>CM075012.1:13985963-14016315 GCA_037576675.1 Pangasius sanitwongsei
TCATCCCTTTTAAAAAAAATAAAAACCCCTTTGGGTTTTTAAAATTTTTTTTTTTTTTTACAATATTTAAATTTTTTTTTTTTTTTATTTTGGACTTTTTTTAAAAATAACCGGCAAAATTAAAAATGCCCCCCCCCCCCCCCCCCCCTATAAATAGGTCAAGCAAACTCTAGCAAAAATGTTGCAGTAGTTCAGCGGTCAGCAAAACAGAGCACTAGAAAAATACTGCAGCAGAACTGATCTACATATGGAAAAAACACTCGACTCTAGTTTTCCAACCAAGACCCATTGCGGCTTCTGAAGCAGATCCACTGTTGCCGATCACATGCAGTTATGTACATTATTTAAGTGAGAAACAGTTTTCACACACTTTCACAGATTTGCCATTTCATTTACCCTCTCTGATCTGATTAGTGAAGTGATGACTTGGATAGTAAAGATTTAAAGATGTCTGGACAAGGAAGCATGCATTTAGTCTTCACATCAAGTTCAATGCAGGTTCCATTTCAGAACCCATGGCACTTGTCAAAATGGTAATGTGAAGCACCACTGTGAACTAATACATGCACTCGCGTTTCTTATTTATAGCCAGATAAATAATTATCAGATTAAATAATCACTAATGGTTAAGCAGGTAATGGTAAAGGTAGCATTTCAGTTGTATTAGTTGCTTATCGGGATCTTTGTAAGCAAGGAGTTTTATGTTTCTGGATTTCATAAATTTTAGTTGAATACCCCTGCAGTAGTTGATGTGCACAGTATGAGCCCATCAATTTACTGTCAAAGCAAATCATGTCCTTTATTAGTGATGGGCATTCAGACAACGTTTGCTAGAATGTTACAACTATGAAATATCAGAAGGTTTAATGGTTACCATTCCTTCTTGGTGACCATTATTACTAAGTAAAAATATAGGACACTCAGGCCAAACAAAAAAATGCAACAACTGATATTTTTTGTAAACATTCCAATTCATCTCTTTCAGTGGTACATGCAGTAATCTCCAAACCAAATTTCCAGGTAAAAAAAAAAAAAAGCCTACACATTTTGCTGCTCTAGGTGAGACACGATTGTGCCTGGCCCTCTAAATATGCAACGACTCACCCAACAGACAACAACCCACAAAAGCCAACAGTTCCTGCACAGTGTAGCACTCTCACTTTTGCTTCAAACACCTCCCATCATAACTGCTCCAATTATCTAGATCCACTTTATTCATATGACTGTATGGAGATGTTAACCAGATAAAACAATGTCACCTTCTTTAACCATGGTATGCACCATGACATGGAGGAAAATTTTGTGCACAACCCATGACATTGCTGTCTGTCACTGTGTAAATGCAAAAAAATCTCTCAGTTATAGGCTTATGAGGGACTGGCCTGAGTGATGAATGACACATTCCTCAGCCATTCTGTGTGAGCGTGCAACAGAGCTTGGTAAAATGATGTGTGTTGTTATTTGGGGGGATATATGTGGGCAGGTTGTTTGATTTTTTGCTAATGCAGAAGGAAGCCAGAGAATCTTGTTACAAAGAGCTACTGCTAGGAAGCTGAATATCTTTTTGAAAATGGTTAAAATGTAGGCTATAATTCTGCTAAATTTCAATTTAAATATATATGTGTATATTGGACTCAACTTTGATATAGTGAAATAGTTACTGACATTGTACTTTTTACTTAACTTCACTTATTTTGCCTTCACGTAAACATGTAGTACATACGTGTCAGCTAGCAAAAGTCACTATGTTTGGCCTCAAAATTTTCCACAGCCTACTGGTATTTGTATGGTATTGTACTGGTATGACCATTTTAAATACAGAGCTTTATTAATCTACATGAGGTGGGGGAGGAGGGTGCATGGCCCACTTTATCCTGTATGATGCTAATAGTCGTGAAAAGACATTTAACCCAACCTTTTTTTTTTTTTTTTTTCTGAATTGAAGATGTAGTCTTTGTCAGTGGGAAAAAGAGCTTGTTTTATGAAAGTTTCTAATGTTTTGTTAAATAAACTGTTAGGATGTATACATTTGAAAATAATCGTACATCCCAACATGAAAATGGTAATCAAGTAATAATATCTAACACCTTCCAAAAACACATAAATAAATGAAGAACTTTCCTTTTATTTAAAACTAACATTTTTACTTAAAATCAGTCTGTCAGTTTTTATACAAGACAACACAGCAACGGCCATGCTTCAGAAAAACCTCATTCTTAATTTAAAGACTGGCAAATTCCCTTCATCCATGTGCCCTCGTCAAACAAGTACTGCCAAGGAAAAGCCATCCATGTGGCAGTGGTGCAGGCTGTGACCATACGCACACACACACACACACACACGCACGCACACATACGCACACACAGGGCTCTGGCCTGATGCAGAGGGTAATCATCAATCATCTGCACACTCAGTCATACACACCCTGCCTTCTGATGAGTCAGGCTGCAATGATCCATGATTTCTGACTAGTGGGAGTGTGTTTTCTCCAACTGCTCCACTATGCACTTGAGCAGGAACAGTAAAAAAGCAAAATTGCAGATGGTACAGATTAAGCTATTCTCTGCAGCAGAGAGTCCTTCCCTTCACTGCCCAGCTCTCTCTTAGAAATATGTACTACTGTGTAAAACAAGAGTAGCCCTGTCTGTCACTCACTTTTATAAAAATGTTTACGACCTTTGCTTGTAAGATAATTGCACTTTTGTTAACATTGAATTACTAAGTAAACAAAAGTACCATTATTTCGATCATCGTTATTTGAACAAGTTATACTGTGCACACATCTGCTTTTGCAACTAAGCACAATTTACATGCTTCAAACCAAAGACACACTATATTATTCGCTAAAAACTTTTTCAACTGAGCCTGATTTTCTAGAAAATGTCAAAGTGAATATTTTTGGTAACAGTATATCATGCTGGATGAAAAAATGAAATACTGTTCCTTCCATAGGAGCAGGCAGATGCTTGCTATATGGGCCTTTGGGGTCAGGCTTGGGGGAATTTATTTCCTGTTCATTTTATGGTTAGTTTTGGCCAGGATGATCATGGCACACTCCAGTTTCCATGTGCTCCCCCTCTTTTGCTCAAGTCTTAAGTCTTTTGCTGCTGACTTTTCAGCTCTGTGTTACCCTGGTAACAATTTAATGTTGACTGCTATCCTCCCAATGAACCTGCAGGAGAGGAATGATGAAGTTCCTCTCAGAAAACAGAAGGCAGATTTTCTATCTTTCCTCTTAGCCAGATCATTTGATTGCATTTTCCACGGAAATTTAAAAAGCCAGATGTATATAAAGGTAATAAATACTGGCTAAACATCCCAAACTACAGCAACAACTGATTAAACCTTGAGCTCGGGGTTTGTATGAGGGAACAGTCTATGTGCCTTTAGTTTTGAATTTGCGCGTCATAACCTGCACAGACCACATACTGGCGGTCACAATCCACTAACATGCCAAATTCACAAAGGTGTTGGCAATCAGGTCTGTTATATCAAGTAGAATGCTGTAAATCTCCAGAAATGGAGACATATACTCCTGACATAGACAATAGCTGCAAACTAAAGCTAAACAGAGACTAATCTGTAAAAGAGGCATCTAAGCACCAGTAAAGTGAACTGTGTTTAAAAAAATAATTAATTACAGATCTGTACATTCAGACCCACCCTGAACAAAGTAACCGTCCTACCCTGGCACAAATTACTTTTATATTCAAAGCATGCAGTGTCCAGTAAATGGAACAACTACAGCTGGAAGTACAGACCTTGCCCATAGAATGAAAGTTACTAACCTATCACACAGTAGGAAGGATTTCTTACTTGCCTGTATGCAACACATTAACATCCGACCGCACAGTGTTTCCAGCTGCTTGAGTGATTCAAGGTCGGGCACAAGGTTTAGTCTTCATAAAAGTGCCTTCAGAGAGATTTCTAGAAGTTTATGCCTTTTTCCAAAGTATTTGCCAAAAAAGCTACAAACTTTTGTCCTCCGAGCTAGCTTTATCATCCTTTTCTGACAGAGGGGGAGAGGAGGGGGCTATTCAAACTCAGCCAAAGTAAATTCCCCCTCCTCCCAAATTCACACTGAAATGTAGCAGACTATGTACAGTGGTTCCCTCACATCACCAGTTATTCAAGATCTGATGAGAAATTCCCAGATTCCACTGTAAATCTTTTGCAATGGCAAAGCTGACTGATGGAAAGTGCTAGCCTAATTTTCCAGGCCTCCAGGTGTGTAATGTGTTAGGACCATCTCAAACGTCAAACGTGTGGAAATATGAGGAACATCACCTCTTGAAAATGTGATGAATGCTTCTTGTCAGTGTGGTGAACTTTTGTCCTGTGACTGTGCTCTCGGTGACAGCAGAGTAGAGCCAGTGCAACACCAAAACAGGAAGTGCTTCATTATCAGATGTTTATTTCCCTCATCGCGCACTACACTGTGCATTAAACACCAATCGCAAAATGAAAATAGTTGGTGCCACAGACATCCAGGTCTTTTACACAAATGTTAGTTTTTTTTTCTTAAATATTAAACAGCAGCATTTATTCAAGCTGGCTGATCTCAAGAATTACTGTAGCCCCAAGCATAATGGACCAGCTTTCCAATTAGCAGTGGAACTGGTCCCAAGTCAGGTATTATTCATAAGTAATACACATACCACATTTCAGCTCTCTTTATACAAGCTTTGTATATAAGCTGGGCACACGACAGTGATGAATGGCCCAGTAGTGTGGTTTTGCATTCAGCAGGAAGTCAAAGCAGCTCTGTGTGGTTTGCATAGTGTCCTTCCATTACAGTGACTCCAGTTCATGTGAAACTCTAAACCAAACTCAGAACCAAAAGTTCATCCAGAAGATGAGACATCATACAAATGAAACACTGTGGTCAAGCTCAGCTGCATATCAGGCCCTGTCATTTGGAAGCTCTCTAAATGTTTTAATTTAGCACCAGTAAAATGAACAATTGTTAAAATAATTCTTTACAGATCCCTTTATACAATTAGACCTACTACTTTGGCACTTTTATATTCAAAACCTATTCATTATGCTATTCTTTATATGGCATAAATATCACATGCAGGCAAAGTGAGAATTTTTGTACTACAGAGCAAAACTGGCTGATCAACTTCATTGCACCTAACAGTATTTTTGACTGCGTATGTATTATTTTATTCATTACCTCACTTGATGTTCAACAACTATCTGAATATTTGGGGTTTGAAACTCTTGGGTTGGTCAAAGGCAAAAATCAAGTATATGAAGAATTATACACGCTATAGCTATATATATATATATATATATATATATATATATATATACATACACACACACACACACACACATATATACATGGGTGCCAATAATTCTGGATTTAAATGTCCATTAAAAGATACCACTAACACCAGTAAAATATGTACAGCTCATGCTTTTTGAACATGTTACCATAAAAATCATTTCTCAGCGGTACAAGAGCAGGTGGAAAAGTCAGCATGCTCCCTAATCCATTAAACCTCTAAAGTAGCAACTTCCAGGTGACCACACAATGAGGAGCCCTGGGTCCAGAGCCCACACAGTCCTAGTATACTACTTATACTATGTTATACTACTATGTTATAACTAAACATCTGGTTCACAAATGCTAATAATCCCAATAATGGAACAACTAATCAAGCAATCGATGCACTGAGCTCATCATTTGCAGAAATTAAAATATTAATTTAAAAAATAGGCTTGCAATGTATACAGACAAATATATGGCTTGAAATGTACTGGTGGTACATTTATTTTCCTTGGCTGTCCTCAAATCCTGTAACAGATAACATTTACCCACAGCTCTTCCTAATGAGATATCAATATGTGAAACTTCTCTGTCTGTGTCCTGTTGATTGGACTAGCAAAGAGCAGAAAGTATGCGTAAGTGTATTTGTGTCTGTAAGCCTGCGCACTTGTATGAGTAAAGATGGTCAGGAGAATGGGAGAAATCAGTCATTTTTTCCACTGATATCAAAGCCATATGATCGTGCTGGGCTGGATCTCAGCACATGGGGTTTTCAGCTCATCCCATGGGTTTTGGGTGATCCAGAGCAGCACACAAAGTTTTGAGAGTGACACTGTTGCTTGGTTTTTCCATCAAAAATGAGCCTTCTGTGTGCGCTACATGTCCATTAAAACTGCGTCTAGATGCACTCTGTAGAATAACCTACCTTCTCCACCCCAATTTTCAAAAAAAAAAAAAAAAATGAAATCAGAAATGAAATTAAATGAATTTAAAAACATTAAATATATGTATTTACATACATGTACTGCATACAGCTACATAAATACATCTACATAAAAAAAAGTCTCAGGCACCATGATGTCATACTATTGTCAAAGGGTTAAACAGTAACCTTGTGACAGATGATACATAAAACAACTCCAAAACTTTGTCTCTCTCCAAAATTCCTGCCTTCAAGCCGGAAAGCAACATCAAGAAAATATCAATACTGCCCTGAAGCAAGGTTCCAGATCGCAAGCTAGTGAGCATTCACCACTGCATTACACTCGCCTGAAGGAATGTGAACTTGACCTGAAATGCACTGGACAAGAAATACACAAAGCCAGGCATTGCATGTTAGTAATGCTGTCTGTCTGCTTGTGTAGCAGATTAACGAGGAACCATGCAAGGGTGCAGCTTGTCTCTTAGCTTCGAGCAGGAGCTCATCATGTTCCGTTAAAGGGTCACGTCTGCACATTACTGCCAGACTGTTCTCTGTGAAAACAATGGTACACTTTGGACAGAGCTGTTCAGTGTGGTCTAGTTTAAACGGGTGTAACTGGGTTAAAGTACTGCATAACAAAAGCCATTAAAAAATAGTGCAAAACTTTGTTAAACGGATCTTCTCAAACTAGTTTCATATAGAAACTATTCATATAGAAAACCCTTAGCCGTGTAGATGGGGAAGTGAAATGCTGCACATGTAAAAACTAATACATAAAGGTACCATTTATGGCACTGTTATATTCAGCAGTAGCCTGTGACCATAGACTTTGGTGCGGATAGAACATCATTAATAACGATTAATAATAAATTAATAACTCAAAAAAAATTTAACCCCATAATAGGCAGTTGAAAGTCAACAACATTCAGTCATTCAGCATACAGTCTAGTAGCTCATTTTGAGTTGTTTTAGACATTAGACAGTTTTTTTTTTAAAAAAAAGCTCCACAACGTCTCAAAACCTACACAAAAGACTAGTCTAAAAAAAGGTATTGGAAAAGAGAGACATATTTTTCTTCTTTTTCATACTTTGTGTGGGAAACAAGGTCACCGTGGTGCAAATGCATTTCTCATATATGGATATCCACTCCATAATACCCCTTGCCTGCTCCCAATCTTTGCCTTACAACAGAAAAGGTTCTGTACATCATAGACATACTGTTTACACTTACAGTTTGCCTTTGTGTGTGGAAATGTATAAGATTTAATTCAGTTCAATTCAATACTTCGATTCTGCTATAAAACAAGAACTTAATGGCTATGGAGTATTTTAAACTAGCCCAATTTGGCATAAAAAAAGTGACCCTGGCAACCCTGTCATTAACCATTCCTGTCCTCTGCTCCTCCCCCGAGTATGGGGCAGCATGATTCCTCCCCCAAAGGGCCTCTATTAGCACTCGTTGTAGTTCCCATTTTCGATCATTAGCCCCACAATTTATATCATTGGTCACTCAAAAGAGGTCATTAGTATTTGAACAGAATTTAAAAGTATGGAGTCATGAATGAGGACTTTATGAAGGTTATCATTTCTTAAATGGTTGATTTTGTCATTTATGTCATTACTCACATCTATACTGCTTCTATTATGTCTTCACATTTTTCTGTGAACTAATTTTAAAACTGATGGTATGAAATGTGTTCTTTAATCAGTGACTAATGCCCATCACTGCTTATCCACAAGAGCAACTTCCTGGTGATTATAGCCCAAACTAGGCACAGTCTAGATTAGTCACAGCCTTTTACATAACTTAATATGATAGACAGTTGGTCAGTCACATTAGCTTTGGTACCTCTTTAACAAAAACAAAATTGAGACAACTTTTGTCAGATTGAGGTTATTTACTCCTCAGACTCCTCATAAAAGCTCCTAATACTCTATTATGCTCATAGTGAGAGAGGACTGCACAGTTTAGGGATTGTTACTGGACACGTCAGCTGCAAGCTGCTTAAGAGTTGCCTGCTGACCAAACACTACCACTATAAATCTAGACCATTCTCAGATTTACAATGTTCAAATTAATCTTGATTAAAGCGGCATAAAAATTTCCCCATTAGCTCTCATAATATTTTTGGTGAGACTCCTGAATAAGACAAATACTATCAAATTTCTAAAATAAATGCTTGCTAAACTAAACCTTGCTGAGATCCTTCTTTGCTTTTCCAACACACAGCCAGGGAAGAAATCAAAGTGAGATATCCTGCAAAGATCCAGTCTGATACTGTCCCTTGGCCAGGCTTAGTTACATCTATTTATCTGACATTTTGGTCCCATTTCTTATTACGTAAGTGTGCAGTTACAGAAAAACTACTGTCCCTTTTCTGTGTAAGTACACAAGTGTATCTAGACATTTTATATAATTCTTATACTATATTTGTGTTGTAACATGCTAACCCACCAAAATCAGATGGATTAATAAGTGGAATGTACCTATCTACCTATTTTAAAGCGTAATATCAATATAAAGTTGCACTTTATATAAACACAGGGGATAGTTCCTGGGTGTTTAATATGTACATATAGTCACAATCATAATGAAACAGCAGCTTCCCATCCCCTGTTACACCCGAGAGACCTGATGTCCTGTTACTGTCAAAATACATTTGTGTACTTAAAGTATGCAAAACTGAAGCTGATGCACATGTGTATTTACATAAGATGTACTGCTGTGTTCCTCCTGTAACAGGGAAAACTACACAGGTGTTAGTTATACTATATAAGTGGGGCCGACTTATTTAGACAAAGCAACACACAAAAGCTACAAACCAAGCAGCTGAGGGCTAATGGCCTTGCTCAAAGTCACTACAATGTCTCACCCACAATCTTCTGATCAGTAGCTTAAAATCTTAACTAGTGGCTCGATCTGTACCATCTACTGTAACTAGAGCAAATGTGGCTTAAAAACTATAGCATAGCTGTTAATTAATAAAAGATATATTTAGCCATTCTGTCCTTTGTTTCTACTGTAGTAAGAACCACAAATGAAAAAGAACAACTGAATATTATCATTATTTGGACTAGCGCTTTTTTCATATGTTTGCTTATCATATTGTTTCTGTTCATTTTATCACTACTTTTATCCTATGTACTGCCTGTGAATTTCATTGTCTCTGAGCTGCAGTAAAAACACATCTCTATCATGTTATGGTAAACAAGAAAGATTTCTGAATATGAATATCTACCTTTTGGTCGACAATGGAACAGACCAGGTCTTTCACAGCATTGAGTGACAGGTCATGTGGCTCCAGGCTGACTGTCTCCCTGGTGAGGCCAATCTGAAGGAGAAAGGAGAGTCCATGGAGAGAACCTCTGGAGAGCGTAGGGCTTGGAGCGCTGTGACTGCCGTTGGACAGGCGGCCAAAGAGGGCCACCGGGGGACTCGGGGATGGGGTCGGGGGCGTAGGCTGGGAGTGGAGGTAGGCTTTGCGCAAGGGTGGAGGAGGTGTGCTGCTGCAGGCAGACATTGGCTTGCCTCCTACCACTGAGATGACTGCTGAGTAAAACCCAAAGGTGATGAGCCTGAAATCTGTGTCTCAGCACCACCAATTTTTTTGAGTTAATAAAGAGATTTATCTGGACATCTATCCCTTATGTAGTACGTCCACAGTGCCTGAACTGTCACAGTCTTGCACAGTCCTTTGCATAGGCTATGAAGTATGTGTTACACTTGTGTTCTGAATTTACACACTAATATGGTAATCCCAATGGCATAATTACAGAATAATAATTACAATTATGCTCTCGTTCCACAGTACCCGTGGTGCTCTGTGGTGTACACACTGCATTGATAAGGGTATGTGATGATGTCTCAGTGGAGCTATCAAGATCTCATCTTGAAGCTTGACAGAGCAGCTGTCATCCTAGAAATAGTCTTTGTCTTCATGTCCCATTCCTGCTTTTCAAGCTCTGTTTAAAAAAAAAAGAGGTAAATGTTTAAAACATGCAGTAAGTCTTACTTGTATCTCAGATGTACATGATTATTTCATAGAAGTTACAAATGAAAAGACAAACACACTTTATAAAGTGTCACAGGTAATCGCAGTGGAGAAAATCACAATATTGGGCTCTATTTGCCATTTTTAGGATTAAGACCCTAATAATTACATTCCTTTTTTTTTTCTATTATTGCAGTTGCTCCCTGTAACCAACATCTGGAAGCTTTGCCATTCCACACATCTGGAGAGGATCCTCCCCCTCTCGATCGTGTAGCTGGCAGAGGACCACAACTGCCAGCAAAACAACTTTACAAATGTTTTGCTCGTGTTCACTGTAAGGTGCATAGTAACATTTAAATACGAGTTATTCAATATTACCAAATATTGTACGCTGAAAAACACACATTACCTGCATGTATTCAGAAAAGGCGTTTTCTCATTATTCGTGGATGCGAAACAAACAAACAAAAACAAACCAAAAAACCTTCCAGAAACGAAGCTGAAGTGTTTTCACAATCCTGTGTTTACTCAAAGGCTTTAAATCCCTGAAAACTCCAGACTCCTGGACTGACTTGGATTACAGACTTGTGTAGTTTTTCGAGAACTTTTTCTTCTCTCACGTCTGATAGTGAAAGGCTGCTTCATGAGTGCGTCGTGTTTACAGCTGTGGCTGTAGCCTCCAACTGCGCTGAAACAGAACTAAACGCTCCCAGGTTGCGGTGAAGCTCGGTGAAAGCAAAAGTCGTCTCGGAGCCCAAAGTGACTCCACTACAGTCCCATAAACCCTGTGTGTTTCTCGGGCTTTTTTCCTGCTTTTGCATCACGCGCATGCCTGACTTGATAGCCGTTTCCGTTATGTGCACGGAGGCTCAGAGCGCTTTCGCGACCTCTGCCGGTGCGAATCAAATCCACAGCGGTGAATCGGTTCCTACTGAACGACTCTTCTACACGAGTCGCAATGAATAAATGAATCTAAAGTGTTTGATCAAGTTTGCGTCTCTTCGCTCTCAGGTTTTACTGTCAGACTGATATTATTAGCAATTCAAGTGCGTTGATTATTAATCCTTCATACATATTGACTAAACTAGTAGCCTGTTATCAGCCACATGTCAGTTTACTTTTAAAGGTAGAGTCTTGTATAAACTAAATGGCGGTATGAAACGTGGGTTATGGTGGATAGGTTGAAATAGTAGCCTACATACGGGGGAAATCCCGTGAAGTTTTCTTCACCTGAAAATAGTGACGCCACCCGGCCGGCACGTGACCGACCTTCAGCGTTGAAATGTGCTTGAATTAATGTCAGTTGTTGTTTCAGCGTTGAAATAACGTTGAAACAACCTTTAATACCAAACGGTTGTAAAAAAAAAAAAAAAAAAAAAAAAGATTAACAAAACACTTATAAATCAACATTGAAATTTTAGCAAGATCTGTATGTTGAATCAACATAATGTTTTCAACAATATACAAAAGAAATATCTGCCTTTTAAATAATTATTATGATCATAATAATCATAATATTTTATTAGCATTTTGTTATATTTGGATCATAAAAATATTTTTTTTTAAAAACCTAAAATTAGATGTTAAAAATATACTAATTATTATAATTAAAAAGTATATAATATATAATATTATATATAATATTATATATATAATATAATATATTATATATATAACAACAATAATAATAATAAGTTTATCTATAATATAATTATTTATGTTTAATAATTTATAATAATAATAATAATTATTATTATTATTATTATTATTATTATTATTATTATTATTATTGCTGTATGTAAAGTTCTTATAGATATCTGACATTAAAAGTATAAATAAGTTATATAATATTATCAAGCCCATTTTTTTTCTATTCCATTCTGACCGTTCTCATTAATTCCTGCTGATTTATGCAGTTATATTACTCTAAATAAACGTTACAGTGTAACCACAGCAGCTCAGACATATCATTCTTTGGGCACTGGCTACCTTCAGTACATATTTTAAAATATTTTTTTGTGCTGTCATGCACTGACATGGGTTATATTTGGAGAATCAAAATCTAATTTTCACCTAGAATCCCTAATGTCTGATCAATCCAGACATGTTTGATGTTTGCTTGAATAAGAAATTTATTTATAGCAACAAGAAATTAAGTGTATTAGGTTTCACAGATGTTCATGTTGCCATGTTAATACAGCCTAATATATTAATAGTGGGGAAAACAATATGAGATGATATCAGTTATCTTTTTAATATCAGTGATATCAAGAGGATCCTTTTCCCTGACATAACAGGCACAGCTTTAAAAATGATTGCCAATAAGAAAATAATTCTGTGTAGTCTTCTGCATGAATTTAGAGCAGAACTAACACTTTAAACAAGAACAGTGTTTGAGGATTTGTTTTTAAATACTGTGTTTAATATTGTGCTTGTGTAATTTTCCTGATGTAAAAAAGTTGCTCTGGGGATATGAAAGAGGCCCGAAGCAGTTATAAAAGTGGGTGTGGAGGTTAATAGAAACTGTTTAGATTAACCTACAATCAGAAAGGAAATGGCAAATGACATTAGCAATCTTGTGATAATGGCATAACCCAAACAGCTGGAGATCACACAAATACCAGGGATTTGTTGGAATAATACTGGAATAGACTAGATAATGTCAGAATAAAAAAATGATCACCTGATGCAGTATGACATCAAGTTCAGAACTGAAAGATGTGAACATGGTGAACATGGTGAAAAGCGGTGTTTCTGTGTTGGAGGAGTATTCATCCATCATCTGCTTAATCAGACAACTTAGAGTGTCTGCAGTGTTTTAATGATGTCCTCTTAAACACGGAAAATGCAGCCATGAAGATACTAAGATGGAGAGTGATGATTCGCTGTAGCGACCCCTGAAGGGAAAAGCCAAAAGAAGAAGAAGAAGAAGAAGATACTAAGATGTGCTGCATTTTAAGCACAAAGTACAAAAATTTAATTTAATATCCCATCCCAATTTAACCCCAATTTAATTATGTATGTGTGTATTATTATTATTATTATTATTATTATGTAAAGGGCTTCACCAAAATAGAGAGTTTGCAGAATAGAGGGAAAATCATGATTTAATTATTATTATTATTATTATTATTATTATTATTATTATTATTATTATTATTTTGCTGGCAATGAAAATATAATGTAGTATAAAAGCAGCAGACAATTTTACAGATATTTAAAAGAAATGTTATAGACTAATCTGACAATAGTTAATTGAAAAGGCAAGGATTCAAATAACATCTAGGTTAATATATTTCAAATATATTTATAGTTATGAACAGATTTACCTTTAATTAGCCATCTGTAGTCTGACCATATCACCTGGCAAAGTAGTACTCTGATACATCAGTATTATACAGTAAATAAATAATGACCAAATGTTTTTGCAGTGAGCACAGAGCACTCACTCTCTCTCTCTCTCTCTCTCTCTCCTGTAGTCGATGCTGTTTCAGTAAGAACTGAATAGTGAGTCTCTGCTCTTCGTGTTTGTATGAAGACAACAAATCTCATTTCACCTACTATTATGTACATCTTGCTTTAATCTTTTATTGGTTCATTTCATTGATATTTTTTGTTTGTTGTTTTGTTTTGTTTTGTTTTGGCTGGCATTTACACACACCAAAATTCTGCCACTGTACCTCATGCAAATGTTGACTTGATCCTAGAGGTCAACTGACATCTAACTTCACCTGAGCTAATAATCTGACGCTAATAGTAACGCCTTTAAGGTGGCAGTGAGGATGTTGAGGTTGCATTAAAAAATAAGCATTGCAGCAGAGCTTACCTAGAGCAGAATGTTAGATTTAAAAAATAAATAAATAAATAAATAATCTGGATGTTGGTCACTATTTATATGATATTTTAATCATTATATTAACAGGTCACCTTTCACCATGAAATGTTAGCAAATTCTTAAGCAGGATGTAATCAAGGAGAAATTAAATAAAATACCTCAGTGTGGATTTATTCCAGGCTTCCTACAATCCAAAAACTTGCCCTGTGTATGTGTGTGTCCGCCTCCTGCTCAGTGTTCCTTGCATAGTTACTGAAGATAAATGAATGAATGAATGAATGAATGAATGAATGAATGAAATTCCAATATGAAAGTACCGGTTTGGTTTGGGAGAATGTCAATACAGAAATTGTAGCCTTTGGTTCTTCTCAAAAGTTATCTTTTGGATTGGGGTCTTGTTACAGGATACATTTTTTTTTATCTCTTGGGGTTATTATTATTATTATTATTATTATTTATTATTATTATTATTATTGTTGTTGTTGTTTTTGCTGATGTTGCCTCATGGATCGGGACCTTGTCATGAATAAGGGGCTTGTATACTTCGCTGAACCTCAGGGCTATGTAACCAGGAGCTTAATGCTCCCACATTAGGGCCACCCATGGTGAACAGATCTGAGGAGAGATCAGACAAAGAGCGAACCTAAAGACCCCCCATGAAAGGTACAAAAAAGACCAAATGTGTCCTACATGGATTAGGGTTACTGTGACCCACCCAGAGCCAGGTCTGGGGGTAGAGTCTGCATGTGAGTGTCTGGTGACCAGGCCACCCACATAACTCAGTCAAACTCAACCCAAAATAAGAATATTGTGGGTTCACCACCAGCAAGATGAAGGGTGGGGGTCAGGTACAATGCCATTCAGACAGTCTTAGATGGACTAGACCTTTGCAAAGACCAGACCTTGCATACGTTCTGCTGAACAAGTGAGGAGGAGTGTTGACCTCTACTTTGGATACTGTTGAGTGATGGAAGGAGCAATTTGACCAACCCAGTTCCAGAAAGCAGCCTCATTTCAGGCAGTGCCAAAAATTTCTGATTCTTTGTGTCTGTGAGGAAACTAGTGACACAGTATCAGTGGCAAGTAGGGCTGTCACGAATACTTGATTATAATCGACGGCTCATCAAAATATATTTATTTATTTGTTTGTTTTTGTTTGTTTGTTTGTTTGGTAAATGCCAGAAGGTGGCGATAATGTGCAGCAAAGTTGACTTTACACCCAACCACAAGGAAGACCATTGCACTTCATGACGGAAAGCAGCGTGCAGAGCCTGGGCCCAAGCAAGAAACGGAGCAGTAAATTAGTGACGAGAAATGCACTCATGCACCATTACAGCATGTTTAATGTTCACATGTAGGTAGCTTTTCTGCTCACCAAAATTGTACAGAGTGTTTATCTGAGTTACCGTAGCCTTTGTCAGCTCAAACCAGTCTGGCCATTCTCCATTAACCTCTTTCATCAACAAGGCGTTTCGGTCTGCAGACCTGCTGCTCACTGGGTGTTTTTTCTGTATTGCGCCATTCTGAGTGAACTCTAGAGACTGTTGTGTGTGAAAATCCCAGGAGATCAGCAGTTATAGTAATACTCAAACCAGCCCATCTGGCACCAACAATCATGGCATGATCAAAAATCACTGAGATCACACTTTTTCCCCATTCTGATGGTTGATGTGAACATTACCTGAAGCTGCTGGCCCGTATCTGCATGATATGATGCACTGTACTGCTGCCACATGATTGGCTGATTAGAAAACTGCATGAATGAATAGGTGTACAGGTGTTACTAAAAGTGCTCAGTGAGAGTACATTATAAAAACAAAGTATATTTATATAGCACTTATATGTAGCATTTATTCAGGGGAAAAATGTTAATTGTCTCTAGAAGTAGGTTTTCAGGCGACATATCAACTACCCGATTATTAAGCGAAGAAAACGGTCAACTAATCGATTATCAAAATAATCGATAATGACAGATTTGTGGCAAGGCTGCATGGGTGGATGAGATTCTTCCATGGACGCTGAAGACACTGGACAAGGTTGTGGCTGTGTGGTTAACACCACTCTTCAATATCTTTCGACTGGTAAATTGGGATGGTGGTCCTTATTTTTAAAAGAGGGGACAAGAGGGTGTGGTCCAATTCACACTCCTCAGCCTCCCAGGAAAAGTCTTTGCCAGGATTCTGGAAAGCAGGCTATGTCCAATAGTACAGTGTGGGTTTTGCCCAGCTCTTTACTCTTGCACAGCGTTGTGAGGGATCATGGCAGTGTACTAATCCAGTCTACATGTGTTTACATGAGGTTCGATTTGGAGAAGGCCCATGATTGAGTGCGTCTCAGCATCTGTTGTGGAGGCACCTCAGGAGTATGCGAGTGGATCCAGTCTCTTTATAAGTGCTGTGAGAGCTGTGTCTGCTTTCTTGGCATTAGGTCAAAATTGTTTAAGATTGGTGTCAGGCTCTGTCAAGAGTGTCTTGTCTCCCTCTGATCCTCAGCACTTAAAATGACCAAAATGCCAATAAACAGACTCGATATCAAAAGAGTGCATATAAAGTTTTTTTTTTTTTTTTAAAAGAGACAAAAATAGAAAATAATGACTAGCATGTAGACTTTTGGATAAAGGAATACAATCAATGAATGAAAGTTAATATTTTGGAAAAGAGGGATCAATCTTATTAGCCCAGGCCATCAGGCCTCCGATGATATCTTTCACAGTGATGTGCTCTAGTTCAGTTCCAGACATCTTCTCCAGCAGCTGCACAGCCTTCTGAGAGTCATTCCCCAGTTTACACACAACATACACTAGCAAAAAGAAAAAGGTGGGAGACAAAAAAATATCATTAGCTGTCCTCTCCCAGCTGTTTTTACTATTTGAAAAGTAACTCTACATGGTGGAAGTATGTTTTTCTTGTTACTGTGAAAGCTAGAGGGAAATTTACATTTACAGTCAGGGTCATAAATTTTCTCTCTTTTCTTTTTTTTTTTTTTATTATTAACATTTTGCAGATTCTGCAAAGCGTATGTAAACTTATGACCCCAACTATAATAAAGCTTACCACCATGCAGAATATTTGCTGTTTATGTATTATGACTTAAATCTTAAGAACACAGCTCTACACTGAAATCCAGGTACAATACTGTATGTCATATACAAGAAATTTAAAAATATTCTTATATAATTATAATTGCTCTTCACGCTACACAGAGTATACAAAATATTACATATAGAGTGAAAATTCTGATTGGTTACCTGGGACATGTAATTCAAAGCTCATCTGCAATTTTAGCTCACTGATCTTCTCCTTTAAGAAATTAATGTGGTCTGCATTTCGATCCTCTAAACTGGCCAGTGGAATATCTATTAGTAACAAAAAAAAATCTTAATGGTATCGTGTAACAATTGCTTATGCCATTCTATAGTAATTTCTGTAGTGTCAATTTCAAAAATTGGATCTGTATTTCCAGAAAGTATGAAAACTGTGGGAAATCATACTGATGGAAACTGGCAGATGGCAAATGTCCACCTCCACTTTGGGCCGAACATCAAGGAGGAGATGAGGAGTACTGCAGTCCACAATGGATTTATACTCCTGTAGTTAATGATAAGTAGTGTACCAGATCAATTCTTTCATTTTCTTGGCTTTATATCAACACAAAATCATAATAAACAAGTTAATAATGCCTGGATTTTATATACCTGCACAGAGACTCGCTGTTCTGCAGACAGAAGATTCAATCTTCGACACTGGAAAAAGATAAACAATCAAAATGACCACTCATTCTAAAGTTAGTTGCTAAAAATGTATTTTTTGACAAGGTGAATTTTTAGTTTTTTTAAGAATAAGTTTACTTTAATAAAAGGTTAGATTTATCTCATATTTTCAGTGAGATGAAGTTAATTACAGTCTATAGTGACTAGTCAATCGACAGTGAAGGCATGATTTCAGACAGTGCTATAGTGACCTCTTGTGGACAGTTTCATAGTAGCATACAGAGGGCACACCAGGCCACTTCAAATTAAACCAATGGAACAGAGGGAGAGACGTAATGAACACAGCAGCACAATCACTGACCTAAAACCTCACTCTGTGACATGATTCTGACCTTATCTGTTGCAGCTGAGCCACAGAAGCTCTCATAGTCCTGCAGCTCTGTGACTGTGGGCGTCTCTCCACAAACAACACATCCTGCCTGCTTGGCTCTCAGCTTTATGCAGCGAAACCGGCTATCCTGAGCATCAAACATCAGCAGCTGCTGCCCAAAGGAAGCTGCATTGACCAGTCAAAGACTGAATTCCATCAAATATTGTGTACCACAAGCTAAAAAAATCAGTGTTGTGAACTCAGTCTATGTGGTTTCAATGAAGGATACATTTTTGTCCAGAGGCAATCTTCAGAACCTCTAAAGCTTGAAGACAGCCCATGACTCCAACCACTGCAATGAAGATGGCAATATGCTTTTACACTGCACAGCACTGCTTAGAAATCCCTGAGCACCTGAGCCATGAGTAGCAAAGTAAACATTTTATATGAGCACTGTTTATTTATGCATGTACACAACTTCTACAAAAAAAGGCACAGTTTTCGATACACAGATGAAGCTTAGTGGTAGAAGAAAGGGGGCTTTTAGTAGGCAGGGTGCAGTACGTACGGCTCAGCACACATGCAATCGAGGAATGTCTACAGGAGCTTATTTTACAGATAGAGCCTCTTTTAGAAATCTTTGCATTTTTCTGAAGAAAAGCATAAACACACACTAAAATACTCAGATTTACTAAACCATGTACACACTGACTCCTACGCACAATCCGTTCCTAATTCTGGCATGTTCACCCTTGACTATGCTAAATTGCCCCTACGTGTGAAAGATTGTGTACAGGTGTGTTTGCATGATGCCCTGTGATGCACTGGCATCCTATTCAGGGTGATTTCCACCTCACGCCCAGTGTTCCCAGGATCATAATATTGTTCATTTAAATGAACTCTTTATCTAAACTGTATTAAACAAGTAGCCTAAACATAATCTGAACAGGACTCACTAAAATATAAACTCTGCTACATTTGATTGTACCATTACAAAACTATCAAGCCACTTACATGAAGCACTGTGTAATAAGGCTCTTGTTAATCTGTCAGTCCATAGCATAGTGTCTTCATTTTGTTGTAAATGTTCATGCATTATGGATTATTTTGCTATGTAAGGGGTCTCCGCTTTGCATTGAATCATGCTTGTACTTTTCTGAGTTAAAGACTTTTCAGACATTTAGCATTTTAGGTCTCGAGTTCATTGCTCTCTCGTTACCACAATTAATTAGTGTTCTTTGATCTGTTTGAATGAGATGTTTTTACTCTCGTGTGCATTAGAATATGAAGACTGAAGAGAACTGGGGCTGTAAAATCACATAGTGTGCATCCAGCTACTAGTACCCAGTAAACGTGCATGTAATAGCTGTGAACTTTAACTGTAAGTTGGACTCACCCACTCCTAAGACTCCTCCATCAGAGCAGTTTGTGACAGTTTCAGGTGGTGGGGGAACAGGATATAAACACCTGTAACAGGGCCCTCCATTGTAATTATACACAGTGAGCTATGAGACAAGACAGACGAAGACAGCCAAGCACATTTATGTTCATCTGAAAAAAGCTCAATTTTGCGCTTTATCAGTTAAATGTGTTTTTTTTTCTTTTATAAAATCACATTCACTCCCATTCTAAAGTGTTCAGCTGTAAGGCATTATAATTTTGCTCTTAAAAGTGTGCTACCTGGCCTTCCATTCGCAAAGCACTTGCAGACACTAAGGGCTTGCCACTGAGAACACAGGCATCGTTGACAAGGTACCGTGTTGGAACATTGTCTGAACAATCAGCCACAATGTCATACATAAAAACACAAGTAGTCAAGAATGCAAACAGTGAGACTCAAAACAACACTCAAAACTATCAGATGGTATTTGTCTAAACAGTACAGCATGTAAGGATACTGTTGGATGAGTTGTAAGGCATTCTCAGAGGAGAGCTGGAGATGATATGGCACACACTGTGTTGTAGAATTTAACCTGTCAGAAGATTAAAGTTAAGACTAAAGTTAACACATAACACTCAGTGTTTAGCCTGGGTTAAACCCTGGCTAACAGGGTTTAGCCTGGTTCCTTATGCATACTAACCTTTAGTGTAGAAAAGAGGTGTACCTGCTTAGGGACTGTGCTGCAGAATAGGCTTTAGGCAGACCCTGAGTCCGCTCTGTGTGCAGAACCTGTCTGTGCAGATTACTTAGCTCCACCTCATCGTAATCCAACAGCCCCAAACGCCCTGATAGCGTACAATATACACATCAAGCAGATTCTTAATTACATGGTCATGAAATTCTTTTAGTACAATCCTATGCCAAGCGTGCATTAAATCATAATGGATGTAGGAACACCTTTCATCTTTAACTTATGGTATGTTAGGTGCCAAATGGGTACACACATACACAATACAACCTAATCCAAAACTGGTAACCGTTTTAAATGTCTGATGCAACTTTCGAGCATTTTATATTGATTTTTCTACAAATTTAAAACAAGTTTCCATAAACAGGAACTGTGTAATAACAAGACAGCTGAAGTGAACAAACTAATAGGAACAGGTGTATTAAGGTTATGGCACAAAGCACTTTTGAGTACTTAATATATACAAAATGATAATACTTTTCACATTTCATATGATTCTGTTTGTGTATGGTTATTTATATGAGTTTATTTTCACTTTATTAGCTCACCCAACTGTATTTGTTGGGTGCAAGGAATAACTTTGTAATATAATTTGATCTGAGCACTCATTCTAGTGCAAAACCAAGAAGTCTGTCTTGAGTGACTGTCGTGAAATTAGGGTTCAATGTTAAGGTTCCCTGGACCATTGCTTTATTTCTTCTTCTTTTTTTTAATAAAACAGTGGTGCATATTTAGTCAGTATTTTCTTGTTTCTGTATTTCACGGTTAAGTCTTGTCCACAAAAACAAAATATAAAAAGTTGTCTGAACTCCGATCTAACTGTTCAGTCTTAGGAGGCAGGATTGGTTTCCAGCATCATATATGAAAGTGAGCCAAATCAGAACTGAAGAATATCAGATTCAGTCCGAGTTTGCTGTTCACACCAATATGAAAAAGATAAATCTGTTTTGCTTATCAACAACCTGATCGCTTTTTGCCTGTAGTGTGAAAGCGAGCATTAGATGACCACACTGCAGCCTACCTATCCCAGCTGCAGCCAGGTAGAGGGCTAGAGGACAGCCTAAACCTCCACATCCCACCACCAAAACAGACGTGTTTAAAAGTCTCATCTGACCTGGAAAGATAAGAGACGAGATGTTTGTGTGTGATTTGTCAAACGAAAATCACAAACTGTTTCAAACTGCTGTTTCATTAGACTCTCACCTCTGACACCGAGCTCTGGCAGGAGCAGCTGCCTGCTGTAGCGCATAATGTCATCATTGGTTAAAGAGGTACATTGCAGAGGAGCCAAATGTGATACCTGGTCTTGTAGGTCCATCAGTAAAGAGTTATCCTGATAATAATAACAGAAAGAATAGTAGCTTCTAAATGACAGTATTTGGATAAATGACACTTTGCATACAGGACTAAGATGCTAGGTGTTGTATTGGACACATGAATGTGAATGCAGACCTTCTGGATTTGCTCGAGCTTGTTTTTTAAAGCAGCGATTTCCGCATCCTTTTCCAGGAGCTGTTTCTTCAGACTTAAAACATCGTCATCCATATTATACAATTAAGCGAAAGATTAAATAAATGTAAATTTGAATTATAAATTTAAATACAAAACTAAAAAGCGTCTTCAACATGCAAGGGAACTTCACATGTTCACCATGCAATCGCTTCCTGTGTAGCTACGTCACCAAACACGTGTGCGAGCCCGATGATCACGTGTTTTCACTGGCCAATCAAAGGACAGGTAATTAACTGCGTCAGAAATAAATACACCCAGATGAAATAAGAGATTAACCATAACGTTTCATTCATTCATCATGTGAAGGCGCAGTGTGAAAACAATCCATATCCAGTGTACTTATTTTATGTATAATATCACAATATTTAAGGTTAATATCATAATAATGTAGACCAAATTACATCCAAACAAAACAGGCTACAGTAATGAATTTGCTCCACATCTAACGCGAATGTGTTCATAGAAGGAGTATGTAGTCTACAAATTAAAGGAGGCTGGAAATCTTAAAAATTTGAAATACTTTTATGGATTATGAATTCTAATTTTTTTTTTATAGTGTTTTTAGTACTCTGCTGAAAAATTCATCTTGGTCTGACTACCTGCTGCCAAAACACAGGCAGAGCTGGTCAAGATTGTAGAGCATTTTAAGACAATCTGTCCCTAAAACCTCTGATCAGTTAGTAAGAAATCTGGCCAAGATTGTAGGCCATCGTTGCCAGCTGGTTATTTTCCAGATTCTTTATTACTTGTCTAAAATGATAAAACATTGTTAGAGCTTTTCTAATTTCCTTGCTGTTGTGCTATTTTCGTAAAAATCACTAGAAGTGGTAATTCAGACTACCAGATTTACCAACTGGCTACCAGTTTGCTCTGTTTGTGTTCTGGTAGTTCTGTTTGTGTTTTAGTAGTTCTGATTGTGTTTTGGTAGTTCTGTTTGTGTTCTGGTAGTTCTGTTTGTGTTTTAGTAGTTCTGTTTGTGTTTTGGTAGTTGCGTTTGTGTTTTGGTAGTTGCGGTTGTGTTTTAGTAGTTCTGTTTGTGTTCTGGTAGTTCTGTTTGTGTTTTAGTAGTTCTGTTTGTGTTTTGGTAGTTGCGTTTGTGTTTTAGTAGTTCTGTTTGTGTTCTGGTAGTTCTGTTTGTGTTTTAATAGTTCTGTTTGTGTTTTAGTAGTTCTGTTTGTGTTTTAATAGTTCTGTTTGTGTTTTAGTAGTTCTGTTTGTGTTCTGGTAGTTCTGTTTGTGTTCTGGTAGCTGGTCAGACTAAGCTGGATTTTTCAGCAGGGTTTGATTGCCCAACATGAGTGCTCAAATCAAATAAGTGCAACTTGTTTGGCGTGCTCTCTCTCTCTGTGTGTGTGTGTGTGTATGAATGAGGCGTATCCCCCTGTGACTAGGCTTCAGGTCCTCCCTCCCTCCCTCCCTCCCTCCCTCACATGATCCCTCTCTCTCTGAAGTCGCTCAGAAATAAGGGAGATGATGAGGGCTGTGAGAGCCGGTACAGCCATGCGGTTCTTCTATCTGCTCGGCATCTTTGCCACATTTACGGGCCACATCTGTGCTCAGATACACTGGACACAAGAAAAGGTAAATGTATTCGCCTTTATAACATATCTCAATGTGCGTTTTGTGCGTAGTTCTGTAACTAAATCCGGACATGACGGTGGACTCGAGGACTTGTGCAGAACACATCTGCCTGTAGATCACATGAATCACATGTTTACGCTTAGTTCATCTTAGTTCTCCAACTGGATGACTAAAGCAGACTGCTGCAACAAGTTTTTGTTAGATATATTCTATAAAACCCGGCAAACTCAGGAATCCTGGGCTATAGATTGCCACAGTGACGCTGTTGATGTTATATAAGCCTATATGTTTTAAAACTCTGCTAGTCAGCTGATGTGTCAACATTTATCACAGATAGTTCATGGCTGCTTTTAGCTTTGAGTTGGTTTTGACTATTTGATAACAGGTGAAACTGGTGCTTAAAACCTGGATGAGCTGAGCATGCTTCTTGACCTGACTTCTTGACTCGATCTGTCCGTCCTGGGGAAGGAATATGTTCTTGTGTGAATAGATTTGTATGTTGTGTGTTAGTGGTTTCTGTGCCTAACCACCAGTTCTTGCTTCTGTCTTCCTTTTGCTTGTTGCCATGGCAGCATGCTCCTCTTCATTGATCCAGCAACTGACATGGTGGTATTTATAGATCTGACTTCTCTTAACTCTTCCATTAATTCCCACGAGAATCTGTGTGCATTCTAGCATGTAATTCATGGTTCACTGTGCTCTGAGTGAGGATAAGCCTTGCAGCAGGATGATTTGGGTTTTGTTCCTTATTTTGTATGTAAGAAGAGTGTCATGAAGCACATCCGTGTAGTCTCTTGTAACTAAACAGTAGGCCTAAACCAGGGGTGTTTAGTGCGACTACGGGTTTACATTTTAACAAACCAGTAGCCGTATTATCAGTCACTCAAAAACTGATTAAATGACTGGAATTATATGGTTGGATAACGACATTATCCATCCATCTATCCATTTTCTGTACTGCTTATCCTGCCATGAACAGGGTGTCAATCCATCGCAGGGAATAATCACACACACTCACACACTACGGACAATTTAGAGATGCCAGTCAGCTTTCAATGCATGTCTTTGGACTCATGGAGGAAACCGGAGTACCAGGAGGACACCCCCAAAGCACAGGGAGAACATGCAAACTCCACACACACAGGGCGGAGGCAGGAATCGATCCCCCAACCCTGGAGGTGCGAGGCAACAGTGATAACCTCGAAGCCTCTGTGCCCCCTGCAAAGACATTATCCCTTCGTGCAAAAAAAAAAAAAAAAAAAGACTAAACCTAAACAGACCTGCCTTAAGCATACTGTATTAGGTACAGTTGGCAGTGATCCACTTTTTTCATTTCCAATACCAATATCAGATCTCTGAGTATCAGCCAATATCTGCTACTGATCCAATACTGATATTCTCTTAGGAACCAAAATGGCCTGGCAAGCTTTTGTTTGTTGTTTTGAGATGTAATTGTAGTTTGCTTTAGGACAGTTTGTTAGGGCTGCACAATATATCGAAATTATCAAAATATTGCAAATGTAAATATCATGATTTCAAGGGCTTGCAATAACTGAATGATTTTACTACTTCAAAAAGTTACGAAAAGTCAAAGTTTTAGCATGACGCAGATAGCATTGAATGCTTTCTTTTCCTCAAAAGAACATGAAACATGTATGTTGGTTATGATTTTATACAGTTATAGCATTATCGTACCACATACCGGCTTTTTTTATATGTGCAACAAGTCGCATTTTTCATCAGTATTTAAGATTCAAGATTCAAAGAACTTTATTAATCCCAGGGGGAAATTGCTTAATTGCTATCGTGTAGCTCTGCAGTTTGTGTCTGCTTATGTGCAAAATGTCTGTTATATCAGTGAACATCACATTCTTTCATGGCATAAAATACGTCGAAATACGTGAATTGGATCAGAAAAGATGCCAGATCTGATACTTGTTCAGTATTTCAGGCAAGTACTCCAAAACTGATACTCAGCATTAGAATAGTACCAGCATTATGTAGGTTGGAGCACTGGCCTTGATTGAAATGGGGGAATGTTACACCATGAATTTTCTGCTTACATGCTTGTTGTGCTTACTGACTTACCACACACATAACAGAAGACCAAATGGACTTTGAGAACAAACAAAAGTAATGAGAGTGGTGTTATGTCCAATCAGTGCCATACTAAGTCACATTTGGCTGGAGGGCAGTGTAGTGTAGTTCAGTGTAGGATTATATTTTAGCTACATTTAAATACAGATTCTTTTACAAGTTTAATGCAGTGATTCATAGCATGATACGCCTCTATAATGTGAGTAACTGCCAAATGCTGCTCCCCTTTTCATGTTATACTTAAAGGTTCTCTGTTGCCATGTGTGGTAAATGTAGACCACATAATTACTCACACGGCATTGGCGGGGTATAATTTTCTATACAAACAAGTATGAACAGGCTCTGTTATAAAGCTGTAGTTAAGTGTCAACACCATATGCCATGTCTGTTTGTAATTCAGTAATTTTGTCTTCTATGTCCAAACACAAAGAGGAGACATATTAACAGGGAAATATATCTGTCTGAACATTAAGTCATAAATGAGTAATATTTTTATATAGAGCACAAGATGTTGAACAACTGTTGGTTGATATCAAAACACTGTTTGTTTTATCTTTATTCTTATTGGTCTAGATTTTTGTCCTAATGTTTTAAGACCATCTTTACTCCTCTATCACTTAACATGTTTTAATGTTTGTACTAAGTCATCTATGGATGAATAAACTCCACTCCATAACTGTTAGAGTAGATAAGCAAAGGTTTATTTGTATTGTGAATAAAATAGAAATTACAGAGCAGCATCTGCTCATTTTCGATCAGCATCTGTTCATTTAATGACATGTTGTAGATGTTGATTCAAAATAGCCATTTAATTCTGGTGAGTCACATAACTGTGGGATGTGTGATTAAACGCTATTCATTACTGAGAGTCAAGCCTTCATCTATCGTGCACCAGTCAGGATCACTGGACTCAATTCCACTGTAGTTGTTCTTTATTTATTAGAAAACTAATAAGAAAACATGGACTTCATGTATCGACCAAGTAAACAATACAACAGTCAATTAATAGAAATGCCCATTATTGTTAAATAGTGGAGAGTTTCAGGTTATGAGCAGTTCAAGGGGAGGTCTTATTTGCTCTGCCCAGAGTCAATTCCCGCTCATTACGAAAGACCAAATGTGATGAATCACTAGCCTTAGCTTTACATAGGGTGAACTGAGATATATTTGGACAGTTTTTGAATTTCCAAATTGTCTAATATTTCTTTGAATTAATACAACAACATCCCCGTTATTGATACATTTATGAAATCCTCACGGTGTTGACAATCTACATGTGAAGGAAAAATGTTTATATTATGTTTTAATGAAGCAGGGCTTACTATTACTATCAGAAAATTGTTTAATTATGTTTGGTAATTTGCAACATATATTTTCATTGGTTTAGGCATTTAATTTCATCCTTAGTGACACATTTAAAAACATTATTTATTTGTAACACATATTCATGGCTTCAATAAATCATATTTCAATAACATATCCTCTCCAAATTAATCATTACCGTATTCTAATAGTGTTTGAATAAAGTAGACTAAGGAAAATGAATACATATTAAGATTTTGGCCTAAATAACATTCTAGATTTAATTTCTTACACCAATAACAATAACAGAGTTTAGAAAATCTTCAATATTTTCCAAATATTGAATGCACATTTTTTAAAAATTCACTATGACCAGATTAAGTAAAAATCCCATAGCAGTGAATACTGTGACAGAAACACATACATATACACAGAGACTGATTGTGTGGGATGAGTTACAGGCGTGAGTTCAGGTTTAACGGTGGCGAGTTCTGGGAGTTGGAGTTCCTGGAGAGAGTGGTGGTTAAGACAAGATGTTACCTAAATATGTTGGTTACAACTACAAACGGATAGATATTAGAGCTCTGCGGTGTCACTGATTACGTGATATTGAGCTGATTTATTTTTCACTATAATAATTGCAGAAGTTGTTTAAAAAGTGTTGCTTAAATGATATCCTCACATTATTTCTTTTCAGATAATGAGGTGCTTAAGACTTTAAGAAATAATGATCCTAATTAAGCCGCTTGACTTTCCATAAAAGGAAGAAAATTGTCAGTTAATATCACACATAAAATGTCAGCGGAATGAAACAAAGAATATGTAAAATCTAATCCAGTGCCTATGTACTGTTTAGGGCTAATATGGATCCAATATCAGATCTATCAGCAATATCAGCACTATCAGATCTTAAATCCCTTATAAGATATAAGTGCTAATTATAATTTACTATTGACTGTATAACATATGAAGGTCTATTACAATGCATTGCATAAATATTCACCCCTTGAATTTATGTAAACACTGTATATACATCTGTAACTGGAGTGTAAAACTTGAGTGCTTGAGGACTACAGCACTGTAGAGTTTAGCATTCTAGCTTATTTATACACCTGATAAAACCCAGCAGCTAATTCCCAATACCTTCCTGTGATGATTTTGTTGTATTGGCATATTCTCTATGTCACTGATATTAACCAAAATACTGAAGCTTGGTAAACAATTACAAATGACCCTGAGAGTGAGGTTTAAAATTTGTAAAATATTATTTACTAAAATTCAAATCAACAGAATCAGTTATTTTCAAGTAGCACATGCATACAATATAAGAATATTTTGAATACTCTAAGTCTCTGTCCTTAACCACCAATTAGTTAGCTAAGGTTGTCAGTTAGCAGCTATTGCCAG
Organism: Pangasius sanitwongsei; assembly: GCA_037576675.1. Taxonomy (NCBI): domain Eukaryota; kingdom Metazoa; phylum Chordata; class Actinopteri; order Siluriformes; family Pangasiidae; genus Pangasius; species Pangasius sanitwongsei. The sequence continues at coordinate 14,014,098 of CM075012.1, forward strand.
TCCTATGTGTTTAATTTGCCAAAGTACAATTTCAGTTAACATTGTTGCCAACATCATGAAGCTAATCATGCTAACTCTCACACTGCCTTCCAACTAGCTAGCACAGCCAGATGAAACAGAAATGTTGGTTTGAAAACAATCCTATTATAGCTCACCCACAACCGACAACAGGCCTCATACATCCATCACGATTTCTAAACTTAGTGAATAATAAAATATGCAAAAAAGTAAGAGTGAAAATAACATACTGCTATTAAAAATGTAATTACAATTAGCTTTCAGTGCATTTTCCCCTACTCCATCAAAATTTCTGATGACCCTGGGCTAAGATCATTGTTAAGATGCTTTCTCTCTCCCTCTCTCTCCAGCTGTACCACAAGGCGAGCACTCTGAGTTCCGATGATCTAATAAGTGTTCTGGCTCAGACAGACATTGACCGCATGTGGAAGAATGACCTGAAGCCCATGCTGGTGGTGCGATATCCTGGCTCTCCTGGAAGCCAAGCAGTGCAGCAGGTCTGTGTGTAGTATATCTGTCCGTGTATTATATAAAGTTAATGAAGATAGTTACTTGATCTTATTTGCATTTTTCTTGCTTTCTCCCCCGCAGCAAATAAAATCAACCTTGGGCTCACTGAAGGCAGGCTGGGAGGTGACTGAGGATCGCTTCCAAAACTGGACGCCTTATGGCCAGATGCCTTTCACTAACATAATCGCCACTCTCAACCCTGGGGCTAAGCGGCGCCTAGTGCTGTCTTGTCACTACGACTCAAAGTATTTCCCTCCTCAGTGGCATGGACGGGAGTTTCTGGGAGCCACTGACTCAGCTGTGCCATGCTCCATGCTGTTAGAGATGGCCAGGGCACTGGACAAGGAGCTAAAGACACTTAAGGTCAGGAAACTTACACACAGGAGAAGTGGTAGTGTACACGCTTGCAGCATTTTATTAACAAAATTAACTGTTCCATATCAGGAACAGCTTAGATTCAAAATTTAAATCTGGTATTTTGCAAGAACCTGTTTTTCAGGGAATTTTTATATGGCTGTGAGACTGGGAGTGGGTGAGGTGTAATTAGGAAAAAAGGAGAAGGAAGAGAGAAAATAGAAAAGAAAAGTGACAGCAATGAACAATTTCCATGTAGATGATATAATGTCATAGATACCCACTATAGTTTGGTAACAGGATAGCATTACACACATATACATATACATTGCCACATAATGGGAACCAATTAGAAACATGCAATTTAAATGTAGGTTAATAATATGCACTTACACGTTATTCACCACTTGATGGCAGCATGTGTATATTGTGACCTCTTTGGCTCACTCAGGACTCAGGGTCAGACCTGACTCTACAGCTTATCTTCTTTGATGGAGAGGAGGCTCTGTATCAGTGGACCTCTACTGACTCTCTGTACGGTTCCCGACATCTGGCAAACAAAATGGAGAACACGGCACACCCTTTGGGAGCCACAGACACCAACCAGCTAGATGGCATTGTAAGTTTATTCACAGAAACACTCACTCCAAACTTGTATGCAAGGGTTGAATTGTTGCAGTGTGGAGCTATACTACACATGTTAATGATTACATTCAATTAAATGTTATACTTTGCAAATAAGATCAAACAGACTTATCAAGAACACAGATGCTGTCTGAGCTTCTCATCAGGCCTTGATATGGAGTCTTCCCATCAGGCAGTGCTGTCAGCAGTGAAGAGAGCATGACATCATGTCTGTTCTCAAACACCAGGGAAAAGTGAAGCCTTTGAAAGCTTATCTTAAAATAGATACACATCAGCACTATTTCAAGACAGTTTTTCTGTCATGACTCATGAAGTCTGTCTTTGCCTTTGCTTCTTTTGTTCTTTCTTTCTGTCCACCTACTCTTTCCTTTTTAAAACAGGATCTTTTTGTTCTGTTGGACTTGATCGGTGGTCCCATGCCTCGCTTCGGTAATCAGTTCTCCAACACTGCCAGGTGGCTCTCCATGCTCCAAAATATTGGTGAGCTTCTTTCATTCCATTTTAATTCTCTCATTATCTCATTTGTTTTATAAGTCCCATAGTTATATATACAGTTAGGGCCGGAAGTATTTGGACAATGACAGAGTTTTTGTGATTTTGCCTTTATACACCATCATAATGGATTTGAAATAAAACAATCAAGATGTGATCGAAGTGTAGACTTTCAGCTTTATTTTAAGAGGTTCCACAA
>CM075012.1:14016415-14037792 GCA_037576675.1 Pangasius sanitwongsei
AACCTCTTAAAATAAAGCTGAAAGTCTACACTTCGATCACATCTTGATTGTTTCATTTCAAATCCATTGTGGTGGTGCAAAATCACAAAAACTCTGTCACTGTCCAAATACTTCCAGACCTTACTGTATGTACATTATACCTACTCTTATTAAGCATTTTTAAGAAGCCTATCAGTGAAAATGGAACAATCTATGGACAATTGCTGTCCAGTTATTATTTGGTTGGCGGACCATTCTTACCACAGCAGTGGCATTGACATGGTAGAAGAAATAGCAGGTCAGGAGTATCTGTGAACATCTGAACAGACATAGTGGCTACTTTTTGCACACTTTATACATCTACTTTGTTGGTGCACCTTCTGTGTGTACAGTTAGAGAATATAGCTCACATTATTTCCATTGAATGTTTGCGTTAATTGTCCTCAGCCTTTAATCAATGTAAGTTTCTAACCAGAGAACTACAGCTGGCTGGATATTTTTGGTTGCCAGACTGTTCTTAACTAAGCAATGATATTAAGAACAGAGTTTAAAAACCAAGTTGTTTTTAATAACATATCAGTGTAACTGGTCGGTGAAAATAATATCTGGTCCTGTGGTGGCCCTTGTCCAGTGAAGGATGGGGGTGGTAGATGTATACAATTACAGTTAGTAATTGTATACATCTAAAGGGCATGTATAGTCAATGGTACTGGTAGACTTTAGCTAATTCTTTTACATTAATTGGCTTATTTATTGGTTATACCTATAGATACACTCTGTATGTATATAGTACATATAGACAAATGCAAATCTATATAAATGTTAGGTATTGCATCATGAAGTACTGTGCAGTGGAATGTAATGGGTGGTTTCAGATTGTCTTATATGCAAGACTGCTAACATTCGCTACAGTCTGGTACATTTCTTCAATAAATGTGGCCAAGAGCCACCTACTTTGACAGAAAATGGCAATTTGATTAACATGGAAGATGACCAGTTACAAATCTTTTCACATAGCCAGCTGGCAAACATGCATAATTATCTAATTTCCTCACTTCATCACACAACACAATTTTTAAAAACAGGATTCTGTGAACATTTTTTAAAACCATGACTTTAGCTTGCACCAAAAAAGACTCATAGTGTGACGGAGTTTGCATTTGCACTAGAAACCAGTGCACATAACATGATGTGCACTGGTTTATAATGTAAGTATACAGAGCCAATCAGATTGCAACCTTCAACATTCTGAAGTTTGTTGCCAGAAAAGTGTACAAAAGATATCAAAGGCTCTGTGGCCCATGTTCTGAGTGTCTGAGGCGAACACTAGTTGTTTTCAGATTTTTACTTATCTAAACTCTTATTAAGGCTTATGACATAAGTGCTCTTTTCATCAACTCCGTGTTTTACATAATCTTTAATAATCATAATAATAGTCATAATCATAATGTGTGTCCTCCTTCCATTAGAACATTTTATAATCAATGGCCTTGATTGTAATGTAATTCCTTCCTAAATTCCAAATTTGTTCATATGTATGTGTTTCATGTCTCTTATTTTTGTTTTGTATTTTCAAATTATCGTGTGGTCAGTAGACACTTGTATCTACAGCAACTGTTTTGTTACTGTGTCCTTGTTTTCAGAGCGGCGCCTGCACACACTGGGCCAGCTGGAGGATCATCCTAATGAAGTGCAGTACTTCTGGCCTGGCATGCCTGTGGGTCCTGTGCAGGATGACCACATGCCCTTCCTTAGCAGAGGTAATATCACAATGCTGGCTTCTACTGTAGAAGCAAATCATTATTAGCATGTCAACCTGATTTCAGGAATTCCATTTTTTATTTTAAATAGAAGAAAGACAAAAAAAACTACACCTGCTAACCGTGTCCATGTTCTCACAGGGGTTCGGGTCCTTCATCTTATCCCCAGCCCATTTCCGTCTGTGTGGCACACCTTTGATGACAATGAGGAGAATTTGGACCAAGCCACAATCCAGAACCTCAACAAGATTTTGCAGGTCTTTGTGTTTGAATACCTCAACATGAAAAGCCAGAATCCAATTACACAGGCACACTAATGTTCCTTTATCTTACACCTAATCAATAACAACTTCAACAAAGCCACTATGAAGTCTCGTTACCAAAAAGCACCATATAAATTAGTGTTCCAGACACCATGGTGTTAAAATTAAGCTTATCTAGGATCAATTGTGTATGTTTGTGTATTGATTTATAGCTGTATATTGTACCTTAGGACCAAATATGATTACTGAGATTATTTTAGTATCAGTAGAATCAGTATATTTGTAAGCTTTCACATTCTGACTGGTGTACTGTGAGAGTTTTTTCAATCTGTTATAAATATTACTGTTCTAAGACATTAGAAAGAATATATGTTAAGTTGATCTTATACTTGTTGCATCATTTACATTACATTTAAACATCTTAATTTCTCAAATCAATTATCAATCACTCAAATGTATTATATTATATGTGCTATTATATTACATGTATGTGCCTCAAAATACATTCAAAAAGCATGTATTATTCAAGGCTCAAGGCTGCTTGAGATCAAGTGCTCTTTTTCAAAAGCCTTTGCACCCTTCTATTGCACCCTTCAAAACAGAATGCTTCTATTTTGCATTCTTTTCTAATTTAATACAACAGTTTTCATTACAAATTGTATTATTGACAACCACAAAAGGTGAAAAGTAGAATCTTTTGAAATATGTAAATGAATTTCATAGTTTCTCAGTATGTGGTATATCCCCTTTAATGACACTGCGCACTCGAGCTGGCATGGACTTCACAAGTTTGTGTAAAACCTTATGATCCATTCTAGATCAAATCCATCAGAGTGTTGTCTGAACACATGATTCAATAGAAGAGATTAGGCATGAGGTAAATCTGACCTTTTGTACAAAGCAGATAACATGCTCAGTATCACAATTTTGCTTACATTTAATTACATTTAAATAGGGACCTTGAAATAGTGCAGAATCTTGAATATTAAATATTCATATATGTGTGTGTATATGTATATGTATATATATATATATATATATATATACACACACACACACACACACACATATACACACACATATATACATACATACATATACATATATACATATATATACAATACTGTGCAAAAGTCTTAGGTCTTAGTACAAACTTTGTTATAGATTTTTATTTTATGACTTCTACATTATGGAGTCAGTACAAAAAAACGTTAGATTTCCAAACATTAGTTTTCCAGCACAAAATTAAATGTTACAGAAAAATGTTTTAATGTCAGTGAAGAAAGTAGCATATTACACCAAATATTGTCTTTGTTTCATATGTTACTGTTTGCTACTGTTTATAGTATTTTTTTTATATGTAGAAACATTTAATTTCATTATTTTTGAAGGCATTTTTGTTCTACAGCATTCCTTTGCATGTGCCTAAGTCTTTTGCACAGACTTTTTTCACATTTGCAGTAAGCTATTTGCATTCTGGTCTTAAACACATGCAAAGTCTTGCTGGAGCTTTTAAACAGTTTTCACAGAGAATATATGGGGAGGCTGAGTGAGGTCACATTCATGCATATGTCTCCACAGGAGACAATTCCTGGAAATGTCTCCTTCTTTCAGAACACAATCATGTAAATACAATACAATTATGTGATGCAGATCTCTTTTAAAATGCATATTAGGGTGTAGTATGAATGCTGGGATTGCAGATTCCTTAGTGTGTCATACATAGTATGTGGTTGGACTCCGGAAATTAGTTATATTAATATTATAAAGATCTCACATTCAGTGTTTACTTTTTCAACCTATTTTGTGGTTGGGCATTGTTGTCCAGGAAGTATAAGCAAACAGGAACTATGATCATGCATCAGTCACACATTCCCAGAATGCATGCTACATTCTGAAGACTTCCTTCAGCTGACACTCCCATGGTTCATTAAGCTGACCTGCCATGAAATCTACTATCACAAGGGTCTAGTTTCACTCCACCCTCGTGAACCACAACAGAATAAAGGTTTCCGGAGCTCTGGGCCTATTTCTAATATCCCTTAAGCAAATATAATACATAGCCTTCATATGGGTTAAAAGATAATTGCACACAGAATCTGACATAATCTGTTGCATTTTTACTAGAATGTAAAATATTTTAATATGGTGATTTGAGTACTTGTTATCATATGTTATCATAATGAGTAGTATTATATATTTCATATTATTCCCTAAAAACATAGAATATGCTTAGATATCTTACAAAAGGAAGTCAGGCCTCATACTAGTGTGAGGCTTTAATGATTTCACACTGGTCTTGTGTGTCCAAAGTACCAGAACTGAAAAATGATTTCCTGTGCACCTGTCCTGCATGTAAAGGCTGTTACTGTGAATTGCTTCTGCATGCCAGTGTTTTGATAGAAGTGTGTTGAAGTATCACTTCATCAATGAAACTTAAACTGTTATCTGTGATTATTATTTCTACACTCTCTCTCACTGGCACACAGACAAAGATCCTCAGTCTTCCTAATAATCACCATAACAGTACCCTCACTTAAGTATAGTTAAAAGTAGTACATAACTACTTTAGTTATGTAGGCCTCTAGCAAGCCTTAAATCCTCATTCTTGTTCACCTTTGATGTAAATGAAAGTCAGATATTCTCCACTGTTATTAAAATAATTTGACTTTACAAGTTGTTGCCTGGTCCACAGTCATTTCCTAATCTTTAATGCCTTTGCGTGCAATGTATGAAAAATAAACTGTGATTATGTTATTTCACAATTATCTGATACTTGAATTCTTAGAGTCATGCTGTACCTTATACAATTGAGAAGCTCATTTGTGGTTTAAAACATTTTTCTTACAAGAATTTAAAAAATGTTGTTATTGAAGTGAAATTACCTGTTTTTGTAACTGATATTAATTTTAATAGACTTCCCATTTGGGAAGGAAGAATTTCTAGTATTGTATAATAATTCACAACTGATTCACTTTAAGTGACTGACAATAGCGCAATGTTAAACACAGGGGAAGAGTCATAATGCCTTGGTTTAGCCTCCCACAACCTACAGGTGGATCCATAGTCACAAATCCTCACTCTGATTTGTTTCACTGTATTTCCTGAATAATAAAAAGAAGTAGTTGAATAAAATGCTTTAAGTAAGTCAATGGAAAGAGCTGGAAATTTAAAATTTAAAGGGTGAACAATCAATCTTGTATTAATAGCGTTGCCTTCTACCAATAAACTAACTGCCAGAGGAAACAGGTAATTATAGTGTTTCAATTCCAGTGTTTTATGGCTCATGATACATGTGAAAGTGTAATTACAGGTGCAGTATAATTTACTTTCCAGCTGTTAGGCAGGAGTGTGTGATTTAGGGTTGGTCTTATTCCTGATAAGACATGGTTCTTTTTTTTTCTATTCTTTTTTTTTTTTAAGTGAAGGAGAGGAGTGACATTTTAGTGCACATTGCACCTGTTTTGTATGGCTCAGATCACATGGAATAGTTAAATAGATCTACATTTCTAGACCTGCCCTGACAAGGACGGCAGTAGTTAGAAGCCCATTTACAGATACTCTGGGAACTAGTTAATATTGTACTCATGTGTGCATGTGTACACTTTAGAGGGCAGCAGTGAGTTGGAATACTAACCAGCAGGTTTAATCTTTACATCACTGTACGAAAGAAATATACTGTTAGTGCAGTCAATAAGGATCTGGTGGCTACTTCAAATAAATATAACCCTGTGCTGAGCCACAGCTTTTATATTAACTAACATTTAATAAACATAAGTTATGTAAGGAATACAACATGATGGGGCATGCTGTTACAGGAAAATAATCAATGACATGGTGGTGTAATGCGTTCCCAGCCCAAAGTTGATTCTTTTGCTATAACAGCACATTTTTTTCTTTCTCTTGAAGTTAATTAGACAGTGTCTGATTTTTCGATATTTAATCACAGACAATTAAGAGAGTAACAGGTGTTGAGGTGCAGCAAGCTACACACAAATGTGTTTGCTCCATTAGAACATTATGGTATTTTACAGCTTTGATAAGTATGGTCTGCTTTCCCCCATGGTCATTCAGTCTCCTAATAGCAAGCTGAATGATAGGGCCACCTGTGCAGTATCACTGCTGTTTTTCTTTCTGGCTTAGGTTGTCTTGTTGTGCTTTTTTTTTTTTTTTTTTTTTTTTAATACTGTGGCACTGGCAATTTTATACTTATTATTAGGAAGCAAATGTACTGTAAATGCTATAGATATACAGTATATAGAACTAAAATATATATTTCTTATCTCTGTATTGCATTGTAAAATACCGTATGTTTGGTTCACATTCTCTGTTACCAGTTTCTTCTTTGCTTGTGTGTACATTTGGTTGGCCCAATATGGTTATTGAAAAGAAAAAAAAAGAGAGCCAAAAGATTTTCTCTTGGCTACGGAGGTTAAAGTTACTGAGTTTAAGTTATTGTTTTCGTTGTAGCATTATTTAGTGAGTGTACTGACCAAGCATAAAGAGCTGAAATGTTTCATTTTAGTTACTGAGGTAAGATTGGTTTTAGCTGTAGCATTATTGTGTGTGTGTGTGTGTGTATGTTGATATGTTTTTATATCTTGGTAGGGACCAAGTATGAAGAGCTGAAATGTTTCATTTTGGTTACTGAGGTTAAGGTTAGTGTTTTGTTTATCTGCAGCACATTATTAATTAGCCGCATTTAATAAAAAGTTGCTCATAAGGCTAATAAGACAAACGCGCGCGTGTGTGTGTGCGCGCGCGCTAAAGCCCCTCCCCCCGCCGGTCCCGCTTGAGCTACTTGTTGCGGATTGGATGGCTCTCTGTCATTTAATCTGTTTCACTGCTTTTCTGGAGCGACTCTCCTGACCTCGCTAGTTCAGCTGCTCTCAGTGTTCAGTGAGAGAGAGCACCAGGGTTCAGTTTAAAGTGGAATACTGGAATTTCGACTTGGTAGAGCGATGGAAGAATGATTACAGTGTGCAGTGAGAGGCTTAAAGTGTTGCGGCACTCGGCGTTTAGTTAAAACTTCTACTGCCTGGTATATTAAGTGGGAAACCATGGACCCGATAACTAAGTGGACACCTAAGCAAGTAGTGGAGTGGATGAGAGGTGAGTATATCGATCGCATATTTAAGATATATTTGTTTCGTTGTTACTAAAATGTCACGTCGAAGTTACAAATCTGCTTTCATCAGCTCTCTGTGCTCTCGCGCTGCTTTTGTTTACCTGCAGTTTCGTAGAAACTCGGCAGCTCGCGCGTGTCATTCAGCACCAGCCGGCTGCTAAAGCGTGGAATAGTTCAGTCACACTGCTGAAACTTAACGTTTGACAGTTTATAAACATTATACATGACTTTCTACATTTGGCCACTTTCATAGTTTACAGTTCCTGTATATTTTCTGAGGGTCTTTCATTAACCCTTTGATTCAGCAGTATGTGTTGTTATGTTCCTGTTGTTTAAAAGAAAAAAAAGAAAGAAAGGTCGACAGTCATTAGCATTTACCAGAGTGGTACAATAGATATGAACCTGACGAGGTGGCTAATTGCCTCACTGTAGTTGTAGATTGTTTTTCTCTAGGAGTATGACAGTGGTAGCTCAGCTGTTAAGGTTTTGTGGTAGTTAGTGAAAAGCTGTAAATTGTAAGTCCCAGGATTGCCAGGGAGCCACTGTTGGGCCCAGAGTGTCAGTTTTTACCTCATGTTTTAAAAAAAATAATAATAATTTGCACAGTTTTGCCTTTTCTGTACACAACGAATACATATGTAATGTGGGAGTAAAGCATGAAACAGTGTCAACAGTTGTATAGCACCACATGAAAATTGTGAAAATCACTTTTTCTTTGACACTGCTGAAACATATCTTACTGTTAACTACATTAATAATCTCCATAATTCATATCCCTGAATTGGCCCTTAAGAATCTTTAAAGAAGCTTTATGTTTGGATTGTGTTGTAGCCTATTTATGTAAATTTCTATGGATAAAAACTTCTGCTGAATGAGTAACTGAATAACGTTCAGACTACCCAAATTGCCTTCACCAAACGTTTTTGTTAACAGTCAGTTACCTCACCCTAAAAACAAACAGCATTCCCCCCCCCAGCATGTCATTGCTTGGAGTCTGCTGAAGTTTACAAAGCTAACATGCATAATTTCATGTGCACACTGTTGAACAATACTGCTCAAGCCAGTGAGCATGGCCTAGTCTCCTGATAATTGGTTTTGTCTGCTGATAATTAGTTATACTTGGTTAGTCATTGTTTAATTGTGACAGAGAGTTCTCATAGAAGCAGGTTACATAAAGCATTCTCTAGTGCAGGTTTAATTGGATATTTTGGCAGTGACACTGGTCTTTATGCTTCTATACATACACACATTCTAGCTGGGGTTTATGTCAGTTGATTCTTAATACGGTTTATGCTATTCAGGGAATGTTCCACTGAAAACTGGGCTGATTACTTTCACGCCTATGACTTCTGCTTCATTTTTCCAGCTACTTGTTCAACTCCCAAAAATGTGAGACAGCCTTTCATTCCTTTTTACGTCTGTGGCATTTCAAACATCCAGAGCTTTCCAACTACTATAAAAGTACTGCTGAGTGAGTTATACCAGTGCCATATCATCATATGCAATAATTAGATATTCCGAGTAAGTGAATAACGGTAGCGATAGCTTTCGCTGTTACCCCAGGAAAGTAATAAAAGTGCATTTTCTCATTTATGAGAAATTATAAGTTACCTCTTGCTGCATTTGCAGTGGTGGCTTGTATAAACCCGGCCCTTAGCCTGTAAACTATTTAGCCAATTTATAGGTCTGGGTTTGTCCAGTATTATTCCCAGCCAAATGTTTGACCTGTTACCCGCCCATGCCCTAGAAGTAGTATTGGGTCATGGGAAACGCAGCTGGTTTTTTTTTTAGGACCTGGCGCTTGATTAGATGGCTGCTGTTTCAGTGAACTGCATCTGGAGGTCACGCCTGAGAACAATGCAGGTTATAATACGCACTCTGTGACTCATGGGACTGGTTTAGTTACCTGATGGTATCGGCTAGCATAGTTTAAGCTTTAATGTGATGACAAAAAGTGTGCATATGAAAGTGAGAGCCTTGAAAGCCTTGCCTGCTGGACAAGTAGAGTTAGCTCAAGCGGATTTAGGTCAAATCTGCTTTTAGAGAGAGTAATCCTTTTAGATGATACCCTCCATAGACCCCCTACCAAAAAGTCACAGTTTGATATCTTAAATCAGAAACTCTTAACGAGAGACATGTTTCCCTGATTGGTCTGTGTATGTGCAAGACCTGGAATGAGTGTAACTGTGTCCATTCGTGCATAAAGCCTGCTATCTCGTCATAAGTTCGTCATGATTGAATGTGTGAAGAGTCTAAAGGCATGACTCATTTAACTGAAAGTCTGAGGAATCAATGTTTCACAGTGCAAGGTATTTTAAGGAAGTCCATCTAAGCATGGATTGACTTGAATTTAACAGCATTCTTTCTGTCATTCATACACATTTAGTTACCCTTCGATTTGAAAGTAGCTCCCTGAAATAATTTCTCAGCTGTTTAGCCATTTATCTGACTCCAAGTGACATCATATAGTCCTAGAAGCTACAATATTTACCCTGAAAATGTTTCTAAACTAAACCTGTTCATATGATTTGCTTCAATACTTTTGATCTTGCTGATGTTAGATAGGAACACTGGGTTTTTTGTTGGTAGAATTAGTGTTGGTGATGAATAGTAAAGTTTGCATGCCTCCTGATAATATGATTGTAATACGACTGACCATTCAATCAGAATAGATACCCTTCATGTAAACAGATAAATCAGAGCAGAATGAATCAAGTTAGGTCTATTTGAATGGAAACTGCATCAGGTCAAGAGGTGGATAAACAGTCTAATAATTATTTAAATAGAAAAATATTTTTGCTTAAAAATATATGATTAATTCCACAGTCAAAACTGTTGCATACACGCATTTGTGTCATTATGCACCCAGACCAACAATGTAGGTGTAAAAAAACAAAAAAACAAAACTGGTCCTGACAGGAAGCAAATGAAAACAGAATGTTTCAGGACAACATTCTGCCCCTCCTTTCTTTTTGAAAAGCAAATTTGAAGGATGTTCTAATGAGACCAACCATTTTAAACATGTTAGGGCTGCTGGATGTAAGATATTGAAATCTCACTCTCTCTGGTAATGCTGGTTATGCTACTCGCATAAAAATATTCAGTAACTTGGGTTGTGTTGCGTCCTTCTCCCCTGCGCAGATTAATCTCATGGCTGCAAATGCCAAGTCAGTACGCACACAGGGACAATTCAAGCCTGTATCTCAAACATCATACTGCACATTAAATACTACTCTTAAAATTAGTAAGTCCCAAATTTGTACTGACATTCTCTTTAGTACAGCAGTAAGCAGTTTGCAATGCAGCCCAAAAAAATTGTAATAAGAATGAAATCTTTATTGCATTCATCAGCATAACTGTAACATTTACTGAGTGTTGGGTAAAAAGAGCAAACCTGTGAACCTGCCACGGTGTAATTGTGATCATTCTTTGGGATCATAATAGCCACATAACCTACAGAATGAATTTGCCTAACATTAGCTAGCTAAAATATCAGTTCTGGTTAAAGGGCGAAAGGTTCGGTTTGTTGTAATCTCCTAGCAGTCTGTCTGCCTCTGGACTGTGGGATGAATATAGTAGATTTACTCTAAGCTACACACATCGCCATTAGTAAGCTAACTCTTGCTAGCTATCTAAAATATAGTACAGAGGACAGTATTATCATGTCTGTTTGCTAAAAGACATAAATTCGCGGATGAAACGCACATACCTATGGCAATATAACCGATTTCGAACTCGTCTGCTCTTGTTATCTCTTTACTTAAAACAACCGGGTGATGATACAAATTCCACAACACCGATTAAAAAAAAAGCTAAAACTCAATCAGTACTGAATCTATTTGTCTCCTCTTGAGTATACTGAACTCTCATATGAGTTCAAATTTCACCAATTACGACACATCACCTTGACACAGCGCTGAGTGTGAATTAGTATGACAGGACTGTCAGGGCGACTCACAGTAGCTTAGGAACCTGTTTGGCCCCTGATTCAATAAAGAAGGTTTTTTTTTTTTTAAACAAAAAAATTCCATGCATTGTAGCTTTCAAAATTATTTGAAAAACTTGCATCCTGTGTGTGCATACATTTAGTTTGAATAACGTACGACAAACATGTAAATGAAGTTTTTTTTTTTTCAACAGAGTTTAGGGTCTGTAGAGACAACTTATTTAGAATTAATTAATTCAGATCGACAGATTTTTAATTTTTTTTGGAAAACATAGCTGTTCCACTGTTGCTGTTTAAAGAGCCATCTTGACACTATATGTGAGACTTTACAGCTATGAAATTACCATATGGCTCCTCTTTAAGAGGTTCTTATAAATTTAAAGCAGACTTTCTTAGTAACTTGGAGAGATGTCAAGAATTTCCACTGTGCCTTTGTATTGTTTTAGTCGATCTCTTTTGTCCATACAGCTTTACTATTTCAGGGCCAGAGAGTTTGTATTGGGTACATGGCAATAATTCTCAGAAATATAGCTCTGTCATTATTATTGTACACAAAGGAATCTCTGTCAGTGTTTTAGTCGTGTGATTTAGGATGTCTGGCTTATGGTATTTAATGTATGTAAGACAAGCATCAGAACTTGAATAATTATTTCTGTCTGTCAATTTAAACTTTTACAGTCTTTCATGCTCCACCTTAAGCTAAGCTGAACACACAGCAGCTTCCCACTGAAACGTAGAGTCCGTTGACATTTGCATGAATCCATGCTCTGTTTCCCACAGAGACGAGACATGATCAAGGATCACCTTGTGTGTGTGCCAGGGTGAAGTGCACTTGTCGGCTTTGTATTCAAACCTGAATATCCCAGTACAAATCTGCAAGATTATCTGAGCTTAGCAAAGCCAGCGTTAGCACCCCTCATGACCTAAAAGCATTGGCTTCTTAAAAACAGCGAGAAACGTAACCTCAACTCTGAGGCCCACATTGTTGCTTCTAGGTAATCCATTAGAAAAGTGGAATGCTCATTTAATACATAAATGATTTGGTGATAAGGAGACGTGTAGAGCCTCACCAAGCACAGAATGTAGGACTACCTCATATCTGGACACACTGTTCATAAAACACAGCATGTGATTTTACTGTGTTGAATGTTTACTTGATGGGTGAATCAAATGTTACTAGTTGTGATTTAAAAAAAAAAAAAAAAAAAAAGGACATTTAGTACCGTTTAATACCGGATAATTTCATTTCATGTCAGAATGTCTCATCCCTTCTCTATTTATTTATACAATACATTGGCTGAAAGCTGTGGCAGGTCATTTGATCGCAGCTGTAAAAAACGTAAATCTGCTATGAACATTGCGAGTAATAAAAGCACAGCCTGATACGTTTGGCGTTACATAAAACAGCTCGTCAGAATTCTCAAGCACATTCTCTGCGTGCCTGGGTTATCTGATCTTATCTGATGATAGCATGTGGGAAGTACTGTTTCCTGGCTGTTATAATTCAGATTTAAAGTATAAACCTCTGTTGGTGTTGTTGTTGTTGTATGCAGAATGCTTTTGGCAAGTACTCGCACAGCTCTATGTAACACACGATGCCTCAGTGGTATAGAAGAGAAGGCTTTTCTGTGTCAACTGTGGGACGTGCAGGCATACTTCGCTATGTTTAAATAACCACTAAGACAGGAATGTATACCACGACTAGGCCAAACCCTCAATGAATCAAGAGAGAAAAGTGCTACAAATAGCCTTTTATGTCCTCGGCCTTTGTTCCATGCCACTTGTGGCTTTTAGACCATATTTAAAATGAAAGGCCAAATAACCACTGGTGTGTCTACTATATATAAAACACTCCTCAAGAATTTGTTATTTCATTCCAAAGGGATTATCTTGGCTGCAGTTTTGTTAAGGAAATACCTCTTAATTTTGTGTTAGCAAAGGTTGCTGTCCCTTTGTCTCCATAACTGGTGCAAGTGGTAAATTTATGCCTAGAACATGTTGAGACTTGCCTGCACTTTCTACCAGTTGCTCTCTGATTAGCCTGATTAACTTTTCATTTAGGCATGTAATCTGTTTTAATGATTTTAGCTTATGTATGTGTCATGCCTGCAGATGTCCCTCCCAGCATCTAGCATCAATCATCATCATCATCGTCATCGTCATCATCATCATCGTCATCTTTCCTCATAAATTTAAGCTTCTTATCCACAAGAGAAGTAAGGCAGTTATCATAAGACATGGAAAACACCTGGTAGAGATGGGATTTCCCTGTGGCACAGCAGTTAACTATTATCTCACATCACGTCTTACCAGTGTAGTGATTTACAGCAGGTTATAAACAATAGACTGTGATGATTCATCTGCGGTCTCCCAGCTTTTATTAAGCTGATGACGGTGAGACTTTCGGTTGAAAGTTGCATGTACTTCCCAATTCCGTAAAAAGAAATCCTGGGTACTTTATTGACCATCACTTTGGGTTTTCCCTTTCCATTTGCTACTATTTCAGTAGAAACGGGTCATTATAGGTTTTTTTTTTTTTTGGACATCAGTTAATTCTTTTGATTTGGAATAACATCATGCAGCGCAGATCTGTACATAAACACGTCAGCTCAATCCAAAAGTTGTCCAACAGCCCAATGAAGTCCTGAAAACCTGCATATAAAACAAGCCCACATTTCTCGTCACCTGAATTTCAGATACAGTGTTGTTCTGAATGTTTTGTTTTTGATCTTTTCATCACAACATACAACGGAAAAGACTTGGTTCTGTTGCTGTACTTTTTTCTTTTTTTGTTTAAAGGTCACTGAATAATTCCCTCAACCAGCACCTGCATGTAGGTAAACAAAGAAAGGGTGGTAATGCACGTGCACGTACAAAACAGTCTTAACCACACCAGAGCGTGGGGGGGAAATCCTGACTTTATATGATGCAGCTTTGGCATCAGCATAAACACTGACAAGGCTCAAAGTTATTGAATAAGTGACTGTATTGATGTTTGGATTCAGGATGCAGTTGAGACTTGTTGCTGATGGGTGCAGTGTATTTATTTATACATTAGTGATAAGGTTTTAACACTGTTTTGGAGGCTGTCTCCTAGAGGCAGTATGGCTGTAGGTGTATGTAGACGTGTGTAAAATAGTGAGTAAGAGCAAAGATCAGAAATGAAAATAAGACTGATACTAAAGAAAATTACTCTTGGACAAGGTTTATTGATAAAAGACAAGATGAGAAGTTAGAGGCAGACCAGGGTTGCAAGGTCTGAGGAACAAAATGCAGCCCAATAGATAAGCATTAAATAAAAGCATGCAATTTCCTTAAATAGGTGGTTCTTTTAACAACAGTCATAAAATGGTCTTATATTATTACATACACTCACCGTCCACCTGAATAGAAACACCTGTACGCTTGCTCATTTATGCAGTCCAATCATTCAATCATGTGGCAGCGGCACAATGCATAAATGCATGCAGATACACGTCAAGAGCTTCAATTATTATTCACATCAAACATCAGAATGGGGAAAAGTGTGATCCCTGTGACTTTAACTATGGCGTGGTTGTTGGTGCCAAATGGGCTGGTTTGAGTATTTCAGATACTGCTGATCTCCTGGGATTTTCACACACAACATTCTCTAGAGTTTACGCAGAATGGTGCGAAAAACAACAAACATCCGGAGGATGGAGGGTCTGCGGGTTAAAACAGCTTTTCGATTAGAGGAGAATGACAAAGACTAGTCTGAGCTGACAGGAAGTCTATAGTAATTCAAATAAGCACTCTTTACAACCGTGGTGAGCAGAAAAACATCTCAGAATGCACAAGACATCAAACCTTGAGGTGGATGGACTACAACAGCAGAAGATCACATCAGGTTCCCCTCCTGACAGCCAAGAACAAGAATCTGAGGCTATCATGGGCACAGACATACCGAAACTGGACAGATGAAGATTGGAAAAAGAGCAGGTTATTTTGTTAGAAATCAAAATAACCTGGTCTTTTTCCAGTCTTCAACTATCCAGTTGGGGGGGGCCCCCCCCCCAAAAAAAAAAAAACCACAAAAAAAACCAAATTCTATCACCATTGTGTTTAGTCGCTACATTAAGATATCAAGCTTTTGCCAAACTGTGGAATGTTTAGTGCAGGATTTAGGAAAAAAATGCAAATGACTCTTTTTATCTTGACTTATGAGCTGGAACTTATGGGCCCGAACTGAGAGCTGCTTTTTCAGTGCTATGGCTTCAGCCATGACTGCAAGCATGTCTAGTTTATAACTTATTTTATCATGACTTCAGCTCCCATTTAATCATTTATGCTCCAGATGTTTAAAGTCTCAGCTTTATGAGAAAGTGGAATATTTTATGTCCCTCTTTGCTTCATTAGATACATATTTTTAATCTTTGCCTCTTCTTCTTTTACTCTTTTTAATTATGCCTCTTTTATGAACTTGCCTCTCCATTTCTGGAGGTTTGAAATTAACATCTGCTTTCCTCTTCAGATTTTATGTGCACCCCTTATGCCTTATGACTCCTTCTCTGTTATATTTATCAATAAAGCATGTTCATTCTGTCAGTATACATTCTAACGTACATATTTACGCTATATACATTCACTGCATGTTTCAGAATGGAAAGATTTCAGAATGGGCTCTGCATGTTTTTCTGTTCTGAGCAAGTCCTGTGGTTTTTGACTCTTGTTACTATTTTAATGAGCCCACGGTAACGAATTTGTGTGCATCCACACAGGATAAGACAAGTCAACTTAAAAGGGTTAAGCCAAGGGCACGAAGCTTCAGTATGCTCCAGTGATAACCAGTACCGTTCCGTCTGAAACCACACTACATCATGCTTACTCCCAATATGCAATTAATAATGATGTCCTGCAAAGTTAGAAAGTTTTTCCTCAAAGGTGAAACCAAGAAGACATTGAAATTCCATTGTTTTATACATTTTGTAGCAAACTCATTATGAGAAGCATATCTTATTGTTTTCTTCACGTGACGACTTTGTAGAAAAAACAGGTTTCTCCTGCTAACAGTGCCCAAAAAAGCATAAAATATTAGAGCAGATTTAAAATACATTTATTCTGCCTTAACAGTTATTTGACAGCACATTAAACATCAGATAGTTTGCATATATTTTATATCAGCCAGTAAAGATTTGGAATTTTGCCTAATGGTGTATCATTCATTATGGGTTTAAAAGTGAAATGGAAACAAGCTGTTTTCTCCAATTAGATACGTGTATTTGGGTCTGTTCCAACACACATTCCATATCAGTCTTTATGTTTGGGTTTGAGGTTAGAGGATGTTTGGTTGCCATATTAAGGACTTTGAGAAAAGGGTTTGGAGAAAACTTGCGTTCCTTATGTGAGAAAAGAATTTTACCATTATAGGCCTTTTTCTATAAGTTGTATGTAAACACTAGGCTAAATCTAGTGTGGTACAAGTTAGGTGTCCCCACCTCAGAGTCTGAGACTTCTCTGTAATTGTGGTTTTGCCTTTGGGGATGTGGCGCAGACGAGAGTCGGAGTGGTAGGTTAGGGAGTGTCTGATTTCCAAACCACCTCTGATTACACATCTATAATGATCCTGTGTTTACTGCATTGTCCAAACTTATCAATAGTGAGAAAGCCTTAGTATAGCTTTTAGTGGTTGTAAAAATGTCAGGCTCCATTGAGTCAACTTTTTGTCTAGTTTTTCTGAGCTAAAGCGCTGTAGTCAGTGAAGAGTGTTTATGTTTAAGCAAGTTCAATGTGCAGAACTCATGACTTAAAACATTCTGTGTCTAGACTTTGGCAACTCAATGCTTCTTTCAAATATCATATTAGTAGTATTTTTTTTTTATTATTTTTTTTGGTATGAAGCTTCTAGATTAGTGTCTGTATTGCAAGAAAAATTGATCGTTCAAGTTAAGACAGATTGGGGATACATGATTATGCAGTATAATATATATTTCCTCAGCTTATTGACCTGTGATTAATCCTTCCTTCCCCCACTTGATCCTTTCATGCCTGATGCAAAAGTTGCATGTGAGCTGTAGCAAACCTGTCAGATCAGTTTCTTTTCCCTGTGGCGCTTTTTTGCTCACTAACACCTCCTCCCCCTTCAGCATCTGTCACATGTCAAGGCAACATGTGTGTCAGCACCTTTAGGCCATCAGTCCTGTCTGTCTTCCAGCCTACAGCATTGTCCCACCGAGGTGGTATAGTTCATCTACTGATCATTTGCTTAAGACGATTTTAAGTACCATCGAGTCGGTTTGTGCCTTGAGTGAGAAACAGGTTCTTGACATAATTATTCTCATGGTTTGCTTGTCTTCACTCTCGCTGCTCATTGGTAATTGAGTTTGTGAGATGATTAGAAATATAGTTGTTCAACTTGTTAAATTTGAGTCATATTTTTAATGAATAAATTACCTCTTGTCGTTGTTAAATTACCTCTTGAAAAATTGTTAATAATCAGATGACAGTGGTTTGTTCTTATGTAACTGTACTTCTTGCAAAAGGGTTTGTTTTTAATTTGTGAAATCATGCATTGGGGTTTAAAGCTTAACACACTGAAAGGGTTTTTTGGGGGGGGTTCTGCTTGTTGTGACACCAAGGGAATGCCACTGTAGAAATCTGGAATTCCCACAGGGAAGGACGTCTCTGGAGAACAATGGACATTCGTGCAATCCTCACAGGTTTGCCCGAAAGTCTAACTAAAAAAAAAAGATAGAGAAACAGTGGCAGCCACTATTGTACACAACGTGTTTTCTACTCCTCTCCCATGGAGGGCATGGCCAGCACAGGAGGGAGGTGTGTGTGTGTGTGTAAAGGGAGGTCAGATAGGTTCATTCTCCCACTGGGAGGCTGTTCATTCTATGAGAGGTGGAAGGCTTTCTTTCTCATGTAATCAAATCTCTGAGAACCAAAGCCTGCTCTTCCTTTTTCACAGAGCCTGTCTACGGTTGAGAGCCCGGCTACAAGAAGGGACTCCAGCAGAAAGGAGAAGGCTAGAGGGTGTTAATTCCAGATAGTACAAGGGTCGGGTGGGGGTAGTAGTAGTGAGAGGTTCTTGCTGCTTCCTGTTGGAACAGATGTTAAGGTCACACGATATCTTCCACTGAAGGGTGTAGAGTTTACAATTTAGCACATGAAATTCTTTCTGGGATCGGAAAAAACTGAAACAGCTAGCTGATCTAATAGTGCTTTTGCACAGAACAGTGCGGATCACCATAACTCGGGTTTAAAAAAAAAAAAACAGGATCCTAGAGCTATCTGTATCCAAGCCAATTTCCCATTGCATAAATGTACACATGAAAGTAGGAGGAGTTTCTCTGGGTGTTATCAGGTTGTGAGAACATAGGCACAAGTAGTAAAATACAACCTGAAATTCAAATAAACCATTTGGAAATGAAACCAGGCATGTCTCATTTGATGTTAAAATGTATGCAGCCCAGCTGTGTTTCTCTCTCATAAAGTGAAAGTAAGCATGAGACACAGTTTCTTTTAATGGAAGTATACAATGACAACACTTAGTAATAAATAGAAAATAAAGAGAGCAAATATAATGGTGAAAGTGTCGGTGCTTTGTAACAGTCCAAGGTAAAGGAGGTTCAGCAGTACAATATAGAGGAAACGCTGCATTTTGTTGTTGTTGTTGTTGTTGTTGTTGTTTTTATTAACTTCAAGAGAGAAAAAAGAAAGGCTGAAGAGGTAACGACTGTTTATAGCTGCTGTAACGTAAGTGATAACATGAACTAACATTCAGTCTTGTGAATGCTCCACTGTATTAAATGTCATTATAAATGGATAAAAAGCACAACATACCATTCTTCAATTAATACAAAAAAAAAAAAAAAAAGTTAGCATTAGCAAATTCCTGTGGTATCAGAGGAATAAGACACTTCAGGGCATGCTGTTATAGGAAAATAATCAACTCTAGAGTGATAATGGCATCACACCACCCTGTCGTTGATTATTTACCTACAACAGTGCCCTGAGGTGTTTTATTCCTTACTTAGACAACTGCAGCGAAATGCTTCTGGCTGCTTCTCTTTCTGAAGATGCTTCACTTGTCTCTTTTGTTCACTTCACACTACACTGACATACTATCTTTCTTTATTGTGTTCACCTCACAATTGTAATCACACACACACACACACACACACACACACTCCAGTGTGTTTATGGTGGGAGCTTCACAGTTTCATAAGTGTTTTGACCAAAGGAGCTAGCCTTCCTTTTATTCTCACTAAATTCACACAGTGATTGTTTTTTTTTTTCTGCCTGGTGGGTCAAGCAGGTGGGAAGGATCTATATATATTGTTTGCTATTTGATCTCTAGATCTTGAAAATGTCCCAGTTAGAAACTGATCCTTAATTCCGGATTCTTTAAGGGAGAAGGAATGTTGGAATCCTTTAATAGCTGCCAAAAGAGTCCTGATTTTCTTTATTGTGAACGAATGTGCGCTTTTTTTTCCAGGCCAGTGTCAAATAATACAGAGTCAACTGAGCTGCAGTGAAGGGCTTTCATTAGTGAGCCTTGTGAGAGCTGTTAATTCTAGTGTTGCGTTGTGACATCTCACTGTAATGATGGAAAAGCACTTGGAAAGCACTGGATCAAGCCCTGTAATCACTTTAGCACATTCCAGCGCCTCTCTCCTATGCCTCTCATCAGCGGGCTCTGAAAAGATCCATAGGAGAATAGCATCACTCTCCAGGAAATACCTTTTTAGCAATATCTGATTCTGAAAGGAGACACTTTTCCCTTTCTGCTCTGGGCTTTCCAGTTTGCACAGCTTGTCTCAGTCAGTAAGACGAACTGTTTGTGCTGGGCTATGTTCATTCACCCCGAGCTGCACTCTCACACTTGTGACTGAACTTTGAAAGAAAATACGTCTTATCCTAATGAGATTTCACTCCAAAGTTCAACTCTGAATGGATTGAGGCTCACGTTGGGGGTCCCATTTTTTTTTTTTTTTGCTCCAGTCTTCCTTTTCTTTAATAATTTAATTTTAAATTTAATTTAATAATAATAATAAAAAAAGCTTACTATTTTCTTTTTAATGTTGTAGAAGTTAAC
Organism: Pangasius sanitwongsei; assembly: GCA_037576675.1. Lineage (NCBI taxonomy): Eukaryota > Metazoa > Chordata > Actinopteri > Siluriformes > Pangasiidae > Pangasius > Pangasius sanitwongsei. Next base: position 14,036,553 of record CM075012.1, read on the forward strand.
ATTCTAATCCAAATTTTTAAAACAAAATTGAAATCAAACAATATTTCATTGCAAGGGCCAAGGTCCATTTAATAATTAAGCTTTCCCGTATATGGCAGGTAGGAAGGCCCTTTGTGTTGCATTTCCAAAGCTGGACTGAGATGGATGTGGTGTTGAATGATGAGCTGTGTTGTTGAGTCTGGGCTGACAGGCCATTGAGCACTAGCAGGGCATAGGGCCAGTGCTCTGCAGCTGGCCCTCTCTGTACTGCCTTTGACTGGGCACACCCCTCCCCCATTACCCCATAGAGCCATCCTTCACTGACACGCCGGTAGAACGGCTCAGTAAGTGGGCTGCGTTGTGTATGTCACTTGGCATAGGAGTGTGTCGTTGCACAGGCAGCCGACAGGTTTTGGAATTGAATGCAAGTTCCTGTGCAAGTTAAACAGCTCGGTTTCATTGAGCATGTTCTTTTACATTCTGTGAAGGCATCATCCAAACTTGTGCTGCAACAGTTTCAGGTATTAGAGTTAAGCTGTTGAACATAACTTCTTCAGGTGTGCAATTATTATATAAAAATTCCCAGATTTTACAGTGACCAAAATGGAACCCATGGAAACCTGTATAGTTGTTGTAGTCCATTATTGTTCATTTTCCAAGTGACGTCTTTTAGGATTACAGTGTGCATCATGATAATTACAGTGGACCTTAATACAGCAATGCTAAGTACAGTTGACCGTTCTCTATCAAATAAGGAGTTACATATTGTTTAATTAGCTCATGCACATGCACACAATCAGGCAGCTGGAACCTGCATGGTGTTTATAACGGCTTTATCAGGGAGATCCATCTCACACCTGTTCTCTCTGAGCGTCTACAAAGCAAACACAGGAATTCACACTTCTAGGGAAAAGCAGCAGAGTGCTACTCGTTTGAGCACAGTGAAGAAATAATGCACTGTATACACACACACATACATATATATATATATATATACACACACACACACACACACAGTTAGGTCCGGAAGTATTTGGACAATGACAGATTTTTTTTTGTGATTTTGCCTTTATACACCACCACAATAGATCTGAAATAAAACAATCAAGATGTGATCGAAGTGTAGACTTTATTTTAAGAGGTTCCACAAAAATATGCCATTTACCATTTAGGAATTACAGCCATTTTCATCAAAGTACCTCCATTTTCAGGGGCTCAAAGGTATTTGGACAAAGTGACATAATTGTAAATATAACCATAA
>CM075012.1:14037892-14078598 GCA_037576675.1 Pangasius sanitwongsei
GCCCTCATGTCTGTGTTAGCTTCTGGCTCTCCCTTTTAGTTACGCTGTCATAGCTAGTCTTGCCGGAGTCCCTGCTTTCATTACTCCTGCTACCTGATGAGATGCCAGTGATCCAGAAATTTTCATTATTTCACCATGCAACACTGTGGAACTGGAGACAGTGGTGTTATAACTGTCCGGAGTGTCATTATAATAATGACAAACAGCTTATAGCCTGGACCATTATTCTATCATTTTAAATAATTTTTAATTATTTTCTGCACTGTGGGATTAATGCATTGTTAAATGGCAGAACCATGATGGACTTTAGAATTATCTGCCATTTTATTACAAACATTTAAGATAATGAACTTGGACTCACATCATATTCCTCCCTCTAGGTAGTGCAACAGAGCCATCAGACTCAGAGTGTATATATGAATAATTTTTATTAGAAAAATCAACAACAATAAATAATGACATAAATATAGAAATAAATAGCACAGATTAATTCAGACACTTAAACATATGCACACACACAAATACACACAGACACACACTCTACAAAGTGCAGGTTACTTTTAGGGTTCAAGGTGAATGGCTGCAAAACACAAAACACACAAATTAACACAATGCCTCAAATACCAACTGAAATACTGCTGTAAATTAAAGTGTGTGTGTGTGTGTGGGAAGGGGGGGACTTACTTTGCCATGATCTTCTCAATCACCTTCATTACCCATTGTGCTTTAGTGTCCAGACAGATCTGCTGACCACTGCCCTTCAGTGTGGCTCTGATACACACACACACACACACACACACACACACACAAATTAATGTTTATACTCAGTCATTAATGCCATTATTAGTATGTAGGTGAGGAGACTCACATGATTTCAGTGTGTGTGCAGTGTGGGTTTGGGGGGAAAAGTTCAACACGCTCGATCATTTTCCCAACACGGCGACTCTCAACCCCACTGCAGCGACACCGTGGCTCAACACTCACTCCTGTAACACACACACACACAAACACACATGCACACACATCAGTAACATCATAAACACCATCACAGTGTGAGCAATTCCAGGCTACATCTCAAACCACCACAGTGTGCATTAACTCCAGTGATATGGATATTAAAGCATTGTGAGTTACAGTGTGTGTGTGTGTGTGTGTGTGCGTGTGTGTGTGTGTTTGTGTGTGTGTTAAAATTACCTGCTGTCAGGGTGATGAAGGTCAGGAGCACAAAGACAGAAACTGTCCTGAAGTTCATGTTTAAAAACTCAAAGATGTTACTGCTAATGCTAATTCTAACACTCACGCTAAATCTCAATTGTAGGCTTGTCCTCAGCGTTCTGTGTGAAAGATGAGAGTGTGTGAGAGTTGTGTGAGAGTGTGTGAGGCTGGCGTGCAGATTTAAAGCCGTGTGTGTGAGTCATTGTGTATTGTGCAATTCTGCGGTGGGGAAAGTTTGTGATGACACAAATTCTTTTGTGATCACAGCGATGAAATCATCACTTACAACTCAGTCAACCTGATCATATGCAAATCTGAACATGTGTCTGTGTGTGTGTGCAGGAAGGAAAAGACAAGATGAAGACAAGCTGAAGGTTGGAGTTTAGAGGTTAGGGTTTAGTGGTTGGGGGTTGGGGACATGGAAGTGACGGGTGTTGGGGACATGGAGGTGACGGGGTTTGGGGACATGGAGGTGACGGGTGTTAGGGACATGGAGGTGACGGGGTTTGGGGACATGGAGGTGACGGGTGATTGGGGACATGGAGGTGACGGGTGTTGGGGACATGGAGGTGACGGGTGTTGGGGACATGGAGGTGACGGGTGATTGGGGACATGGAAGTGACGGGTGTTGGGGACATGGAGGTGACGGGGTTTGGGGACATGGAGGTGACGGGTGATTGGGGAGGTGACAGGTCATGGAGTTTTACTGCAGGAGGAGAAAAAGAAGCAGAGATCTGGTTTTATAAGATAAAATATAATTTCCTGTATTAGCATATTATTTAAATCATTTTCAGTGTACCTGTCATAAAGGTATTTTATGATAGATAGATAGATAGATAGATAGATAGATAGATAGATAGATAGATAGATGTACTTTATTCATTCCCAAGGGGAACTCTGGGAATGTGGTGAGATTGATTAACAGTAGATTGCATTAATGATAAAATAAAAAATTCATGCCATTACCGCTGCTGTTTGACATTCTGTTATGGGGTTAGGCGACAGGATGTTCAAGAGCGTCGCGCAGGACCCGCTTGTCCGGGAGGACAATATATGGTGTGGAAAGTAGCCAAGTGCAGACACGAATCAAACGACTCCGCCTAAAATGCGGCCCACGAACCGGGTAGGTTATAAACCCCAAACCGTAATGTTACCCGCTCAGCTAATTCTACGGTGTGGGAGTTGTGAGTGTTGCAGTACTTGTGAAACTGGATCGGAAGCGCAGCGCCAACGGCTGAACTCAAACTCAAACTGGCCTTCCTTCTGGCCGAACTTAAAGGCACCAAATGAGAGCGAAACAATCTGTAACTTAAGATGGCTGAATATTTATCTCCGAGTGAGGATTCTCAGTCTGTCCTCCTCTTTAGTTTTCTGCCTACTTCCTCTTTAATTCTGAGCTCCCTTTTCTTTCTTTCCCTCAATAATTTCTCTCCCTTTCATTTTCTTTCTAAACCTAAATATTTTTATTTTATTTCTTTTCTTCTTTTTTACATATCCAAAATCACCACTCAGAGTGGCGTGGCGCTGCTCTGTTACCCGGCACAGATCTGTGTCCGCACGCGGAGTGAGGCACCTTCCTGAGATCGCTGTGTTATAAAAGCCCGTGCACTTACCAATTTAACTATACAGATCCCACCCTGACTTTATTTATTTATTTATTTTTAGTATATTAATGGTATTTATTTAGTATACTTCCTCACCACACCTGAAATTAATTCCTGATTATGCCACTGCGGGAATACACCCTGCATGACACTCACCATGCACACACACACACACACTCACACAGCGGAGTGTAAGTAAATGCTTGTGCAAACCCAGAATTCACACACTTCAGTAATACTGTACAAACACATACACACACTATGCTCAAGTGTATGACAGTTACACGCCTGTTCTCACATCCGTTCCAGTCTGGCCCATAAGAATGGTGTGCACTCCATGCAGGAAGTGTGGTCCATTGCATAACACACACACAGTGGACTTATGTAATGTGAGTGATTATGAATGAGTGTTTAGGAAGTGAGTTGCAACTTGGAATAAACCTGAAAATAAGGTCAAACATGACAGTTGTTATAACAAGGGTTACATACACACACACACACACAATTAGGATTGTGTGCGTGTGTGTGTGTGTGCGTGTGCGCGTGTGTGCATGTGTGCGCGCATTTAAGCCAAACCACAAACATTCCCAAAATCCCAATGTTGCCAAACAGCAATCTGTAATCACATCACTGACAGAGAAAAGATTAAAGCCTAATATGGTCTCTCTCTCGCTCTCTCACACACACACACACACACATTCACAGAACTGTCTATATTCATACACACAACTCATCTTTACATTTGAAGAACCTGTGAGCTGTGAGTCTGAAGTGGTTCCCTAGGCAGGTGAGAGACGCGGGTGAGAGACAGGTGAGAGATGCAGGTGAGAGATGCAGGTGAGAGAGACAGGTGAACATAGGCAGATTGTAGAAGAATGAGGAAGCTGCTTTCAGGATCAGTTTTAATGACCTGATGACTCATTGAGGAAAAGCAGTCAGAAATTCTCATGCAGATCAGGACAGACTTCTGAGTGGATTTTTAGAGAGAAATACTAATTCTCTTCCATTGCTCTGTAGAACATCTGTTAGTGAGCAGCAGGACTTTGTTGGTCTGAATGAATGCTCACCGAAAGTAGTTCAGGTTGTAGGAAATTAGCTGTTTAGATTAAGCCACCTGCATTATTCACCAAAATATGTAGTGGAAACTAGTGGATCAGCCCAGAGGGGAATTTTGCAAACTTAATATTTTAATAGCTGATCAACTATTCGTCCAGCGTTAAGTTGGAATTAGTGTATTTATTAATTGTGCATGGGATTATTACCTCCTTGGCCTCTGGCAATAATATCCTAAATATAGTGAAAACACTATATTAAGAGCAAAGTAACAAGATCGGCAGTTTAAGGCAGTAAATCATAAGCACACGGACACAAGACATTTGCATTTAAAAATCAGATGAGACTTTATTAAACTATTCTAAAACACAAAAACTAATCTAACATATAAACACACGCATGCACACATACACACAAAAAAGTCAACAGAGAAAGGTTTTGAACAGAGAATGAATGAAATCCCGAGTTTCTAGTTGGAGGCTTTGCAGGGACCAGTCTGGATGCAGAGTCTTGGAGCGACCATGATCTTCTTGTGATGTTGAGGGGCAAGAAGTTCTGGAGCTCTTGGTTGACGAGAACTTCCAAGCCGTTGATGGACAAGAATTGCCAATGGACTTGAGTTGACTCTTGAAGTTGTTAATGGACAAGGACCCACTGTTTCCTTTGTGTCCGAGGGTTTTAACCCTTTCCAGCTGGGCTGACCCCAGAGTGCTTGCTCCAGTCCTCAGAATCTTGGGGCAGGGTGTAAAATGCATTCTTCTTCTCTGACACTAATTAGCAAACTGGGCTCTGAGTTATGTGCTGTTCTAACTTTCCCCAAGGTAAGGTTAGAACTTTGGTCAAGAATTCTGTAACACCGATGTAAGAAATTGTACTCAAATTTACTTTATCCCAACCCTTAGGAAATTATATAACGATCACACACATACCAAACATCACATACTTGCTGTTATTGAGACACTCATTAACATTATGATACCTGTTAAATGATCAAAAGCATCATAATGAACTGGTGGCTATAGGCATGATATTAAAAAGGCAAGAAGTTTTTTTTTTTTAAACAATGGCGCATCGTTTTATGAGGGGCTAACCCAAGCCTCTGTCGATTCTTTCTTGAGGCCTCCCTGGGTGAGTGCCCCCTTTTGGCCTTAGGTTATCAGATGTATGGCTGAGGGTCCTTGAGTTTTATCCTGTGCGCCAGCCATCTGGTCTCAATTTCCTAAATCAGTAGGCTTGAGAGGGTTCCTCTTAGCTGAGATGGTTCATCCTCTGGTCAGAGATGTTCTAATGTTTGCCCTATTGTTCACAGGATAGCTGAGATTAGGCAGACACAAGCATTAACTTGGTTCCTCAGGGTCTGGAAGTAAGTGTGGGACAATTGTTTTATGGTTCCTGTGGCAAACTAAGTGGAGTTCTTGTGTAAAGTTTGGTCAAGTCTTCTGGGGCTTTGTTGCTGCCTGTTCACTTAAAATTCTACAAGGTCCAACTCTTCTGAGTGTTTAATCTCACTTAGATTCTGTAGAATTGTGTCTAAGAGCTGCTGATGTAATAATAAAGACCGTCCTGTTGTTCATCCTAGGACTCTTGTCACAATCTGTACATCCTGAACATCCTGTAAACACACTCAGTACTGTTTTACTTTACTCTTCTCCACCTGTAAACTATAATGATTTTTAATCAAAATATCCAGTGTCACCCAGAAAAGAATGAATTCCCCTTTCTCTGGTTCCACACAAGGCTTCTTCCTCATTCCTTTTCATGGTGTTTTTCCTTGACACTGTCACCTCTGGCTTGTTCATTAGGCTCTAAATGTAAATCCAGATTTCTGTAAAGCAGCATTGTGACAATGTCTATTGTTAAAAACAATATATAAATAGAATAGAATAGAATAGATGAGATGAGATGTTGCAGTGTGTGTGATGGTGGCATTGTTGTGGGTAAATGGCTGACTGGTAAAGCTCTCAGTTTAACACACACAATCCCACACTGCTGAAGAGGAACAGAATGTTTAAAGGAAAAGTTTCATTTCCATAGACAAACATTACAGCATATGTCCTATGTGCTTTACACACACACACACACACACACACCACATATATATATATATATATATATATATATATATATATATATATATATATATATAAAAAAACCTAAAATGCCTTGACCATGTTTAAAATGTTGTCTTCAGCTTCATGGTAATAAAATGGACTTTCTTGCTAGGTGTGACTGGATGTGAGAGTATAAATCTCTTGAGTTTTGTCACATTATGTTCATGCTGTTTTCTCTTATTCTACATTGTCAAGGTCTTGATGACAGTCTCCAGCAATATGTTGCCAACTTTGAGAGAGAGAAGATCAGTGGAGAGCAGCTGCTGAAGATCTCACACCAGGATCTGGAAGAGCTTGGGGTGGCTCGCATCGGTCACCAGGAGCTGGTTCTGGAAGCAGTGGACCTGCTATGTGCTCTGGTCTGTACTGAAGACACGGATGTAATAGACTTACACACAAAGTTCCTGTGTTTAATATGGTCCTTATTCCTTACACTATTGAGCATTTATAAAGAAAGCATTGCACACAAGTGACTTGTAGGTCTTAAATTCCACATTCAGGAATGTTATAGCTACTAAATAACTCATAATGCGCCCTAACATTTGAAAAGTAAATTAAACATTTCTGAGTATTATTTAATAGTAAGTACAAGAATTGTTTGCCTTCAAGACACACCCACTATAGATAAGATGCATTTTTCTAAAGCTATTTAGCAGATGTAGGTTTGTGATAACATACCTTTTTTAAACAAAAAGGCACAGGACTCCTCACACAGTGTATCTGTGTTACTGCTAGCATGTCACTTTTAGCTGAGTGTCACAGAACGTATGTAAATGAAATGAAAGGTGTTGCGAGATGAAAAAGAATTTTTCCTCCATGTCTATACAACCACTGAGACAAACCGTTGTATGAGATGCTGCTCATGCACCGGTTTGTCTCAGTGGTTGAGCTTTGAAATGAAAGCAGCAGATGCTGTCAAATTTGAGTTTGATTCAGCTTCTATTAAAACTGCGACGCATAACATTCAACGTGGGACTACTTTCTCTGTCTTTTACTGTGGCTTAGCTGGTGCAAAGCAATTTTGCTAGTTAGTTCAGCTAATTAAACATGTCTTTTTAGTTAACTCGCTGTCTAACAAAGATGTTGTGAAATTAAATCAAGTGTAAATGTGGAATGTGACAGTGTGCGCCAGCTTGAGTTTTAAGTGTCAGTGTACTTTACACCATCTAGCACAATGTGGAAATGTGTGTGCTCACACACACACACACACACACACACAGAGCGAGAGAGAGATAAAGGCTTTTTGTGTCATACATGTCATTTTTTTGTATGTTCTTCTTCTTCTTCTTCTTCTTCTTCTTCTTATTATTATTATTATTATTTGCATTTTTACTAAAATGCCCAACCCTAGTTTGGAGCAAAATGCAAGGAAAATTGCCTTAGGCTCATAAACCCTGTGGATAAATTAGCCAGCATTTGTCATGTACCATACATGTGTAGTAGTCTTCTGTAGCACAGTATCATGTCTCTGAGCCTCAACTTTGTGGCTGATCTTAGGATTTTTGCATCACTGACATGTTTACACCCATCAGTGTTCTGTCACTACAATATCACACAATTGCGAATAACTGGGAAACTGTGATCAATCCTATACCGCTTGCGCAACTAGAATGAGAAGTAGTATAATACAATAATAGAAGTGGTAGATCTCAGTCATAGAAGTTCAATGGAAGAATTCCAAACTACCAAGCATGATGGTCATGAAGATATGAAAAGATATTGTTTTTCATATTTTCCAAAGAAAAGGATTCCATGCAATTCTGTATGCATATATCACACAAATCAGTTGCCACTCTTCTCACTCTCAAGAGAAGTAAAGTTAAACTGATGTAAGGTACAGTACCTTGCTAACTTTTGCTTCTGCTTGCTTTCACCCCTGTATTTTTCTTTGTGTTTGTAACATTATCATTTTTTTGTATCCTGTTACAAACTGTAAAAGTGTACTTTAGTTTTTTGGTTATGCGCATTTTTAAGTCTAACAAGTTAAGCCTGATTTATTCTTTGCCTCCAAAGCACTTTTCAGAAGCCTGTTTGGAAGGAACCATAAATCAGAGTGTAGAGGCAGATAGCAAAACAATGCCAAAGTGGTTGTGATGTCTCCTATACTCTTGCAAATCAGAATTGGTTAGAAAGTCCAGCAAAGTCCACCAAGGGTTAAGAGTGTTAGCCACCGAAACAGACATATTGTGTCAGTGAAAAGACAGGAGAAAGCTAATCTCCAGCAAAAGCTAAAATGAAAAGCCCGTCTTGAGTCCATGTCTTTGTTTCTTTCGTTCTTTCCATGGGATCTTTGTAGATCTTTTATGAAATGTTTTTCCGAAAAAGACAATGAGGTTATACTGATGTCATATTTTTGTGCTCTCTCCTGTGTACACAGGTGGACAAACATGAGCATAGCACAATGTGGGGTTAAGGGTTAGGTTGTTCATGCTTATTAAAGTTACTTCTCTAACCTCCATCTCACCTATAGCTTAATGAGTAAAGTGCGTGAGAAGCTTTTAACTGGAGATGTTTTTTTGCACACTCAGCAGTATATCTTAGTAGTGTAATTACATTAACAAGATTTACAGCGAACAGAACTATCTTAAATGAAAGTATACAAGGGAAAGTTAGGTAGAGGTAGGCTAAAGGTGGGTGGGGAGATGAACTAAAATAGTTTCAAGCTGCGCTCTGCAACACTGTCAACCTCTGTTTGGGCAGATGGAATTGCTTTACATTTTACCACTTCCTGCATCATAAAAAGCAGTTTTAAGCTCTGGTCTTTGATCGCTTAAAGGTTTTAGTGAGATTCTTATGCTGCTGGAGACTCTCCACTGAATAGTTTTCTGAAGCCCTCTTCAGTTTGCACTAGGGCAAAAAAACACTGAATGAGTTTTTGTTCTCTACAAACATGGCTGCCATTCATGTGATAATCAAGGAGGATTCATAATATAATTTACATTTACATTTATTTGGCAGATGCCCTTATCCAGCGTGACTAGAAGTGCTTTGTAGTTTCTGTTAAAACACATCCTCATGCTATTTTACTAGGTTAGGGACTAAAAATACCATCAGTCTAAAAAACCATGTTGGGGAGGTTAGTACAGTATGAAGAAACATAAGTAAAATAGCAAAGTGCTAATTGAAGTGCTTGGTGAAGAGGTAGGACTTTAGTTTTTGTTTAAGGACAGCCAGTGACTCGGCTGTTCAGACAGCCGGGGGAAGTTCATTTCAGCACCTGGGTGCCAGGACAGAGTAGAGCCTTGATGTATGTCTTCCTTGTAGCCTGGGAGATGGTGGGTCCAGTCGAGCAGTGCTAGAGGCTCAGAAGGAGCATGCGGAAGAGCTACTATCATGATGTTTAAAAATACTTATTTTTGCCCACACTTGATGTTTAGAAATGCACAGTAATGCTTCACTGGTAGAATTCCTTTTTTTTTGTATTATTTTTACTATATTATCATATTGAATATTTTTTAGTTATATAACATTAAAACCACCTGCCTAACCTGTCTGACCTGTCGAGGCATGGACTCCACAAGACCTCTGAAGGTATCTGTCACCAAGACATTAGCAGCAGATCATTTAAGTCCTGTAAGTTGTGAGGTGGGGCCTCCATGGATCAGACTTGTTTGTCCAGCACATCCCACAGATGCTCAATCGGATTGAGATCTGGGTAATTTGGAGACTCTTTATCATTCCAGACCAGGCCACCTACTTCCATTGCTCCATGGTCCAGTTCTAATGTTCATGTGCCCATTATAGGCACTTTCGGTGGTGGACAGGGGTCAGCATGGGAACTCTGACTGGTTTGTGGCTATGCAGCCCCATACGCAGCAAGCTGCAATGCACTGTGTTCTGACACCTTTCTATTACAGCCAGCATGAACTTCAGCAGTCTGTGCTATAGTAGCTCTTCTGTCAGATCAGACCAGACGGGCTAACTTTTGCTCCCCACACGCATCAGTGAGCCTTGGGTGCCCATGACCCTGTCACTGGTTAACCGGTTGTCCTTCCTTGGACCACTTTTGGTAGGTGCTAACCACTGCATGCAAGGAACATCCTACAAGACCTGCCGTTTTGGACCCAGTCGTCTAGCCATCACAATTTGGCCCTTGTCAAAGTCCCTCAGATCCTACACACTACATTTTTCCTGCTTCCAACACATCAACTTTGAGAACTGACTGTTTACTTGCTGCCTGATGTATCTCACCCCTTGTCAAGTGTGTGATGTAATCTTGTTTATTTTGACTTGCTTTGATGAGTGACCACATAAGCATTTATTATACTGATGATGGTCAAGCTGAAGGAAAACAGTGTCGAGGCTTAGAAATAAAGTCTCAGGTCTGAGCACTGACCCAGCTGGTCTCCCATTGGTTGAATAATGGAAGTAGTATTGTCAGGTTAGGGTAAATGAAGGACTTGATTGATGCTTATGTCATACTGTATGAACCAGTATCCAGCACCTCTCGCCTTTTGGATGGTGTAATTGGGCCCAGACATGTGCATCCACAGACCACAGATTTCCACAAGACCCCAAATTTTCTTTTGATCTACATCATAAATTTGGCCTGGATTGATTTGTTCTTTGCCGTAAGAGTTGTTGTCTTAGATAAATCTCCTACTTCATTTTTACAATGTGAAGTGGAAGATGTGGAGTTCTATAAGTTACATGTGAGGAAACGTGCTTTGAACTTTCCTTCCAATGTAGACATGAGGAATGGTTCAGCAGGCCACTGGTGCCATGGGAAATGTTCATCAAGGAGCTCCACTTGCTCTCTTTCATAAACTAGACCATTCGAGGAGGGCTTCCTTGAAATGTATCTCAGGGGCCCTTGGGAAGCAGCCAGCTTAAATGTTCTAGTGGACATTTTACAGAGGTGAATGTCAACACCTTTCAAAAGAAGTGTACTTAACAAATCTCACCCCTTTTCACTTTGCCGCAAGGGAGTGGGGAGGATGGCATGATCATAATGAATAATCATATTTGTGTGTCATTGTGTGAAGGCCATTACGTACATATCTCATCTTTGCTTATACACTTGGTGTATACTGTATTATAGTTGCTCTGCTCAGGTTTCTCTATATGTATAAATGTAAAAACCATTAAACCCACCACGGCTACATGTCAGTGACTGCGACCATAATATAGCTTTTGCAGAGCTTGTGCTGAAACCTTATACTACTTTATTTTTCCCTCAAGCTATGGCAGCCCCACTGGTGGAAAGTGTGTTCTATTGTCTCAGAGCTCTGGAATAGATATTAAAGATGTTCCAGCCAGCTATATGCAGTGGAAAGCGCTATGGTTAGCGTTACCAGCACTCCAGAATTCTCCCCTGGCAAATCATACTAGATTCTCAAACAACACAGGAAACAGATGCTACACCTTATAGTGTTTTTCCACTGAACAGTACGGCACAACAGTGCTCAGGAACAAATCCAAACCCAGGATTAGGTGCATTAGTTACTTATCACTACGACTACATAACACTAACATGAAAGTGGGAGTTTCCCTGGAGGTTATTGAGTGAATACTAGTGATAGGCAAAGTAGTAAAAGTTTATTTGATAAACAATGAAATGCTACTTCAAGCAGGTTATTTTTAAATAAAGCACCACATGCATTTTAAGTTAAATTTTTAGTGAAGTTCTTTTCTTTGTATATCTTAGCTTGATAGGAAGCTGGGGTCAGCGCGCGGGGTCAGCCATCATATGGCACTTCTGGAGCAGTGTTTGGGCTTGAACTCACAACCTTCCATGAATGCACCTCATTGCAAGTAAATTTAGAAAATACACTGCCTTTTACTAAAAACACACAGAAGTTTGAGTGCAAACTTTAATGACATTAGCATACAACTAGAAGTTGCACATCATCCAGTTCTCTTCCGATACTTCTGATGCATATCTGCTTCTCAAAAATGCATATAGGGCACTAGTTAGGAGGTACAGCCCCATGATGTTACATCCTATGTAGGGAGTAAATAAAGTAAATAGGAAACTATTTTGGATGGGGCCTAACGTGAAGAGGGCAGATTTTCTTGGATCACAGGACTGTAAAATCAAGCTTTATAGCAACAAGAAAACATTACTGTAGGTAAATAAAATTGGAATATTTCAATAAAGCAATAGTGACAAAATGTAGGATCATGGTTAATTAGCTGAGCTGAGCCATACTGTGCTGCACTGTCCAGAGGAAATGTAGTATTAAAGTGTCTATGCTCAGTTTTTACTCCTGATTTAAGAATGAGAGAGATTAGAAACCCCATCTCATCCAGGTTCTGCACAAATCCCACTATCCCATCCCACCTTCAAAGTTAATTGAAGGCTTTTCCTTTTGCCCAAAACATGTTGTTAAAGTGATGCCCCATTTTACAACCATGTTGCCCTGAAAGGTTTGGTGTGTGTAAAAGCGGGAGAGAACATACTGGAGTTCTTTAGACTGTCTGCTTCATTACTATACAGCGTAGTGATATTGAGTCTTCAGAACATCTGTGAGGAAGTCTCTCTAAACCTGCTTATAATTAGTGCAGTAATGAGAAAGCTAAGTGTGGGGTCTGTTTCTTTTGCCAAAACAGGACTCTGGGGTTCCCATCACCAGCACTTAAAAAGATAGTTAAGTCCAGATCAGATGTGCACATGATTCTTTGATCTAGATGGCTCCAGTTAACATTTTAAATGGGAAAAGCTGTGCATTCCATTGATCTACAGCATCCATATGTGTTTGAGAAAGCATTACAGGGCTAGATTATACGAAGAGTTAAAATATCTATTATCTGTTTCACAGTATTGATGGTGAAACCAGCTGTGAGGGGCTGCTGCTCTGATATCTTGCAGGTTAAGACTGCTTGTGGTGGGCTAGAAACAGGCTGTTCTCCCTTGGTTATACCATTAAACCACAGGGTCTGGCTGCAGTGCAGCACTTTTTGTGAGCGAGGTTTTTACAGACAGGAGGCACCCCCTCGACTCTCCCAATGCACCGGTTCAGATGTTCAGCTCTCATTCTTTCCGAGGCCTGTTAAAAGAGCAGCGTCAACTGCCAGGTTTAGGATCTAAATTCAGCAACACACTGTTTGCCAGAAATCCTTGGGCTCTAAATAGGGTAATGCAGTTCTAAACACAGCAAATGGCTTACGTTATCAGCTTGACCTCCTGATCATGTTTGTTTTATGACACAGAGTGTCAAAATGGGCAGGCTTAAACTACAGTAAATCCAGCTTACTCTTTTCGGCAGCGTTAGTAATCTATGTGTATATCAGAAACTAGTTCAAATCAGAAGAATGGTTTCTTTGATGAAATCCAGCCCTGTATTCTTATAAATTTCTTATAAATCGTTTATCAGCAAACATTAGAAAAATGATCTTCAAAATATTGTTACTGTACATTCATGTTCTTTGTATTGTTTTTGTTTCTCCACTGCAGAATTATGGTGTGGAAACGGATAACCTGAAAAACCTAGTGGTGAGAATGAGAGCGGCATCCAACAATCTGCACATCAGTACATCAGAGCGTAGGAAGATTCCTAGCTACGATGGCAACACCTCTCACAAACCCCCCAACGAGTTCCTCACCTCTGTGGTGGAGCTGATTGGTGCAGCGAAAAGCCTTCTCACATGGCTGGACAGGTATAACTGCTAAACAGTTTTTCAGACTAAAATACAGAATATTCCATATGTACAGCTTTTATGTTGTGAGCCTGTTTCTCTTTGGAAAGTAGGCATCAGTAACTGAATCAACTACTGTTAGATATGTAACGGCGCATGAAAGATTCGCGTCTCCTCTAGTGATCTCCAGCAGACACAGCAGGAGCAGATCTTGAATTTCTGAGATTTTTTTCCACAGGAACATTCAAGGACAGATGAAACTAGATACAGTCTGGGTTGTTTCCGCAGGTCAGCCTCTAGACAGTGTCTCATGCAAAACAGAGATCATCACCATAAATCATCTTGTACTGATTTAATTTTATTCATATGGATTGGACAGTTAATCACGTGTCAGTGCGTTAACATTTTAAGACCAATATTTTCTTAACACCATTAACACTTGATACTTTAAATCATAGTACCATAGTACTTTCTCAAATAATTGCTTGAGTGCTGTAATTTGCTACGATTGTGGTAAACTATAAATGATTGACAAAGCTGTAACTGGTCTTTTAAATTGAGACTACTAGAGGTTGTTAAGTAATTAATGATATTAATCATATTAACGAAAATTGGGAACTGCATTCAAAAGAAGCGAGGCACTATGCTGTAGTAGGCACTGAGCATGTCCATGATGTAGTAATGCAGTGAAATATTGCGAAGAAAGGCTAAGGAACAAGACTGTAAGACCACTGCACTACACCTTGCAGTCTTCAAAGCTCTATTACAGTGTTTCCACAGAACATTATTTTTTACAAAATCTGAGCCAAATCCAAAAAGTGCTGCAAACTGCTAGTCTAGAAATTGAATGAAATGTTGCTAGTCATGAAGCAAAGCTGAGGATGGTTTGATTTAATCTTGATAACAATTGTAGTAATAACTGTAACTAACAGACATTATGTTTCAGGCTAGTTGTGGTACCATTATATGACCAGGTAGTTGTGGTTGACTTGGAGAGTACAGGGAACAATGTGAAAGAGAACAGGATCTGCACTGCTGTTCCATTTTAAGATTAATGTCCTTTTCAGTGCAGTGATATATGGTATGTGCGTGTGTATGTGCGTGTGTATGTGCGTTGCTGGCTAAAGTGCCAAAGTGTCTCATCTGTTGCTTTTTCACTCTCACAGAACCCCTCTGACTGGGATCAGTGACTTCACCAGTACCAAGAACAAGATCATTCAGCTGTGCTTGGAGTTGACCACTACGGTCCAACAGGTCTGCATTTGTTCTCTCCTGCTCCATGACATGCCTCTTAGATTCCTACAGTACACTGGTTATCTGTGTACACTAGTTGCCTGTGTGAGATTTCTGGGTTTAAGAGTTTAACATACCATATGGCTGTGCCTTGGCTTCCACTATGAGGTCTCACTCTGTGTGTCTTCAGTGCAGTGATAATTGCATACAGGAGGCATTTTCCACTTTGATACACACCTCTTGTGTTTATTCCATCACCTTTCCATTCAAACACTTTATTTAAGGTTATCGTAAAGTGACAGATGATTTAATAGCATATTTGTTATTCTTGTAAAATACTGAAGTGCAATTGCATCTCGGTTTAAAAAGCTCACCCTACTCCTAGTGTAAAATTTAAGTGTGTTGTTGGAATCTCCTCTCTGGGCTGGACATTGTTATACTGACATTCGAAAAGGCCATCAGTGTCTGTTGACTTTTAAAAAGATTGGCTTCACTATTGTTTGGAAGGTGTTAGTAGATCTGCTTTAAGTGAAGTTCATTGCCAAGTCGGTTTAAATCAGTGGTTCTCAGACTAGCTAGCAGAAGGGACAGGCTACATTGTACTTTTTCTTTTAATCTGGAGTGAAGCATTGCTGTTAGGCAACAAATCCATGGTGGGTTGGTCCTGTGTAACTGGTGGCTTTGGATATCAGACCTTTAATAGGATTGGCATTTTATTTCCAATGAAAACCCTAACCGCAACCCTGTTTTCCAGATCAGTGAGTTCAAAATAGTGCTGTCATGAAGTAAATGTACTTTTCAGTAGATGTGTTAATTGTATATGGTTTGCGGGTCACGAGTGGCCATGTTAAACCAAACCCCTTCTAGGACTCTCTAGCTCAGTCAAGAATTGAATAGAATTCATTAGGTCGCATGGTCGTTTAACAGGCAGTAAGCATGACCAGTCTTTGCAGTTTACAGCGGTGAAGCAAACGTTAAAAGACCCGGCCATGCCTCATCTCCCGTGCCCAAGACCAAGTAAAGACGCCTTATATTTCCCCCAAACCAAAAAATTGATCTAATTATCAACTAATGTGTGTCAGTAAAATGGGATGATGCAAAGAAGAATCTTAAAACTGGGCATCTGTACAAATGGCATTATGTTCAGTTGTTGTGGCAGCACAGATTTCTCTGATTCCTCATTGCAGTCATTGACAAAGTCTCTCCAGTTTCATATCAGAAGCTGACTAGAGAGCCATCTGATCTCTATCAGCTGTTGTCTAATGACATCCATGACTCAGTTTCTTCTGTGTGTCAATATCTGATCTTTGGACTAGTGGGAAGTGAATATTTTCATCTGTGAAAATCTGACAGAAAATAGAAGATAAACAGAGGGAGAAATTGAGTGTGTGTGTGTGTGTGTGTGTGTGTGTATACTGATATGTGGAAAGTCAGGCTGAACTGTTTTGGAGTATTTTAAAAATAGTGTGACCATTATTAAAACACATTTCTTCTCTTTGTGGTTATGAAGAATAATTTAGGAACTATGCATTTCATGCCACATTCTTTCCTAAACCTCATATCTACTTTTTTTTTTTTTTTTTTTAATAAACTGTTGAATAGTGTTTAATGGAAACCCTTAGGTTTAGTGTCAAATGGAAAATATTTAAATATCAATAATGCTACTGTGTGATATATTTAACACAAAACAATTTCAAATACCTCTCGCAAGAAACAGACACACACTAGTTGTTCTGTTGTATAGTTAGATTATTTTGCTAAAACTCTAATGGCAGTGCATGGACTACAGCATCATGCAAACACACATCCTGTGATCCTGTTAGCTCTAAGTACTGAATCATGAATGTGGTATGACTTCACCATGTGACCATCATTACTCTGTGGTTAAGTGTGTGTGTGTGTGTGTGTGTGTGTGTGTGTGGCTACCAGCTGACAGACAGGTGCTTACTGGACATATGCCACTAAAGGCATTCTCTTGTTATACAGGGGAGGTCTTACTGCCTATGGGGGTGAAGTTAACTGCCTTCAGCCTCTGCTGTGTTGCCTCAGCTGTGAGCCAAAAGTCATAAAGGCTGTAAAAACATTCAATCTTTTAAGCATATGCATCATATACACAGAGACATTTACCTTCCTCAGTCAAGAATTATTTGAGTATGGTTTGTTCTACCTATTTAGAAATGTACCTAGTACACTGTATACTAGATTTTTAAGGCTGAAGATTACTGCACGTCTGCCCTTTTCTGAAAATGATTTACTACATGCCAGTCGCTTCTATTTTCCTCACACTATAGTTGTCCTTCACGTCTTATGTAATTATGTTGTCTTACAGCTGACATGAGTATGTAATTCACGAGTCAAAGCTGTTTATTTGTGGCTGGAGCTCATCTTTCACTGCTATATCTGGATCGCTAATTATATAAACACTACACTGACCCTGATTTACTGGTTATTACTTAGCTTAGATGCGCTCAGGCTTTAATGCTTTCTTCTTTTTCTCTGCAGGATTGCACTGTTTATGACATGGAGGAGAAGATTCTGGGAGTTGTAAGTATTTGATAGCATCTTGCTTATGCGTTCACGAATTGTTGCATACCATATTATTGTTTTATGTAATAATGTATAATTATAATAACGGAATGTAACGGAATGTATAACACAGTGAAAAGGGCATAGTGACTAAACCAGTACTGTCCCATTAATATTGATAAAGTAGCCCAACATTGTTATTGCTGTGAAAGGCCCAGCATAATCCTCTGCTGAGTCTCCATGAGTTCCTGTTTAAATGCCACTGCCAGTGTCAGAGGCCCTCGCTGTCCATCACGGCTTCCTGTTAATGACATTCTCCATACCTACTTCCCCTGTTGCTAGACTTCCTCCCTCTTACGCTGAACTCCAACAACCCCTCTCCTTATGGCCTTCCGACAACTATTTTCTTCCACAAATAACTCTATACACCCCCTTCCGTGACATATTCTGAGAAGTTAAGCAAGCGTTAGTTAGCTTTAAAGCGCCGGGATTTTTTTTTTTTTTTTTGCTTTCCCCTGTGACAAGTGCCAGTGCCATCACAGTTTCCTAGTTTGCCAAGTTTAGTCTCGTACATCCACCAGTCCATTCCTATACTCATGCACTCAGCAAGTGTGCGTGTGCTTGTGTGTGTGTGTGTGTGCGCTTGTCTGCGTGCGAGGTTTTTTTTTTTTTTTTTTTTTTGGTTCCTGTTTAAATGGCAGTAGTACTGTAAGAATTGCATGCGGTGGTTATCTCATAAATAAAACAAAAATATAAATAAACTTGGTGTAAAAGTGTGTATTGATTTATGTATTCATATTAAAGTCTCTTCTGTATGCATGGAGGATTACCAAACAGTCCAGGAAAAGGGCACATTAGCAACTTTCTCCCTTTTCCCTTTACACTAGGGTCTTTCTAACCTTGATAAAATGCAGTAACCTGAGCAAAATATTTCACAATTGCAATCATCCATGATCAGTAGAATAGACACAACTTGTCTGTAAAAATATTCTCTCCTGGGGACTGATTGTTCTATTTGTTTATGTGCCAGGATTCTCCTATCACATTTATGCTAAACACTGTCCTCCTGTCGTTTTGCAGTCCAAGGTGCTAAATGGTATCTGTGACCAGACTGTGAGAACAACCTCCGATCCTCTAATGAGCCAGTTGACATGCCTGGAGGAAGTGCAGCTGACCAACATCAAGCCAGGGGAAGGCCTGGTGAGCACTTATCACCCTCCTGTTTTTGTGTTAGACAAACATGAAAATTGTTCACATCCCCTATTTAAAGCACTTAAATCAACTCAGCAGACGTGATTCTCTCTGTCATGATTGTTGTATTTTTGGCTGGCAAGTAAAGTACACCAAGTAAGTCTCAAGCATCCTGTTTACCTTTCAGGATTTATATATTCCACATTGCCTTATGTCAGCTCTCTGTCTCTCCGTTTCTCTCTCTCTCTCTCTCTCTCTCCTCAGGGGATGTACATAAAATCCACCTACGATGGGCTTCATGTCATCACTGGCACTACTGAACATGTAAGACTATGATACAGCTCTGAGATGCCATCTGATGCTGGGGCTGGTATATATTTAGCCTTCCCGACACAGTGTGTTGCATCAGCGTTGAAAGTAGACAGAGCTTCTACTGTTTGGCAGCTTTGAGCAGTTTTGTTGGACATGCATTACACACATAGTTAGCTCTAAACGCAGAACACAGAAAGAGGTTGTACAGAAACTGAACTTTACATCGTAATAACTGAAATTAAAGGTTTGTAGATGAAGATTAGATTTTAAAAATGCTGGAATATTAATATGTTGTATAAGTCATATAGTATATACAAATGCAATTATTTAAGCACTTAAGATTTCTCCCAGCAGCACAGACATGCATTTGAATCTATGGTTCTAATAAGAGGAATTTAGTTGGTCATTATTTGCATTTTTCCATACCAACAACCATAACAGTTTAAATAGCTCTGCTTTTTTTATGTCCCTATTTCTTTGCTCATTAGATTGTTTATTAGAACCATGCATGTTTAATTATTTATGCATATGTTTCTGTGGTTTTTGTGGGTTCGGGACTTTTTCAGTTTTACATTATCTCTCTCCAAATCCTGTCGGTATGGCAACATCGATGTTGTACGCAACCATTTGTTGGCATGTGCCAAACAGAAGGGAGGGAGGGGTAAAATAATGGTGGGGTGTGAGAAAAGCTCCCCCTCTCTGTGGGTGGCAGAGTCCGTTTTTACGGGGAGTACATTAGCATACTAGTATAACCACAGTTCCTTTAGGCTGAGACAAAAGAATGCATTTAGACAGGCCAAGATGATCCATAAAGATTTCTCTTCTCCCTGAACTGCTGACAAATTTCTCACAACTTCAGCCCTTGTCACAATCTGCAGCTCCGCTCAAAAAACTTCCCACGTCTGTGTAATGAATCATCCGCCTTTAATCATCTTATGACTAATTACAGTTAATGAATCATACTGACATTTGCCAGGCTGGTGTTGCTCAATCACCCACTTGTTTACTGTGATCATTTAAAATTTTAGCTTACTTTATGGTAATGGTAAGCTCTGTGTAGTCTGTTTCCTTTCAAGCGTACACTATATATGGGTAATTTCGCAAAACCTCTGTGTGCCAGCCTGGGGAAACCCTTCACATGGTCAAATTTTGACATTTTCTACTGCATATAGTATGAAGATTAGAGGTTTTCCTGAACTGAAATGTTTGCATGTAATGTTTTAGCAATTTAAATTCTGGTTAAAAGGTAAAAGGGGGAAAAAATGGATTTTAGCCGTAGCTATCCAACAGCTTCATCAAAGCATAGCATTTAATGTGTTGGGAAATCCCACTTAGTTAACAAGGTTTTAGATCTTAAAGCCTGGTGCACACTACACGATTTTTGCCCTGATTTCACAGTCACCGATTAAGTATGGCACTTAGAGATTACTCTACGCTCCTGTAGTGTGAACAGCTCAGCACAGTCCATTTTCAGTTCATTTTTCTCAGTCTGTGAGTGAGCGCAGCGGTTTTTTGCGTTTATTTTTATGCGTGTTTGATTTTCCCACTGATGAATCTTGTGGTGTGAACCCCTCTGAGACTAGTTGCAAGACCAGCAATGAGAAACAACCAATGAGAGCCTGAGAGGAAATCAGATTCATCTGTTGTCATACGCTGGAGATCCCTGAACCCAGTTTATCATACATTTTTTGTGGAAAAGTGAGGACAAAATTTAAACACAATAATATTGCTTCTAGAAGAAATGACTTGGCACGTCATACCCAGAACGATTGCTAGGAACAGTTTAAAAAAAAAAAAAAAAAATGACGTGATGTCTGCCTGCATCTCTCCAAGCAATATTTCCTCTTATTTCTGTTCTTTGTTTTGTTTCTGTGCAAATTAATGACAGTCTCATGATAGACAGTTGATGTCTGTGAAAAAGCAGGACTTGGGGATTAGGTGTGCTTGGATAGGGATCTCTCCAGGTGAAAGTTCATGTAATGTGTGCACTTCATCTGCGAGTGATTGTGTAGCACACACATCTCTACATCACCAAACAACTGGTTGCAAATGATTCAAATTGTGTAGTGTGAAAGGGTCACAGATTCAGATATTTTCTTGTTAAACTGGCTCCTTAAACAATATAATTTTTTGAGGACAGTAGTCTAGGTAAGATAAGTTAATAAAAAAAACATTTCTATGCCATTTTGGTGTAATGTATTTATGATTTCTTAAAGTTGAGGAAAAACCCAATTTTGGCCAAAAACAATTTCTCTGTATTTCTTTTTTTTTTTTTTTTTTGGCTGTTTCAGAATTCAGCCACGATGACATCCAACAGTTTTTCCCAAGCTGCCACACATATTTTTTGCTTAAACAGCCTTTGGATGTATTTTAACAACACTTTGTAGATGTATGTGAGTACATGTGTATCAGATTATGATGTTTAATTCTTTTGCTCCGAATTGTATGCTCCTAGTCTCCAGCAGACTTGTCTTGCAAGATCCACGCAGGTGATGAGGTGATCCAAGTAAACCAGCAGACTGTGGTAAGGGTCTCTCTGCTCTCACCACCTCTCACACAGCCTCAGTTTTCCCAAACATCCACTCTGATGCTTCCGGTCTCTTAGGCATGGCTGTAAGACTTTGTGTGTGTTTCCTGCTGCAGGTGGGCTGGCAGCTGAAGAACCTGGTGGCTAAGCTACGGGAGGACCCTAAAGGAGTGGTGCTGCTGCTGAAGAAGAGGCCAGCAGGCACATCTGGCTTCACACCTGCACCGCTTAAAAACATGCGGTGGAAACCGCCTCAGGCACAGGTCAGTCTCTTCTCAGTTATCAATGCCCTGTGTATTACTTTAGTTTCCATCCAGTTGTTTATATGCAGATTGTTATATGCAGATTCAAAGTTCCCATAAGAGCATTTGATTGGAAATGGCAGAAATATCATGGAAAGAAATACGTAGGTTTATGCAGGTGGTTGAAGTGGAAAAACTGCTGTGCCCATAGAGAAAATATAAGACAATATCAGGAACTTCAGAGATGATGTGGCAAATATGTGTTCCAGTATCTCCGTGACTGGTTTTACTAGCAAATTTTTGTTTGTCATCTTGTTGGTCCTCTTTGAGATATTCCTGTAATTCTGTAGTTTCTGGCAGAGGTCAATTTGACCTGTGAATTTGCAAAGATATGTCTTGTGAGAAAATGGAACACAAGTGGGGATTTTGTGAAATTTAGTGAAAAATCAGATTCACACCAGACTTACTGTTGTTTGGTTCATATCTAAAGACAGACAGTTCATGCTATAATAAAAGCACTATTTAATATTTTCTTTCGGTATGTAGGATATAATCATTTTCTTTTAATATATTGAGCATTTTCTGTTCCTATTTGGGAAGACAAGTTGTTTGATTTGTGTGATATTTCCTTTCATGTCAGTAATGTAACTGAAAAGACCTTTATGTTGCCTGTGTACTGATGTTCAGATCTAAAAAATAGTTAATCAGCCATAAATATGTTTCACTACAGCTGTAGACAGCAACATAATATGGGCATGGGCCAGACGGCAGACCAGACATGCATTTATTTACATTTTTTGTAACAATTGTGTACAGAAAGCTTGTGCACATAGCTAGTTTCTTATAAATGTCTGTAGATTGCAGTTAAATATTAGTTCAAACACTACATGTTTTATTATTTATGTACCAAGCCACCCTATCCACCAACACTTGCTAGAGTTCTTGTAATGAAATTCTGTTACCCTGCCTAGTAGGATTTTCTTGTTAGCAGTGTGAAATAGATATTCCTTTCTGTATTTTTCTATCTCTCATTCTTTCTCTCACTCTTTCTCACAAACTTTCTATTTCTCTCACTCATTCCTACAGGGTTATTTCCTTACTATAACATATTCCTACCATCTACAAAGCATTATACTGAAGTTCTAAATCAGGGCATGATAGGTTTTCTGGTTGCAACTTACTTAGTCTGAGGTGCTTTTTATCAAGGCGTTGCCTTATCACTTCTACAAACCAAGAGTGTTGTGCAAAGGGACAAAGGGACCTTTTTCAGTTAATGACTATTACATTATTTGCAGCTAGAGTCCTAGGCACCACCACTGAGACTTTTCTTAGTCTCTTTGTGTAATCAGTTTATTTCTGATCACTTCCAAGCAGAGCAATAACAGGGCAATAACAGTATGGTGTTAATTGTGATGGGTACTATGTAGATATGGCTCCCTATAGATCAGATATCATCATTCTCTACATTGCACAGGTTTCACAACTGTTAAGATGGAGTGGTGGCAATGGACCACACACTCCATATGTTTCATGTTGACTTGGGTTTTTTCCTGCTCTTTTTCAAAAGAAACCTGCCACTGCATTGTTGTGTTTAATTCCATCCATAAGCTTTGTATGGTGTAGACCCATCCTCCTTTAAACAGGAACAGACACGCCTGTCTTTTGTCCAAACATGATCCTGGTTTCTACAGTTCTCCATCAAACCGTGTGTTTAAAGATTTATGTAAAGATAATCCCATTCAGTACCTACGTTTTTAGAAAAATGTAGGCTTTTGGAGCTGCCCAGGCCTGACTTTATTGCTTTTTGGAAACAAAGAGCTGTTATAATCCAGCAGTCTGGTTGGCAATGAGATATACCTCCTCAGGTGTCTCCGCACCCTGCCGAGACACCATCAGAGCAAGTCATCACAGTCCGGAAGAATGATCCCTAAATAACAGAGCCTCTGATTACACACAGACTTCTATGGACATGTTAGGATCACTTTTGATGAAGGTGTCAAAATTTCAAGTGGTAAATCTTATATTTCAGCAACTTTGCATTGTACAAGGTGTGCAGACGGATCACACATAATGATTCAGAGAGCTGATTTCTTGTTTTCATCTGTGGTTATGTCAGTCAAGATGACAATGCATAATATTTATCAAAGGTAATGTGCTGCTCACCAGACACATTAAGCTCTTATTTCATTTTCTGATTTGAATCCTCTTTGTAGTGGATCTGCCCCTGTTATTAAACACTACATTCTGGCAACACACCATTTCAAACCACCTGCCTTTATAGTATAGTGTGTAACTCTAGGAAGAGAAAAGTTTATGCTTTGACCTAGTCAGAAGAACATTCGGTTACAGAATTAGGACTTGGCCCTGAGTCCTGCCTGCAGACATCAATACAGTGATGTTTGAGTCAGGGCCTCCTAATAGGCAGCATAGGGTTAAGAAATGAATGCAGATGAAAGTGCATGAAAAGGAATTTTGGGAAAGGCACCACTGGAACCGCAGTAACTGTAAGCGTAAAATAATATTCTTTGAATGTACAATCAGTCTTCCTTTGATCAGAAGATTAAAGGCTCTATTTGTTGGTATGTGGAATGGGTGTGATAAGCTCATCTCTTGATAACTGTCACATGTCCTCTAGAGCTCCTTGTCGCCCAGTAAAACCCAGTCACCTGACAGCAGCACTGAACCTACCAGCAGGAAGCAGAAACCAGCCATCTTGGACTTGTACATCCCCCCACCTCCATCAGTACCTTACATGCCACGGTAAGAGAAACCGAGAGAGTGGGAGAGCGAGATTAAGAGACTTAGCCACATTCCTGTGGGTTAATGAGTGTACCTCAGTGTCCCCTCCCTTCGTCACTAAAGCGTTAAACCTCACTCTGCATTCCCTTCCGCTTTGCTTCCTTTCTCTCATAGCTAACTTAAGCCAGCACTCAGCCAGCATGAGCGAAAAAGCCCTCTTATCTTCTTTCCATCTTCTTCCATTACTTCTTCCAATATTTGTGTTAAATGGCTTTAACTCTTATGTACTGTTTTTGTGTTAAGCAGTATATTACGTTCCAGCTTTTTCACTGACCTTTGTTTTAATGAAACATGAAAGGGACTGCTCCTGAGATAACATTCTGGTTAATTATATTATTAAATATTCCCTTGAATAAGTAAATCAACATTCTTTTACCACAGGGATGTGAGGAGCAGCGTTAACAGCAGACCTAAAGGCTCTGAGTCGCCCAACTCCTTCCTGGATAAGGAGAGCCGCCGCCGCTTCACCATCACAGACCATGACAAGCTGGCTGTCTACCCTGTGGAGGCCAACGTGGTGCAAACTCGGCTCAGGGAGAGAAACTCCTCATGTGGTTAGTATTAAAGCAGTTCCATGGCCTAATGGTTAGAGAGTCGGACCTGTAACCTGAAGGTGAACCTGAAGGTCGTGGGTTCGAGTCTCAGGTCCGGCAGGGATTGTAGGTGGGGGGAGTGAATGATCAGTGCTCTTCTCCACCCTCAATACCTTGAGCAAGGCACCGAACCCCCAACTGCTCCCCGGGCACTGCCGCAAAAAAAGGCTGCTCACTGCTCCGGGTGTGTGTTCACGGTGTGTGTGTGTGTGTGTGCGCACTTGAATTGGATAAATGCAGAGCACAAATTCTGAGTATGGGTCACCATACTTGGCTACACATCACTTCACTTCACTTCCTTTATCCCTCATGTATTTTTGCACTACAGGTAAACCACGGCCTCTCTCCATGCCAGCAGAAACATGTCTGAGTGTGACAGACCCTTACGCCAGGCCCTGGACACAAGGAAGGAAAGGTATGAGGCGTGCAAAAACAACAGCATCCAGTCGTTTGATGTCAGCTTTTAAAGTGAGATTTAATCCACGCAAAAGAAAATGTAAACAGAAATGCTGTAAATATCATAAACATGTTCATACACAGGCTTGAAATTAAAAGTTGCTTTAAAGAGATTATGCAATATAAGGTGACTGTAATGACCTAAAAGAAAATAGTCAATGAAAGAGAAAATGTCTTTCATCACACATGAAAGAAATATAAGAAATTAATCGCATTACTTTTCGAGCAAAACTCAATCTCACTTTATAGCCTTCAGTTATTGTGCCAAATGATAACTGAGCATTTTTGGATTTTTTTTTTTTTTATCAGTATAAATAACGGTTAAATAAAATTTCCTCTTTTCTCATGTTGTGTAGGTGAGGATCTCTTGTACAGATACCTCAGCAATGAGCGCATACCCACTATAGCCGAGGAAGTGCCTACTAGGGGGCGCTCATACAGATCTACAGAAGAGCAATGTGTACGAGGCACAGATCACGTGCGGAACAGCCGGTTTCTCGTCAGTGTGGACCTCCACAACAGCGCTACCATCCCTTATCAGGAGGACTTTGCCAAAAACGCTATGACATCCACTCCGAAAAGACCACCTGCGGAGCCCTCGCTACTGGTCAGTTGGATCACCAGGCTAAAGCTACTGACTCATTAATGTCACCTTGCTTTGTCCAGCTGTCCTGCCCTCTCTCCTTTCTTCTTTCTCCTCATTCCTTCCCTTAGTTTGCTTCCTTTTCTAACCAATTTTCTGCCTCAAACTGCTTTTTTCACTATTTAACTTGACTGCCTTATAGAATGAGAGAAAATGGCCATACTTGCTCTAAACTTTTCTTATGAATGTTTGGAAACACAGCAGGAAATTCGCTTGCGAGAAAACAAAGGGCTGAAATATTAGTCATACAGCATTGTGTATTAATACTATACCCTGTACAGTAAGCCATTTTCAATACATATCTACCTCTATAAAATTCTGTATGTAAAAGCATTGCATAAATGTGTACAAGTTTAATTTTCACAGTCTACTTCATTCGGGATATTGTAACTGTGCATACTTAAAAAAGGTGTTTCCAAACAGTCTCTATGTCCCTAATCTCATAACATTTCAAATGAAAGGATGAAGATATGTGTATTGATGATGATATTTTGCATAAGCATCACATGGCACACACATTTGATCAGTCAGTGGGCAGACTGGCAAAGGAATTTGTCACATTTCTCTTTAGTCTGGTTTCTTTAAAGTTATATGTGATAAGTTATTTTACTATGTACACCTTCTCTCACCACTGGTTTTTACTCACCAAGGTTTTTATTTGATTTTATTTTATTGTGATTTGTCTTCTCCAAGTGGAGAAAATCTTGCAAATGTTTTTTTAAAAAAAAATCTAAAAGCTTTTTTCTCCAAATATCAACCCTTGTATTTTAAAATAGGGGTATTTTTTTATTTAACAGTTGTTGCCTTTGTAATACTTGCCTTTAAATTACAAAAGGTGTAGTTTACATTAAGGTTGGATGATAAGGCCAAATTTTATACAATATTTTCTAGATTTTGGACAATCATGATATATATGAGAATGTAAATATTTTATTGCTGTGCATTGTCTGCAGAGCAAAATTATCATCTGGGTTTTCTCAGCTGTAAGCATTCTCAAATATCTGACGTCACATGAAAATATTGGTTGATTTTAATGCTAAATTCAAATGCATTAATCAGAGGGTGTTTGGAGTTTTTTCTTTTTTTTTTTTCTTTTTTTTTCCCCCCTCCTCTGTCTTACCACTATCTCAGTTAGGTGGAAATGACTTAACAAAAAGTTACTTGTTAAGATTCTCTTTATAAATGTTAATTGGAAAAGTATTCCAGATCATTTATAACTAGATTCCCAGAGCTCAGCCTCTAACTCACAAATTCCATGTGATGTGTGAACAGTTTGGAGGGGAAAAAAAGGGACCACTGAAGCGCTGTGACACAGCTAGCTGAATACTTTCTGAATGCTCTGTAGGTACTGCTACCTTGCTAATGTTAAGCTTTCCTCACACTCAGTACTAACGTGTCTAGTAAGCTGAAATCCTTTCCATAGTTAAGTTATTTTCCTGCTTCACTTTTTTTTCTGGCAAAGTAACTGGGAGAAGATTGAAAATGTTCAAAGATTGAGAAAGTGAAAAAAAAAACTCACTTTTTTCTGTAGACAGCTTACTCATTTTTTAGGTTTTAGTAATGTTTAGGGTACATACTGTATATGTGTCGCTTTTTCTACTTTTGCTACTACGGTAGAAGCAATAGCTGGAAAGTTCAACTGGTCGACATATTTCTACTGGTGTCTTATTTGTACCAGTAAACTGCCCAGGACTAGGTCACTGACTGAGCATGCACTATCCTGTTTGATTCTGCATAGTTCAGTCATAGCTCATGCTCTCAGAAAAGCAGAGACACCATATTAGCCTAGCATCAGACTGTATACTGTTTATACTGTCAGTGGAGGTAATCCACTGAAAAGGGTCTAGGCTTGATTATTGTCCAGAAAATACCCTTTAATGCTGGAAAGCGGATTATTAGTTCGGTTGAATCAAACCGCTTTATGCATTGGGTGTCTATATGTATACCAGGTTCTTTACAATGCTGGTCTTGTGTGTTTTTGTCATTTACTACGGTTTATTTGAGGTTTATAGCTCAGCCCAAAAGTTGAAGCACAGGGGTTAAACAGTATTAAAGTATTGTAAGATATTTATATTGCATTTGGGGATTATTTGTACTTGGCTTTTGTACTTTTTAAGTGATGTGTATAATTAAAAGTGCCATGTCACATCTGTTTTGTATTGTCTTTATTTAATTATATTTCACTTATACTCTGGATTAACCTTACATTAACAATATAGGTCAGAATTTAGGTATCAAGTTAAAGGCAGTTTCTACTAAACAAATAAGTTAGCGATAGGCAAATTCGGTTTCATTAATGTAAACAACAAATAACTTGTCCAGTAAAAAAAAAAATCAGGTCAATTTAACAAGTGCAACAGTGGACTTAAAAAATAAATGTGGAAACATTCAGGTTGAAGTCTTACATGAAATAAATGTTGTTGCTGATTGTGAATAATGTTCCCCACTATAACACCAGCACAAACAGTACATACAAAGAAAAGGCACATATTATTAATAAATAAATATTATCGGTATATAATTTACATATACCCTGTTCCATTTTCAGAGGAATTTATAGATGTGACGAGAATATTACAATACAAAATATAAAGATATTAACACAAAAGCTTTGAGAGACCTTTTCAACTGATTGATTTTTTTTTTTAAATTCTTCATCTCTGTTCCTCGTCTGCAACGTCATTGCCCTCTCTGTCTCTCACCCCTTCTGCAACTATGCTCTGCTCTGCTCTGCTCTGCTATGGCTTGTCTGGGAATTCTCAGCAACTCCACTCATACTACTTAAGTTTCTTCTAAGCCTCTGCCTTGCTTTAGCTTCTCTAACAATATACAAAATTCTTCAAATCTGTAAAAGAGCTGTGTTTGAAATGTGCTTGTGTTTTCTTAGCAAACTGCACTGTTAATCTTTTAGTAAATTAACTCCGTAAATGGAAGAAAATCTTTTAATGAGTAGTTAGAAGGGTCGATTTCTTTCAGTTTGCATGAACAGATTCTTTCACCAACAGCTCTTAGAGACTGTAATCTTTGCTGTGCTATACTTTAAAACCTCAGCTAAATATGAGAATATCTAGAGTATCTAGCTCTTTCTCTTTACACCTTACTCAGCGCTGTTTTTAAACACAAAACATTTCTATTATACCATTATAGACCTTTATTTGAAAAAAAATGAGAGATCAAAGGAAATTATACAAATACTTTATGTTTTGTGAGTTTTTTTTATTTTTTTTTTTTATTAAACTCGAAATTCAGTGGTTCATTGGCCTCCCACTGTAGTGTAGCTTATTCGGGCAGTGTAGGTGTTAACACTTTGTCTGTGTCCCACTACAGGATCCTGACTGGGCATCCAGCAACGCGTTTATGAACAGGTGAGTGGCTATTGTACTGCACCTCTGAAGCACACCTTAAGTCTCCTCACACTGCATATCCACTTACACTCCTGCTCCACTGAGAGCCTCCAGGCCAGGCCTCACGTGATTAGTGGTGTCAGCTGTGTGGAATGCATGATGGGTGACCTTGGGTGCTAATTTGCATACAGTGAAGCACAAACACAGATGGACATGGAACATAACACACATAAATCTAGATTTGCTATCATAGAAACGAGCATCACTCGCATAGAAATGACGTCTATGAGAAATTTGGGTCATACAAAAATAGCACTACGCTGCCTGCCACTCAGAGAAAGCGAGGAAGCACTAAAGCCTGAAAGTCATGTGCTCACAAGGACAAGGCACGTGTGATGTGTCTCATTATGCGCAAGATTGATGGCTAATTCAGTTTACTTTCTATCAGACTCTGCTTCTATGAACAAACACATTACTCAAAACTATTTTCTTCTATCTTTGGCTACAAAGAAATGTAAAGGGCAATGAATCTACCTATTTATGTTTGATTTGGATATTTGCGAAATTAATACCTGCAGTGGATTTTTAAAGTAAAGATCGTGGTTGAGGCTTTACTGTATGTGCACAAAACCGTAAGGATTTAGCCTCCACATTTTGGGAATGTAAATAGATCAATATTACAAAAAAAATTGTCACGTCTTATATTAGTTATCCTGACAAGTTTTCTTAAAATCCTGGTATAATTTTTTTTTTAAATGACACACTTGCCCAAAAATTACAGGTCTAGTCTTTTGATAGCATGAGATCTGTATTTTTGAATTTTTTTTCCCAGAAAAGATTGGATGCACACACAAAAAATGTAATGAGAAGACATATTGAGAAATTATACTATAATGTTGAGAATTGAAATGTTAACAACTAGTTAGAAAGTACTTTAACTACACACCATGTTACAACAGCAAAACCATAAACTATGTCACTTCACTAAAGACTGAGTGGTGCCTGTAAAATGTATATAAAACTTTCAGTGTTACTTTAGAATGCCTCCTTTGCATATATTTTAACCCTGTGTTATATATACGCACGTTTAACTGATAACAGTTGATTTAGCCTTTTTAAAACATTTCCATTGTTGTTTATATGCAGTGCATTTTCTGGCCTGTCTTTATTAGGTACAGCACCTCAGCAATGCGAGCCTGGTCATTCTCTCAAGCGGTAAGAACCTCTCCCTTTTCCTCTGTATGTTCCCTGATGAGTCATTTGATGCATTTCACGTTTTTTCTGTGTTTTGAATATATCAGTTTTGTTGTCGCACGGTCGAGTGAACTGCAGTACATTGAGAATGAGCTAAAGCAGCAGTCAGAGTTCAGAGGTCATACTAACTGTCTGATCCTGGACTGTAACAGTTAACAGTGAGACAATGGCAGACACCCGAGACATGCAGATATCTGAGGTATATTCTTATACCTCAAATATTTTATGCATACCTGGACATGTTCATTTTTTTGTCCCAAAACAGTTATATAATGGCGATAATACTACTATTAATAATACTCTTCCTTTCCTACTCATATCTCTAGTATCTAGTGCATAGTTTAAACACAGATAATTCTCACTACTCAAAACATTTATGAATTCAAACTTGTACCTTTTCTGCTGTGAAGACCTTATACTGTACAGCTTAAAACAAGTATATTTTCTCACAGATGTAGAATATTTAGAGTGAAAAGCTTCTCTTCTGAGAGCATGGCAGGTGTTGAGCTCGAATTCCCCGTGTGTGACATGAACATTTAACACACAAGACCCTCTCAGTTGCTTTCCCACGGTCCCCTCCCCACTTCTACACACATGCTGTTACTGTCCAACTATGAATACTGTGTCTGAGTCTATATGAAGCTCAATTTGTATCCCATGTCAGAGTATTAAGGCTTTCTTCCACACTCAGCTGATATCCTAGTCAACATATCATTTCTCTACAAAAGTGTCACTGTTCTCTTGTGCGAGACGACAGCTGTCATTGATCCATCTTCGTACTATGTGTATCTGCGTGCAGTTTGAGAATGCAAGTTATGGTTGGATTTCTTTACATTTCCTTATTTTCCTTCAGAGGGATGTGCTGTATCTGAGCACTCAGGAGAAGTAATATAGAAGAAGTAAGAATTCACTAGAATTCATAAAGCCATGCAACATACTGATTATGATAAACAGTGGCTCATAGGAAGCCATGACCTGCAGGGTATCCCATGAAACACTGCAACAGTATGACCTGATATCTCTAGTTCAACCTAAGGCACACACTTGGAGAGACAAAGTATGGCCTTTCTGTGTTTTGTCCCTGGTGCAAAATTGTTTAAGCACTGTGAAATTACCATGATAGGACTTTTTTCTGCATTGGTGTGACCAATCCACCTTCCCATAAAATCGACCAAAGCAGTATGGGGAAGTATAATATAATGTAAGTATAATGACTTCACTCATACTGTGAATATGTAAATGAAACTGTACAAAAATCCACATACAGAACAAGTTGAGGAATTTGTGGTTTAAAACAGGCCAGAGGTGAACAGATTTGATTAGCTTGTGTCTGGCCATAATTGTACTACCTGACCTCACTTCTCATTATGATACTTAAGAAGGGAGCTAAGAAAGAAGTGCCTATATGTCATCATCAGCAGTAAATCATTTTAATAGTGTGTGTGTGCAAACATTATGAACATTGTTTTGGCTACAGCTCCAACAGTCTGCTGATAAGTATAGAGATTATTAAAGAATGTAAATAAAGTGCACTTTTGACTCTTCAGTTCAGTGGTGCGTCCAGATTTTTAGACATGGCCTAGAACAAAGCTGCTTTTCCAGAATATTTTATTATCTTATCAGTAACTGCTTAATCCTGTTCAGAGTTGCAATGGATCTGGAGCCTATCCCAGGAACATTGGGTGTGAGACAGGAATACACCCTGGATGGGATGCCAGCCCATCGCAAGGCACCATGCACACGTATTTAAATAATCTTTTAGTGTAGCCAACCTACTAGCCCTTTTTTGGGAGGTGGGAAGAAACTGAAGAACCCAGAGGAACCCCATGGAGATATGGGAGAAACTCCACATAGACAGTAACCTGAGCTCGGGACTGAACCGGGGACCTTGTGAGGGCGCAGCTCAACCCACTGCACCACCATGCTGCCTATCTTAAATATTAATTGGTTCAAAATGAATGGCCAAATAATGAATACTGTACTGGCTTCCTAGTGGCTCTGTAGTTCCTAATGTTGTTGTTGTTGTTGTTGTTGTTGTTCTTTCGGCTGCTCCCATTAGGGGTCGCCACAGCGGATCACTGGTCCGCATATTTGGCACAGTTTTTACGCCAGATGCCTTTCCTCATGAAACCCTCCCCAATTTTATCCGGGCTTGGGACTGGCACTGGAAGTGCACTGCTTTGTGCAACCCCAGTGGCTGGGGTCAGTTCCCTGGCCGGGGAATTGAACCCCGGCCGTGGCGGTGAGAGCGCCGAGGCCGAATCACTAGTCCTCTAAGGACCCGGCTCTATAATACTAAGGCAAAATTATTTGGTCACAGTACTAACATTACAATCATTTTACTCAACATGAGATACAATTCATTAAGTCTGCTTGAATTACTGCACTAGTTAGTAGAAATAGACCTCTCAGAGATTTGTGATTTAAGGATCAGAGTTTGGGTGGCAGTGATTATTTTTTTTTTTTACCAGTGGTTAACCACACCACACTCCTGCCTTTATTCCCCTGGGCAAACCTCACGTCTTTTTCCTCGTAAAAAAAAATGTGATTAGAGCGACACCCAGTGGCTATTCACAGAACTACAGTTATATTTGAGCACGTTCAAATGCAAGTTAAGGCTTTGGGAGTCGGGTTTGCCAGCTTTTACATGAGGGCCATACGTGCCATGCCATTTTATTACTAGAATACAATAAGCAACAGGCTCTGGGTAATCCTTTTCTTCCACTGTAGTCTTAGACATATGTGCATCCGACAGTGGTTGCCATGCTCTGTAAATTCACCAACAGTCTACAGGATATATGGTTCCAGAAAAGGAGGTTTAAACCCAAAGCTGCGATCACTGAAAAGCCGGATCCAGGTAGGATATCTGTTACGGGAAGGAAGAAAGAGAAAAACCAAGAGTGAATCCACGTGTCCTGCTGTGTGTGAGCGAAACATGGCGTTTTTTCAAGCCACACACTGAGACCAAACCTGAACTTCACTTTCACAGTTCCTCTTTC
Organism: Pangasius sanitwongsei; assembly: GCA_037576675.1. Taxonomy (NCBI): domain Eukaryota; kingdom Metazoa; phylum Chordata; class Actinopteri; order Siluriformes; family Pangasiidae; genus Pangasius; species Pangasius sanitwongsei. The sequence goes on from CM075012.1 coordinate 14,071,573, forward strand.
TTCTATCAACACTGGGTTTAACTATCAGTCACACACCCGTAGGTACTGAATGACTAAGGAAATTGGAGCTTAAATATAACGCTTAGTCTTTTTTCTTCTTCTTCTTCTTCTTCTTGTTCTGCGTGGCTCAGTCCCTAACCGCATGTTATGGTACCAAGATGATCATTGTGTGTGATGTGGTTGTGTGGTGCGCGTGCTTGATTTCATGAAGCACAAAAAAGAGAGAAAAAAGCCCGGAAGAGTAATTCGGACATTTTAGTTTTTGCGTAAGGCATAAGGAGAACTTTTCACAAGTGTGTGAAGTTTGAAATTTTGTCACTTCTCGCCGCTAGAGGAGAATGTTGGATCAAGACAAAACTGAAGGTTTCTCGCCTTTATCCAGTCTAAGTAAGTCTACAGTAACGGCTATGACACTGGTGAGGCACTTTGGATTTGGGACTTTGGGGGTGTTACCAGCTGTTTTTAACGTATGTATAATTCATGGCATAACTGCAGTGTACTTCACTTATACATATAACCTGTTTCATTTATACAATAAGTAAAATGGCTCATTCTTTGTAGTATAATTGTCAACTGAATGTTTTTTTCCCCCCTAGTTACCCTGAGTTGGCAGTTTATTAGTTTATATATTTATTATTTATATGTGTGTGTATATGTATGTATACACACACACATTTTATATATATATATATATATATATATATATTAGTGTGTGTGTGTGTGTATAAATGAATAGTTTAGATTTACACTAAACAGATAACAGGTGTAACTGACAACACTGTAAATGTAGGGGATTTTTTTTTAATTTTTTTTAAATCTGGAGTATTAATGCGCTTGTGAAGCAATAAGAGATCAATCATATACATTATTTACTGTTAATTTGTTTACCTAATGTGAGTAAGATATCCATTTGTCCATTTATTCTTTTGTGTTTTGTTCTGATATACCGCCTCACCATTATTCAGGAAATGCTATATTCAAATACTGTGGTGTCTGCTAAGAACATTCAATCTCTGAGTTTTGCTACAGCAATAGCATATTAGACCTGCCATATGAGATCATTGTTTAATTCTGATGTGAAGCGTTTGTTATCCTTGAACTGAATTATATGTTAGACCAGAAAGGAGGAACTGGAACAAGTTGAGGAAATTGAGTAATACCCCTCTTCATTTAGCTTGCATTTTTCCAGTAGCATTAACGAATACAGCCTGTCGAGCCTAGTGTGCTAGATAAGATTCAGATGTTTGCCTTTTCTTTAATATTTCTCAACTCATCCCGAGGAAAGCAAAGTAGTCTTTATTTTGATGGCTCCCAATCTCCTGTCACACCTTAACCATGAATTCAGCATTCCAAATTCACCAGCATTGGGAAGTTATAGAAAAAGAATATGAACCAGCTAGAAAGGTCTGAGGGTGGTGTTGGGAAACACTGTCTTAAATATAGACATAGTCCTTAAAAGTACATATACACATTCAGGAAGTAGACTTAGTTGTCATGATCATTGTAAAACTGTATGATACACTGGTTGTATAATAACACTGACTTTTTTTTTTCAAATTAAAAACTGCAAAAATTTATAAAAAGAGTTTAGTTAATCACTCCTGTTTTAGTGTAGTGTAGTTCGTGCAGTGCGTTTTTTCAGTGTAGCTGTCTGTACGTGATGTCACTTCCCACCACTTCCCTGACAGAGGTATGTTTGAGGTTTCAGCTGAGTTTCACATTTCAGTTCTTCAGTTCATGTGGATTAATCTTATTGACTTATAGTTTTTGTGATTTAGATTTGTCATTACTTTCAGTTAAGTTGCCGAATGTGTTTATGTTTCAGGCCTCTTTCCCCATCTCGCTAGCCCCTCGAATGGATGTTGATGAATACAACCCTGTAAGTACTCTACCATTATTCATGCGTCTTGTTTAGTATTGTTTTCTCAGTACCAACAAAAAAAAAGGTACTCAGTACCAGAAGTCTTGAATGTGTACTGTGGTTGTTCTGATGATATACAGTGCATTCAACAACATCTGCACTGCACACCCCATAATGACAAAGCAAAAGCCAGATTTGTGATAACTTTGCAAATTTATTACATTGACATTGACATAAGTATTCAGACCCTTTGCTGTGACACTTAAAATTTAGCTCAGGTGCATCCCATTTCTCTGGATTATGTTTGAGATGATTCTACATTTTGATTGGAGTCCATCTGTGGCAAATTCAATTTATTGGACATGATTTGGAAAGGCACACACCTGTCTATATAAAGGTCTAACTGAAAATACCTCAAATCAAAAACCAAGTCATGAGGTCAAAGGGTACTGACTGCAGAGCTCAGAGACAGGATTTTGTCGAGGCACAGATCCGGGGAAGGCTTCAAAACATTTCTGCTGCTTTGAAGGTTTCCAAGGGCACAGTGGCCGCCATAAGTCTTAAATGGAAGAACTTCGGAACAGCCAGGACTCTTCCTAGAGTATCTCCACATATGATCTCTGGAGCTCAACCAGAGTGATCATCAGGTTCTTGGTCACCACTCTTACCAAGGCCCTTCTCCCCTGATTGCTCAGTTTGTTCAGTTTGAGCTCCAGAGATCGTGTGTGGAGATGGGAGAGACTTGCAGAATGGTCTACCATCACTGCAACACTCCACCGATCTGGGCTTTATGGCAGAGTGGCCAGATGGAAGCCACTTCTCAGTGCAAGACACATGAAAGCCCACTTGGAATTTGCAAAAAAAAAAAAATAAAATAATTCAAATTTCATGTGTCTTGCACTGAGGAGATAAAAGCTATAAAGCCCAGATCAATGGAGTGTTGCAGTGATGACTGACCTTCTGCAAGTTTCTCCGATCTCTACACATGATCTCTGGAGCTCAAACTGAGTGACCATTGGATTCTTGGTCACCTCTCTTACCAAGGCCCTTCTCCCCCGATTGCTCAGTTTGGCTGGGCGGCCAGCTCTAGGAAGAGTCCTGGTTGTTCCAAACTTCTTCCATTTTAAGAATTATGGAGGCCACTGTGCTCTTGGGAGCATTCAGTGCAGCAGAAATTTTTTGTAGTCTTCCCCAGATCTGTGCCTCAACACAGGTGGACTCCAATAAAAGTGCAGAAACTTCTCAGAGATGATCCAGAGAAATGGAATGCACCTGAGCTAAATTTCAAGTGTCATAGCAAATGGTTTGAATACTTATGTCAATGTGATATTTCCATTTTTTCTTTTTAATATATTTGCAAAGTTATCACAGATCTGGTTTTTGCTTTGTCATTTTGGGGTATGGAGTGTACACTGATATGAAAAACATAATAATTTAAAGCATTTTAGCACATAAGGCTGCAATGTAACAAAATGTGAAAAAAAATGAAGGGGTCTGAATACTTTCTGAATGCACTGTATAACGTATATATTACTGTATCTCCTTTCTCTGTTAATATGGGCATCTATTTTTAGGTGTCCCTCAGGCACAAATCTAAGAAGAAGACTCGAGGTAGGCCAGGAATCACAGTTGCAAAACCTGCACAGCTATGTAATATTAACGTATAAAACCAATGTTTAAAGGGATTTGTTTTAAACAGACAGTTCAGCAATGAGCAGGAGGAGGGTTTCCGTGAAGGACCTGGACCCAGTGGACCACCAGGGCTGGCTCTACAGAAAGAACGAGGGGAAAGGGTTCCTGGGCATTAAGTGGAAGAAGTACTGGTTTGTTCTGAAGAAAACCTCACTGTATTGGTACGCCAACCAAATTGTGAGTGCACCCATTAGCATAACTAAATTACATAAATAATATTGCAAAAGACGTTTATTTCCTTCACGTACTAAAATAGAAGGATTTATATACATCGTCTCTTCTTCCATTGTTTTTCATAGGCTGAAAAAGCAGAGGGTTACATAAACCTGACTGATTTTCTGATTGACCGGGCATTGGAGTGCAAAAAAAAATAGTGAGTGACATTTTCGTTCCTTTGGTACAAGTGATTATTCTATTCACAAGAACATATATATACAGTAAATACTAAAGTTGAACTAGTGGGCTCAATGGTTAAGGTTTTGATCTACTGACGGGAAGGTTGTACATTGAAATCCCAGCACAAAAGTACTCGCACGTGACCTTGTCAGAGTCAGAGTCAGTTGAGATATGCCCTTAACCCTTACCCACTGAGTTGTATCCTGTCTCAGTTGTTAGTTGATTTTGATGGACAAAGACAGCTGCTAAATTAGATGACTACTTTCACACATTCTAATTTTCTGACAGTGCTAATACTTATGTAAGAAGACATATCTTGCCACATGTAGTAATTTTTTTTATATAGTATTTTGTGTTTTTACTCCAGTGCTATTAAAGCGTGCCACCCAAAGGTCCGAATTTTCTACTTTGCTGCTGAGAGTCATGAGGAGATGAACATGTAAGACTGCTGACATTAAATATTAAATATTAAATAATATTAAATATTTAAATAAAGCACACTATAATGACATGATCTTATGTAAGCGCTTCCTGTCCTGCTGTGTCTTACAGATGGCTGAATAAGCTTGGTCTTGCATCCATACAGTATGAACCCACAGAGAGCCATCAGGCTGGTGAGTCCTCTTATGACTATGATTTAACATGCTGAATATTATCCGTGCAGGGATTTAAGCTATGAGGACCTTATTGTGCGTGTGTGTGTGTGTGTGTGTGTTTTTTTTGGGAACACTAGAATGCTATAGTGAATCTAGTGATCATGAGGAGGCTGAGTCCACTGAGGCACCCCCTCCACCCTACTCTGAGCAGCTGCTGAACCAAGACTCACGGTGTGTGAACAGTCCACCAGGAACTGGACTGCCGGTGAGTCCAAATTTTTTGCACAGTGCTGTCTGTTTTGTAAGAAACATAAGCCATTCAAGTGGCTTGATTCAAGGTCTTGAGTTGAGCAAGACTGGTTTCACTCGTTTTTGTGTTCTAAAATGTGTCACAACATAACATACTTAACGTACAAGCAGCATTCTGGGCCGCTATAACAGGCGTAATGGGTGGAGTGATTTCTTTCCATACACTAACAGGACACTTGGGTGTGAGGCACAGCTGGACATGGCTTTAATTCAAATGATATGTTTGTTATTGCGTTTATTCTAATAGCCTTATCGTTTCTATAGTAACAACTAATTCTCAGGGACTTGTATGGTAGACAATCTATATAATCTAAATCTAATAATAAACGGGTTTTTAAAATGTTATTTAACAAAGAATAACTAAAAATTATACAACTATAAATAACTAAAAAATAACTGAAAATGTTAATATGGTGAAGCTTTCTGTATGGAGATGCTTAACATTTAAGGAAGGAGTCTGGGGTGTCATCACTTTGAAATGGTCAGTAAGTTGGCTTCAGGACAGACGACTTCCTGGTTTCTCAGTAACATGACATGCTGCGTTTCTTTGTCTTATTAATTTCAAGAAAGAGGAAAAAGAGAGACTGGTGAGGGATTGACTGTTTATAGCTATTATAATGTAAGCGATACCAGGAACTAACGTGCCTCGTGGATGTTCCATAACATGCAATGTAACTGTAAATGGTTGAAAAGAATGATGTGTTGTTTTATTGAATGAATTTTGTGAAATCATAACAGTCTGCAGCAGAAACAATGAACCCACTCATTTTCAATATAACACTTTCAGTTGCTTTGACTTTGACTATTGATCTCAAATGCTGTTAGGCATTAAATATAATATGATGACTGAAAACCTTCCTAGGTGGGAATCACTTCACTGAGGTTTAAATGCCAGGGAACGTCCTAGATCTCATAGTTGAACTGATGAATCCCTCAGTTAAGTGGCAGAAGTTTATACTAGACTTCCAATTTTCCCTTCATGTAGTATTACATGGGCAGTATATTACGCGGTTCTTCTATCCTTTACCCCAGCACAGTGATGCTATGCTAACAAAGATTAAAAAAAGATTCAATAAAAAAAATAATGTGATGGGCTTTGATGCTTTGTGAGTTTAACTTACAAATGCAAAACACATATTTATGCATTACAAAAATTGTGAACCGGGTTTCATATGTGAAATTGCCTTTAACATGTCTTTCCCAGCACAGTGGGTAGCATTGCCGCCTCACAGCTTCAGGGTCCCTGGTTTTATTCCTGAGCTTAGGTCACTGTCTGTGGAGTTTTGCCTGTTCTCCTTTCCCTGTTTTCCTTCCACCCCCCAAAAACATGCCAGTAGTTAGATTGGCTACACTAAATTGCCCCTGGTTGTGAATGTGTGTATATGTATGGTTCCCTGTGATGGACTGGCATCCCACCCTTGGTGTATTCCTGCCTCACACTGAGTGTTCCTGCGATAGTCTCCAGTTCCACCATGAGCCTGAGCAGGATAAAGCAGTTATGTATGCATGAATATCATCCCTTTTCCAAAGCTCTGATTCCTTTTCAACACAACAGATTCTACTTTCAGTTTCCATACTCTGCAACCAACCTTTTTATAAATGCTGCCATTTAAAACAACGCATTTTAATATGCACAGATGTCATGAAGCTGTGGGCAGTGTTAACCGCATGTTACTGACACTCCTCTCTTTGCCCATTTTTCAGGGGAACCGTCCTCCTCCATACTCGTCTCCTGTGCCCAGTGAGGCTTCACCGTCCTCTCCAGTGAGCACTATGACGTCCCAAAGCTCCATGTCCTCTCTGGCCAAACAGCGCCAGTCTTGGCTAGACCTTGTCTCCCAGGCTGGACCTACTGTTGCAGAGAACGTGGTGTCCTTTGCTCAGGTTCACACTCGAGGCGACACGGTACAAGAAGCACCATACTGCAGTGAGACTGCTGCTGCTCTGGCCCAGGAACTCCAGACCAGTGTAGAGCTCACGGAGCAAGCACCGGTTCATTCAGGAGAGAACCTGATTACACATAACCCCAGTAAGCATACACAATTCCTATAAGTGCCCAGTGCCTTCATGTTTTAAAAACACATGACATTTACATTACATTTACATTACATTTACATTTATGGCATTTGGCAGACGCCCTTATCCAGAGCGACTTACAATAGTGCTTTGAAG
>CM075012.1:14078698-14097397 GCA_037576675.1 Pangasius sanitwongsei
GGTGCTGGTCCGTTTTTGGCTTTGTAGGCGAGCATCAGTGTTTTAAATCTGATGCGGGCAGCTACAGGAAGCCAGTGTAGGGAGCACAGCAATGGGGTGGTGTGGGAAAAGCATGAGAGCTGTGTGCTTGTGTGTGAGCTGAGCTAGAACATATGGTTGATCCGAAAATAGTGCAGACCATTGACTGGTGAAACACAGTCATCACAGAATTGTCTTGGTGGTGTAACAATCTGGCATATAATCATATCACGTTGTTATGATTTTTTGTTCCCTGACTTAATAGTCGTGTTTGTTTTTCTTTTATTTTCAACAAAAAATCCTATGCACTGTAGCTTGAAAATGAGACATTTCCTTTTTAATTACAAGCAGGATTTTACTACAACTGCTTCTTCTTTACCAGTGGACACCAGTAACCTCCAGAGGTTAATGTCCAAATTCCTACTTTCACACACTGATGGTCAGGATACAGTCTTGGATTTGGATTAGATGTTACGTGTGGTGCCATGTTGCTGGGCAGAAAAGCACTATTAGTGTTAAATTTACTTAAGTGACCCTGTGTATATTCACCAGAAGACTTCACTAAGAATCATGGCTTTAAAAAAATGAAAATGTTTTTAATTCTTTCTTGGTAATTTGGATTTTAGTTTCAGATGGTGAGGAAAGCACTAGTGATGAAATGGAGAAATTGTACATAGATCTGAAAAGGGCGAGCCTGTCTCCCATTGGTGAGCGGAGGCCGTCGTCAAAACGGGAATTCAGAGCTTCCTTTATAAAGCGCTGCAAAAACCACAGAGTCAATGAGAAGTTGCACCTCGTTCGAGCACTCAACAGCACACTGAAGGTTTGCATTTTATCACGGTTATTTTATCAGATTTTAATAATCTCAGTTTAGATTCTGTTACATAACAAGTGTGATTGTTGTCTTGGCTCTAGGCTAAAGAGGCAGATTTGCTGACTCTGGATCAGGTGCTGGCTGACCCTGCACTCACAGCCAGTAAATTCCGGCAGTGGAAGGAGACAAACATGGTATTGCTACAGGAGATGCATGCAAGAGATCCTCCTCGGACTGAATCCTGTGAGGCCTCTGACTTAACAGCTGTTTCCCCTCTAACAGAGACCAGTTTATAGACAGACATCAAACATAAAGGTTCAGTACAACAAGCAGGCCGCAGTGGACCCATGTCTGAAACATTTCCCATTTTACCACATGCAAAGCGTATATTTTAAAAATTGAAGGACTTTACACATTATTTGTATATATCTTGTGGTATTTTATTCTCTGCCTATTAGAACCATCAGTATCTCACCTCGATGCTGGAGAGTCTGATACTGTTTTTGTGTTAGCTCATGCTGGAGAAGTGTTTTTATTGTGTTTTTATTTTATAATAGGACAAAATCTTTTTAGTGAACTAACTATTTTTTGTAACTATGTACAGTTTTAGAATGTAAAATGTTCGCTCACATTCACTCACTTTATTGTGGTATATTTCCATTTTAGTGGAAATAGGAATAAACACTCATGCTTAAACTGAAACTGAATATTATTTATTTATGTTTGTTTGTTTGCTTGTTTTCATCTTAAGGAGACATAGCCATAATTTACAGCAGTCAAATGTTTAATTTCCAGTTGCTTCTGGTTATTCATGCATCTTGAGACATTGCCACTGGTGCTAGTAGTTTGATTAAAAAAAAAGTAACATTTAGTAAAACACCTACACTATCTGTCCAAAAGTATGTGGTATGTAGTGTAATCCTATTTATATGTGCTTCATATGTGCATTAATATGGAGCTAGTCCCCTTTGCTGCTTTCGCCACTCTTCTGGAAAGGCTGCTAGAGTTTGATGGCTAAAGGGATTCTCTTCCATTTAGCCACAAGCATATAAGTGAGGTCAGACACTAATGATAAGGCCTTCTGTGTTTGATGGGCTCTGTGTAGGCCAGTCACGTTCTACCACGAGACCATTTCTTTTTGCATTTCATTCCGTCTTCCCAAACTGTCATGAAGCCAAAAGCATGCAACTCTCCAGAATCTCACAGTATACATTATTCATTATGATTTCCATTCACTGGAACTATGAGGCCCAAATTATGAATTAGAAGGAGTGTTCACATACTTCTGGCTGTGACTTGTATGTGTAAGTGATCTGATTTATAAATTGTGTAAAAAAAAAAAAAAAAATCATTTTAAATGTGAGGGCTGAAATAGATTTTGGCTGTAAAAGTGTTATTTCATTAATGCTTGGAGTGAATATCCCTAGAGCTTTCACACTGAAAATGTTATTATTTTTACAAAATTATTATTAATAACAAAAATTAGATGTGTCTTGGAATAACTGAAACATACCTATATACTTTTGTGGTACTGTCATATAAATTGTGTCATATCTTTACCATTTAAAAGTAAACTTCAACCCAGGAGTGAAGCTAGAAATCCTGGGTCTGCGGAGAAAAGTTTACACTCCGTCCTATCAAGAGTCTCTGTATTAACATCATTCAGGGTTTTCTCCCACCTCTGGCAGTTATGCTTCTACTCTTTTAAGTAAAACGAATCAACAAGGGACACTTGATGAGGTACAACCAGTGTACACTGGAAGGTTTCAGTTGATTAAGGGCCTGGCCTGATGAATAAATAGATAAGGATAGAGGTGGTTGGCGAAGGTCATTGTGTTCAGTGCCATTAGTTGCTTCCACTAGATGGCAGGCTCATACTGTGATGAATCAATACAGGGGAAAATGGCACACTGTTTTAGAGGTGTGGTCTGACATTTAAAATTTATTTGTATACATGTTGCATAAAACATTGCACAAGCTTGTATTGTATGTGCAGTGGAAAAAAAAAACACCTTGACATTTGCTGCTGGCAGTTGTCAAATGTTTGACTAGCTAAAGTTCACAAACATAATTTGATACCCAAGTGCAAGTGCCAACAAAACAGGGAAAACAGGGCAGTGCACATTAAGCTCTCTGCCTCAACACCTAGCAGAAGTAGACATAGTGGTGTGCCAAGACATGTTTTGCGTTTCTCTTTATACAAGCAAGAAAATGCCATTAATTCGATTTTTCAAAGGCAACCCAAGTAAGCATTATAATAATTTGAAGTGTGCTGTTGTATATGTTGTAGGATCGAAATCCTCCTTTGTATGGTTCCCACCACTTCTTCAGGAGTATATAGTAAGGTACAGCCACTAAAACATGTTTAGAGGAGCATGTAAGGGATTTAAACTGACAACAATAATCACAGAGGTGGAAATTTCACCTCAAAATCATTCATGAATGTTAACATGGATATTATATAAGGAACTTTTAAAAAGACATACCTCATGCTCTTTGAGGTGCATATAATGTCTGTCGGCAAGTTTTCTGAATATTTCTTTTAAACACAGAAAATAACATGCTTATTAATGAGCTTATTTAATTTAAAATCACTGTGTGTTAGGTTTTGTTTGCTTAAGAAATAATAGAACGTATGTTTGGGAAGAATGGATTTTTGTTTCTTTTTTGTTGTATGCTTAACAAATCTTTAATAATATACTCTAATATGTAATCATTAAAAAAAATGAATCCAGGCTTACCAGACATGCAACTTAGACGTAGAGCCAGACAGATGAATCTCTCCAGAGTGATTCGCCCAGTGGAGTCAGCAAAGCGTAGAGTTATAAGTTTCAGCAAATTATCACTAATACGAAAGCCTAAGGTAGCACAAGACCGTAATCACCATGTGAGAATTCTCATGTTTGGAAGCACTCCCATATGACAGATTTGTGACTAAATGGAAGAGTAACTATATCCAGCTAAATGACCCCTCAGTAATGCAAAAATTTGTCTTAAAGCAAAATTAGTTGCATCAACTATATGACGAAAACATTAGAATGAACCTGTGGCTTCCACTGCATGCCGAAGCTCAATCAGTGACAGAATGGCATTTCTGTCATTGTCCACGTGGAAGAAGATATCCTGTGAAAACACATAAGGATTGCAATATATCACTGAGACCTGCAAAGATATTTTAAATAGTGGGCAAGTAAAGTCTACATTTTAAACACAAATGCATGTTTACCTTGTACAAATTGATTTTTGCCAACAGCTCGCTGAGTTCTAACGCATTGAGTGTTCCAGTAACTGAGAGCTATTAGAGAAGACTGTTAAGGAGCACGGTGATCCCACATCTAGCTGGTTATATACAGTTTTAAAGAATTCCAGCCAACCTGAGCCAAAGAATGCATCATTCATTCCATTTGCATATCTTTACAATTGTTTGCAATTGTTTTGCAAAGATGTTTTCTAGAGCCTACATAGATTGTAGGATGATTGGTACAGTGGCTGAAAAGGTATAGGATACATCCATCATAGCAATGATACTCTGGCACGCATCCAAGCTGAAACCTCCTGTGCTTTGCCCACCACCTGGAAGTACAGATATTGATCAAGTAAAAAGCTGTCTGTAAACTAGGTCTATCTCTCATATAAGACCAGTTGCTCACCTCCAAAATAGTTCTCATTTAGTAATCTCTGAAGCTGCTCTGCGTTGATTTCCTGATACTAATCCAATATAAGAAATATAAACTTTCAGACTGTAGTTTCAAATATTACATATATTTAATATAATTATATATAACACATCTTTTATTCTTAAAACTGGAGAAAATCAAAGTTGCACAGATTTTCATTTTCCTGAGATGCAGTATATCATTACAATCATGTTTCATGTCCATATTTGCTTCTTTAGTTTTGTATCACCAGGATTTAAAAAAGTATAGTTTACAAGCTTATGACTTCCAATAAGCATTATGCAAATCCATACCCAAATCAGCAGGAAAATTTGTGTAAATTTTGTTTTCTATGAAACATTCTCCATCAAAATTTTTCAGTTTTTTTTTTTTTATGGGAAAAAAGCTATTCTTTTTTTAATAAAACAGTATAGTTACATGATCAGATATTTGACGCAGCACTTTCCCCGCAGAGCTGAGTACCATAGAGGGTCCACTAATAAAAAAGAAAATTGGTTAAGGAATATGATTCATCCAGAATGAAAGCAATAGCATGTCCCAAATGCAACAGCGTGTCCCAAAAGTCTCTCATCACAAAATCTCCCTACAGTTAGGGCACTGTCACTTGAACAGTGTTAAATGTTAGCTATAGCGCACATACCCTGTGTGGGTTTCTGTCTTAGAACAGAGGGTCAGGATGAAGGAGGCAGTTTTATTGGGCTCCTGTGTATATGGTATGATGACGTACTCTCCTGGTTCCAGCCTCACATACTCTGTTATCTCACGTGAATCAATCATCACTTTGGTGGAATACACCAGATTGCTGATGCTAATGGAGGAATCTGTGGATGGCCGTCTAGAATCTTTCATCTACAAGAGAGATGAGCAAATATATGAATTTGCAGAAAGAGATTTTAATAGTTAATAATTTTTGAAAGTTAATAATATAACCGACTACAGTAAATTTACCTCTGGTGTTGTCTGGAAAAAAAGGAGAACAAGAGCTATGAGAACAAAGACACTGAGTAGATAACCATAATTTAAAAAAAATAGAGATTTTTGACAATTCTCACTAGCCTTGAAAATGCTGAAACCAAGGTGAAGATTTCTGGTGAGATGTCTGTTTCTCTTATCAGGTTTTTGCATAAGAGACACAAGTATATTTGGCCCTGTGTTTGGTATTGGATCACAGGCTTTGTTTATCTCAGTGATCTTGACTGGAAACCGGGGGTTGGTCCAGAAAGTGTCTAAACAGATTAGCAGTATAAACTGTTACTTCCATTTAATACCTAGAGATGTAAAAGGTCAATATGAATGTTATGAATGTTTCTAAGCAGTATGATGGGTATTTAGCATAATCAGTAGTAAATTACTGTAGCTTCTATAAGTTACTATGTTGTTCTTATGTACAGTATATAGATTTTTATATTTTATATTTGACTATTTTTCAGATTTTATAGTTTATAATTCATATTCAGATTTGGAATTTAATTTTGTTGTACAATGAGAACACAGGTGTTCTATGCTATGCTATTCGTTTCTATTCTATTTCTATTCTCTTCTACTTATGTAGGTGTCTTAATGAGAAAACAAAAATACCAAATGCTCAACTTGAAATCAACATGTCTTTTTACTATGGTGTTTCATGGTCTGTGGCAGAAAGCATGAGATTGATCATCAACTCACAGTAAATCGTTCATAAAATCTTAAAGCTGCTGGATGTACGATTTGGAATTTCTCCATCTTTGATGGAAAAATACTACATCCAGAAAAACATTTTGTAACATGGGTTGGGCTGTGCCCTTCTCCACTGTGCTGTGTTCTAACCTGCAGCTGTCTTTCACACCAAGTACTCTGCCTAGATAGTTATGATATTATTGGTGAACGATCTTCTCACTTTAAACAAGAGCTAGCCTTTTATCTAGCATCAGTATATCAATATTAATGTGTATTAGTATAACTAGCTAACTTCCTACCTTTCTACCTACCATCTGAACACAATTGAACACAACAGCCTTCAACAGGTTGTACAAGTCTGCCACTCACATAATATTGACATTTTAACTTACTACAGTTTTAAACATACTGAGTAGTCAGTAAGACACTATAGAATAATTACTTTCACAATCCGTGCGGCCACCAGCTGTGCTGCCTGCGAGCCAGCGGCCATCATACGTTGATGTGATCCAGTGGCTTTCTTGGGAACCATCCAGAAAAGCAGGAGAATAATTGCAGATATCCAGCTGACAGAAGCATTTGCAGAAATCCTCCATAGACATCCTCATTGCAAAATAAAGGCACATATTTAAATTCAACATACAATAAAAGGCCATTTTGTTTTGTGTGAAAAAAGTTTAAAAGCCATTTCTAGTAGTTCCTACCAGAACTCTCCATCATTGACAAAATTTGTGTACTTTTTGCGTTCTTCCTCACTAACTGTCATCCATGTTTGTGATCTGAAAGTGTTACAAATAGAACAAATAGGAAATTTGAATTAATGATTTAATTCAAACTACGTGTATTTATGGACTCAGTCGTACGAGAAAGAAAATATGACAAAACCTGCTTTGTCACATTATCTTATGCAACATCAATACAAACCCACATAAGACACATAGAGTACACAATACTGAAAGGGGCAAAGAATAGGGCCTCAAAAACAAAAACTTGCCTACATGTGACATACCTAGTAACAGCATGGAAAATATTTGGCATGCCCTATTTAATTACAGTTTTGTTTTGTTTTTTGTATACCCCAGCTGTTACAGACCTTGCTCAAGTCCCCAAAAGCTTGAACCCCCAACGTTCTGATCAGTAACCCAGAGCCTTAACCGTTCAGCCACCACTGCTACATGCAATAATGGTTTATGACTGTTACTTGCATTTGTACTTGTCTAAGTGTGTTGTTGACTGTGAAACAACTTACTTTGCTGATTTGGCTATGTGCACATTTTTAAATGCTTGGTTATTATTTCTATAGCATGGTGGTTTTACAGTATTTAATATAGCACAACTTTTAATATAGCACAACTTCTTACCCATCACTCCAGTTTCCAGTCCATTCTGTGTGTCCCCAGGGGTTTAAGAGCCTTACCAGCTGAACCTGCTTGCCATTGCTTGTCACCTATTTAAAACACCCATGGAATCACCTTTCAAAACCTCAGCCTTTAAAGAGTTTCAAAGACTTCAAAAGGCAACTAGTCACAGAACAACAGACACACAAATCATAAATAGAATGCTTTGAATTTGAAAAATGAAGCCAGGAGCGATGTATCATATCTATGTATTTTGTAAGTATGCCTTATTACAATGCTGAAAGTTTAAAGGTGCAGTCTGAAAATTTTAAATGGCTTTAAACTTATAAATAAATCATAGAATTCTAAAAACACCATAGGAAATAAAATTGTGATTCACAATATTGCCATGTAATGAATCTGGCTAAACAGCCACTATCTTCTTCTAAAGTGACGTCCATAAAGACAAGGTGTGTTAAGGCTGGTGTGGAAGAACCTGAGTGGCCTGCACAAAACCCTGACCTCAACCCACTGAACACTTTTGGAATAAACTGGAACACTGAATGGGGACCAGGTCTCCTCACCTGACATCAGTGCCTGACCTCACTAATGCTCTTGTGACTGAATGGGCAAATCCCCATAGCCACATTCCAAAATCTAGCGCAAGTCCTTCCTGAAAGAGTGGAGGTGGTTATAAAAGCAAAGAGGGCACTAAATCTGGAATGGGATGTTCAACAAGCACATATGGGTATGAATGGTCAGGTGTCCACAAACTTTTGACCATATAGCGTATTTCCTTTCCAATCATTGTGATGCTCTGATAACCTGGGCTCATACCTCCATTGCAGCCGATTACTCAGGATTTACAGAGATGCATCAACTCCTCACCACAAAATATAATAAAACAAACCATGCTGTAAGACATACAAAGGTTAGTTACATCATTCTAAATGATCATCTAAGTGTGATAGACTGCTTTTCATAATCCTTTTGACTCATTCCCTTCCTGCCTTTCCTATAGCACTCGAAACAGAACTTTCAACTTGTGTTCAGATACTTTGGTAGTAAGGTAAGTGTATTTTTATTTTCATTTACAAATTACTTTAAAGACAGTATAGGCCCTAAAAAAATTACAAGCTGCTTCATTAAAATGGATTCATAAGAATAAGACATACCGTAATGACCCCTGTCACAGTGTAGGCATGACCCTCCACTAGACCATTGTTCTGCTGTGCATTAAACACTGCCTGCAAAAGAGTCTTGTAAAGATGCTTGGTATAAAGGCATACATATGGAATAGAGAGCTTATTATATTATTAACACAATGATGGAATGTGCATTTTAATGAAACCATCACCTTACAGCCTAATAATATCTCTCTAACGCTATCATGCACAAAGGTTCATGGAGCAGTAGTGGATAGTGTATTTACATTTCCAGGTGTACCACAACCCATCAGAGAGTTGGCTCTGGCTGCTCGATGGATCAGGTCCCACAATTTTTGAGGGTTCTCATTTTGGGGGCTTAATGTCATGTGCACACCACCAGTAAAGTCCTTCAGGGCTTCAGATACCCAGCCATATTTCATGTCTTCATAAGACCCGCACACTCTGAAACAAATGCAAATGAAACAGTTTCCTGCAAAACTCATGGCAAGTGAAATTTATATCATGGTGTTATTAGATTTGAGCTTACTTAGCATATGCCTTTTCTAACAGAGCAGGCCAAAACTCAGGAATTCTGGGACTTTGGGGAGTTTTAGGACTTTGGGGGCGTACAAAAATGAGTTGTCCATTAATGGTTGGCAGTTTGTCATCGATTACAACATCAACCCATTTCCCAAACCTCCAAAACTGTGAAAAAGAATGCAATTACAATACCATAAAGTATAACAAAACAGATATAAACATAAGTGCAAAAGTCAAATGAAACATGTTTGATTGGAGTACTTGCCCTAAAGTGAAATATTCCTGCATAATCCTTCTGAAATGACTGTTCAGCTGGAAAGACCTTCTGCATGATGTCCCTCTGAAATGTCAGAGCACCAACTGCAGCTAGAAACCAGCAGTTTCCTTAAGGAGCAAAAACACACAAGGAGCTTTAAAGTGTCATTGCATGGCATTTTATTTGAATCTCTAACTGTAAAATGTTTTTTTTTAAACAATCTTTATTAGCATATTAGAAAAAAAAAGATGAGTAAGTTGAAAATAAAAAACGCCTACATTACAATGTAGGAAACAAGGCTACAAATGGCATGCATTCAGTTAATACATTAATTATAATACATTACTTTTTTGTACTTTAAACATACATTAATTATAATACATTATTATAAGCTTACCCACTTCTCCCTGTGCAAAGTCTAACCTGGACACACCATCAACAATCAGTTGTGGATTTGACACCAGATTCTGAAACAAAGCCAACAGCTATTAATAATTAGGTAAACTTATAATAGCAGGGAATCTAATATGAAAACATTGTTGAGCTGTCAAATCTGAGATGTCAAATCATTTTATATAAAATTGCTAACTTCCATGTAGCCTAATATATAATCTAAATACAAGAATCTGCAGTAAAAGCATAATCTTATAGTCACTAATCAATCATTATAAGAATTTTCTATGGGTGCGCTCTATTAATTCAGAATGTGTGTTTGTATTTTCAGTGTGGCTTTTATTTTTGTTTTAATATCGTAAATAGGTTTCAGCACAATTGTGTAATTTTCACAATCAAGCCAGAGAAAAATGTTTTTACTGATATACCGTTGGCCTTCTCCATTCCACTTTAGCCAAGTCCTCAGGCTGTAGCAAGTTTTCTCCAATGGAACTGTTGTCAGGGGGGAACATATCATCAATATATGTCCTGTTCCTGACAAGACAATACTTGTGGAGCAACTCATAGTCCTGGCCCAGGAACTTTTTCGGGTTACTAAGCGTGCCCACACCATTGCTTTCCTGACGCTCCCTTAAGATATTCAGGCACACACCAGGAGCAGACATCTTAGAATATATTTATTCTGTTTAAAGATATAAATCATACATGGTTATTACATGCACTTAACATTTTTGAACATTTTCAAATGAACCACAAACCAAAAGCTGCAGAGGCATGAAGAGCAGATAAACAAATGACTATTTGCAAAACATTTTTTTCATCAACATAGCAACAATTCTGTCAAAATGATAAGTATTGCAAAATGGCACATTGTAGCAATGCCATTACTGGTAGCTAAGCAAATAAGATAGGTGTGAGCATGCAAAGTTTCCTTTGGCCGTAACAGCCATGAAACTGATATGCGGGACACAGGACTGAGGAAGGCAGGAGAAGGCAGGCCCAAGGCAGACCCTGTCTGTTTGGATCAATTCCAAAGTCTAATCAGTTCATCTGCTGGTTACAATGATAATTCCATAGAAATTTCATATACATCCCAAAAACATTCAACAACTGATCATTGAGATATTGCGCTCAGATAATAACGAGAATCTCAGACAGACAGACAGACAGACAGACAGACGGATGGTCGTGCAACCGAAAAGCATAATGAAGCATAAAGACAAAGTCTTTAAGGAGGTCTAATAAGGAATAGCACTGACTAGAAAATCATGATCTTGCATATTTATGGTTTTAGGATCTTTAAACTAGTAGCAGCATCCTGGAAAAAAACAACAACAACTTTGTTTTATTCAAGAATGCTTGCAGTAACATATACTTTTGCATGTATTAATTTGGCAGATGGTTTTATTAAAAAATAATTCAAGATACCCAGACACAGAGCACTTTAAATAGTCAGGTGATACAAGTTGTATTAGATTTTCTTCCAGCTGAACTAAAGTGCAACAGCCAAAACTTACAATGGTTCAAGAAAAGAGAAGTACTGAGAAGTTCTATACACACTAGTCATAAAGCTGTCAGTTAAACCATGATGAAAACATACAAATGGACCTTGCAATAGAGTTCCAGTAAGCATAAGAATAAGCAACACAATTTATCAATCACAAGTAAACGAGACAGCCTGCGTGTGCATATATTTATATGTTAAAAGATAACGTAGCAATATTATTGATATTTTAAGCGCTAAGCCTGCTTCAGACTGCAACTCACTAGAGCACGAGTTTCTAATATGGTATTAGTTTATGCAGTTCAAAAAATACTTTTAAAAAGTTTTTATTTTACCTTAATGTGAGGTGACAGACAGTAGTGAGATCTCACACTGAGAAACGGTAGCCTTGCTTCTTGTTGGTGTCCTTTTATATCTTTTTTGTTTGCCATTGTTCAAGGGTGGGGCTCAGTGCTCCACCTATTTGCATACTTACCTGAGAATACTAGAGTTTGAAAGCCTAAGAGCAGGGACTTAACAAGATTGGGCAAGTCTAACCTTGCCAGATCACCGTCTATTACACAGCATCATCCATGACAATGCAAAGGTTACAAGAATGGAAACTTCTATTTCACATTGGACACTGGGAGAAACCCACATGGACACTGGGAGAAACCCACATGGACACTGGGAGAAACCCACATGGACACTGGGAGAAAATTTACAGAAACTCTACATAGACAGTAGCCCAAGCTCAGGATAGAACCAAGGACTCTGAAGCTGTGAGGCAGCAATGCTACCAGCTACATCACCATGCTGTGCATTGCAGTAAAAAAGTGAATTAATTTAGAATTATGTAAAATATATGAATTCCAAGGTAAAATAGTATTTGCAATAAATACCCCTTTCATGCAAGCCATCTTTCCCTGAAACCTGCTCATTGGGTTATCGATGGGTTATATTTTCCTAATCTGATTTTGATTTAAATAGAAAGCCCATTTTGTTTAGTGCCCTACCTCACTAATGCTGTTGTGGCTGAATGGACAAATCCCCACAGCCACATTCCAAAATCTAGTGGAAAGCCTTCCCAGAAGAGTGGAGTTTATTATAGCTGTGAATGCTGTTCCAGTGGGTTGGTTTGATTCATCAAAGTGATAGCCCTTGGGGAAAAGCTTTTTCTCACTCTGTTGGTGCATGAAGGTCCTATACTACCTGCTTCTCAGAAAGTATAGCCATTGCTGTGCTCTTTTGACCAGTGAGGTGGTGTTGGCAGCCATTGAGAAGTCCTCTGAGAGTCTAAGAGCATCTCCAGTATGTTAGTGTACACAGCAGTACAGTAACATCAATGCAGCTAAGTTTATCCATATTTTCAGATTTCTAAAATTGATTAACCTTTTTCAAATGTTAGAAATGTTATAAAAATATTACTAATAAATAAATACAGAGAGTGCCCTTATAGGAAAATATTCAACCACAGTTTGGAATGATGCTGTCCAAGGCAAAGCAGATTTACTGTTACCACCCTGAAGTTAATTACTGTCTGATAACAGCATGTCTAGAAATGTTTTATTCCTCCTATACCACAGTAATTTGCCAATGATTCAAATTTTTTAATTTATTTAAAAATGGCACAATACTTTTAACTGTTTACATATTATTGTAATGTTGTGGAATGTCCATGACACAAGTTAGTCCCTGTTATCACTTAAGATATAGTAGGTCATTCCCTTACCAGCCTCTCCTTTTTCTGTCTTTTAAAGGTAAAAAGACAAATAAATCCAGCTTGTCATATTACCGAGAAACTGGAAAGCACAAAGTCTTCTCTCCTGAAGACTCACTGCAAAGCAATGACACCAGAGACTTCTTCCATAAAATTTTAAATAAATGTCTCCTTGCAGAAAACTTCACCAAAGCAACAATTAGACATTTTCTTTTTTGAAAAAAATGTGGTTTTAAAATCTGTTTATTATTAGCCTTAGATTCTTTAGATTCATCCTCTACACAATTCCCTGTGAATGAGTTGTTACTATAGAAACAAGCGCATTAATATAAACCTGTGATTTGCCTTAGCGGGAACTATTGTCAGAGCTGCTGTTACAGAAAATTAATCAACACCTGGTGACCAATCAGAATAGAGAATTCAACTGTGGTATAAATAAAAATATGACATGTAATACACATTGAGCTACTATTTTAACCTTTGTCAGCCAATTCAATCTATTTTTAGTGAAAACTTCTTTCTAAATGTTAAGGTTCCACAATTCTCACAGATACGTCCTACAGGACAACCATTCTTTATAATCTTTATACTTTATGGAAAGCAGGTTTTAGTATTTAAGCCATCAAGGTAATATCAACAGATGTGTATCTTGATAATAAGAAGAGTGTTTAATCTCCTGCCATTTCGTGTAGAGCACATGGAAAAAGTGTGGCTCCCCAAGGAAAGGTGAATGTGTCCAGGAAGGGGGGATAACCTTGCTTACGGTAAGTTTGCTGTTGAACACCACCAGCAAACAATTTTCCCAGTAAAGAAGTTCACCAGAAGTGAATGAGTAATAATGGTTATTATTACTAATAAGGTTATTATTAGTAATTGAATAAATATCCTTCAAAGATTGGATGAGCTACTTGTCGAATATTCTGATTGAGACAAATAATTCACATAAAACACTACTCCATACAATATATTCATATCTAAAGAACTCTAGGATTTCTTCATTTTAAAATTATATACTATGAAATTTTGTAGGAAGCACCATTTTATGGTGAAAATGTGAGGAAGTTTGCTATAATGAAGTCAATGCCTTTAATGCACAGGCCATTTCCTGGCATTGAAATACTAGGTTAGGCCTGTCTCACTTCACAAACACAGGATGTGGGCCCTGGTCAGATTTATGTGCAGCAAATAGGCAGTATAAACCAGTAAGATATATGTGCACAGTAAAGTTGTCATAATATGTGCAACAATTTGTGTATTGTTTTAAATTAGTTCTCAAAAAAGCAAATGGTAAGACTTGAGATTTACAAAGAAAAACATTAAACAGCCCACCTAACTGTGAACTACACCAGCACATGTAAAACAGATTGTGAGTCTGTTCTTTCATAGTGAGACACAGTGATGCTGTATCTAGAGTAAGTGTGTGGTATATTGTATATTACACGACAGTTCCAATCCACTGATCTGATTGGACAAGTGGTGTTCCAAGGGTGCTTATCTGTATCACTGCGTTTGTCTGTGTTCGTGTGTAAAATTCCAATTCTAGCAACAGTCCCACTGAAACTGTTACTACACTAGAGTTAGTGACATGAATATAACTCCGGAAGATATGAAAGCTCATCAGATGAACATGAGAAGGAAGAAGATAAGCCAATTTCAATGGATGCACCAATGGGCTATCAGTGAATATGGATTCATCGGGATCTATTTCTTAATAAATAATAAATAATTAAACTAATTATATGGCCATAGTGTGTCCGAAATGTCAGTGTCGATATTATTTTTTTCTTAGGTATAAAAGCAATATCACACTTACAAACAATCAAACAAACAAACAATTGAACAATCAATGTTAATTAATGAATTAAGCCATTCGTTCATGTAGCATTCAATCTGAAAAGAAAACTGTTTATTAGGACATGTCAGTAAAGCTACTATGATTTTATTGGTAAGCTAAGCACATAGAATACTCTGGCCATAATGCAGTTCAATAAAAGGTCTGCAAATGCAATGTACCATTAGAATGCCTAATTTTACCAGGATTTTAGTTCCACACAGCTAGGTAAACTTTGTTTGAATAACTGAGTGCCACTATTTTGGGTCTGACTTGTTTTCAGCAGAGAGACAATCTGGAAAAGAAGTCAAAACAAAGCAGGGTCGTGAAGGCAATTGTTTTAGACTTCCAGGCAGGAACTTCCCTTGTGAAAAGACAAAAGAAGTGTGCTGATAAATATTATTTCCGTTCAGGACTATTCTCTAAACAGGATGAGGCTGTTTGAATAAGGCATTTCACGGCTGAGCTGTTTAAGCACATTCGAGGCCTACGAACAGCATCTAGTCTGGGACATGAACTGGATATATATGCGTTAAATCGGCGGGACGATGCGGTGCGCTCTGATCGCAGTGCTGTGCGCTCTGCTGGCTGCTGAAAGAGCGACTTGTGCCACCAGCAAGTGCACAGCCAAGGCGTGCTTCACTCTCCACACAGAAAAGGTCAAGTTTGAGAAAGCCAGAGCAAACTGCTACGAAAACGGCGGCTACCTGATTACAGTAAGAGACGATAATGATTTAGAAGCAGTGAAGTCACTTCTCGCGTTAGCCGGGAAGCTTTCAGTGCGGGAAAAAGTCTGGATAGGACTGAAGCTTTCTAAAGGGAGCTGTGTGCTCAGTGACAAGGGGCTGCACGGCTTCAGATGGATCTCCGGCGCCCCGGATTCCTCCTACTCCAACTGGAGAAACGAACCGACGAGCACGTGCACGGAGGCGCGCTGCGTCTCGCTCTCTACTGCGACCGAGGAACTGAAATGGAGCGATGGCTCTTGTAAAGAGCACGCGCTGTATATGTGTGTGTATTATTTTAGGGGCATGTGCAAACCCTTGTTACTTGCGGGACCGGGAGAGGTTAATTACACACTTCCATTTTTAAACGTGCCACTTAAACAGGACGGCGGTTTGGCTATGTTACCTTATGCAACATTCGCTGAGATAAGCTGCGCGTATGACAGTGAGATGAGAACTGGTGCGCTGTGTAAAGAAAGAGGCGCGCATTTCGTCTGGGATAAGCCCGGACCATTTTGCGCCTCGGGTCAGCGGCGCTGCAAAACCAGAAACGGAGGATGTGATCAGCTGTGTTTTGATGATGGTGATGCCGGAGTGCGTTGTGACTGTAAGCAGGATTACTACCTCGGCGACGATAAAGTCACATGTTTCCTTAAAGACGCCTGTCGCAATTCACCCTGCAAACACGAGTGCACGCCGAAAGCCACCGGGTTTGCATGCACGTGTCCAGAGGGCTTTGAGCTTTCCGAAGACAAGGTGAGCTGCAAAGATGTTGACGAATGTACCCAGGACATTTGCAATGGTCATATATGTCACAATAAACAAGGGGGCTATGAGTGTGAATGCAAGAAAGGCTTTAAGGACGTTGATGGTGTGTGCGAGGACGTAGACGAATGCGCAGAAACGGTGTGCGCGCATCACGCCAAGTGTCTCAATTCCGAGGGTTCGTTCTCTTGTTACTGCTCTCTTGGCTTTAGAAAGTATGGAGAGCAATGTGTAGATATCGACGAATGTCTGAATCGGCCTTGTGAAGGTATATGTAGCAATACAGACGGAAGCTACACGTGTTCTTGTGGCCCAGGCTTCCGCTTAGCTGAGAACGGCATCAGCTGTGTTCCAGACCAAAAGCGCGCAACTACTTCACATGATTTCGAAATAGTGTTAACTAAAGGGTTGGACGAGCCAGCACTAACCACAGTCACGTCACGTTTAAGCACAGAGTCAACTGCGGAAACGCACCAAAGCGTGCGCAAAGATGGCGCAATTGTCGGTTCTTGGGTTTTGGTGTATGCGTTGAGCTCGGTAATCCCCCTTCTCCTCCTGATTACACTCAGTGCGGTTATTGCTGTGCACCGCTGGAATCGCTCACGCAAAGACGCCCAGAAGAAAAGCGCCACAGCAGACAGCTACTGCTGGGTGTCTTCTGGATACACAACTCAGTTAGAAACGCAGCGGAACAGAATCTACTGACTGCGCAACACTTATTATAATGGACTCCAACAGACCAGAACAGAACTTTACTATTGTTTGGATTTTTTATATTACGCACTATTACTTGTACTTTGAATTCTTTGTGATTTTTTTTTTATCTTTGATTTTTTTTTATCAATAAGACGTGACATTTGATACAAGACATTCCTGCTGTCTCACTGCACTGAACCACAGATCAAATCACCTTTGATCAATAACAGCACAGAAGCTTAATACAGCCTATGTTTATTATCAAAAATTATGCTTGTAAATGAACAAGTACTTCACACATTGCCAGGGGGTCCACAGTCATCATTTTAGCGCTGAATGTGGAGATTATTATAAACTAGCCTACTATCAACTGCAATCAAGGTTACAAAGTTATACACTCTTTAAAACCTTTCAAAGGAGTGCGAGCTTACTTACAGGTTCTACCTGAACTTCTTTTAATAAACACTTAGTTATCGGGTTTTACAAAGAACCTTTAAGGATTCCCACAGAACAACAAACAGAGTTTTTAGGCATGTGATTGTTGTAGCTGTTATTTAATTATTATTATAGTTATAAGCTTATTTGGCTGATCACAGTAACTGAATGGGTTTAAAATGATACCAATCACACCAATGTTTTTCTTAAAAGAAGCTCCGTAACTTGAAAACAAGCATAAATAATGTCAACTCGAATCTAACTGCAGGTGTAATGAAACTAGCACTGTTTATAAGATACAAAATGTTTTAAATCTATGTTTGAACACATTGTAACTGGTTTAGTTTGAGTGGGTGATAAGTTCAGAAATCAATAATCTGTAATGGCTCAAAGCAATGTGCTTAATAGTTGGATTATGATAATAAAACAAATCTGAGCCTCAATCATAAATGTCTGTGAGATTTTTTACTTGTTACGGAGTGGCTGGTCCACTATTTTCTGCTGTAATGTAGTATTACTTCATGGTTACAGAGTCTCTCTCATCAGTAAATATGGTAGTATATCAACTATATAGTTATGTAAACACAACTATATAAACACAGCATATGTAGTAGTTGTTATCACTAACAAACTGCCTCCAGCTTGCTACCTGGATGACACTGTCTTCTTACTTGTCTTCATTACGCAATAACAACTATAGGTACCTATGAATTTTAAACCACAGTGGTTAAATAAATTATATGACTTTTTAAAATATACTTGAGCCAAATTTAATGATCAAAAGTAATCAAAATACTATATCAAAAAGTGGAAAGACTGGGATGTGTTGAGCAGATCTACACTTATGACTGATGTGAGTTTTTTTTTAAACACTTCTGTAGCAGAAACAACTCATGACCAGGGATTTTGGTGGGGCAGGACATTAATAACCACACAGCTTCAAACAAAATTAAGTCAAAAGACTATTACAGTTGACTTACGCTATAGGCTACGACATTTTAGAGTAATTTTTAGAGTAATTTGGTTATAAGCAGTCAAGTGTTGACCACATATAGTCACCCACCATACTGTCTAGCAGCATTGAGTGATTTTAGACATACTTTTTTCAACTGTGTTTGAAACAGCAGGTGTGTTTCCCTTCACTAGTGAGGCACACAAAAGAGCTAATATCAATAACCAGGGTTGCAAGGTTTCATCCAAATTTC
>CM075012.1:14097497-14194392 GCA_037576675.1 Pangasius sanitwongsei
TATTTTTAGTCAGTTTAAGTTACATGTTGAAGTGATGTTATTAATTTCTTACATTTATGAGCTCGTACCAATGTAAACATGTAATGCTAAAAGCGATGATCAAAGTAAACCTGTTTACACATATTATATAATATTATACATAATATTTAAGTCATAATGAAAGGACTAATGATGGACAGTGGTGTATACCTAAGTACCCAGACATCATATTTGAGTAACACTAAAAGATACTTTATTGGGAAATGAAGTGACCCATGAGATAACTACTTTTAGTGTCTGATATTATGTGTGTACTTAACTATTAAAAAATAGTTTAAAACAGAGAAAATGCAAGAGGATCTTTCCATGTGGTTTTAACATTTTATATACAATAAATAAGCTTTCTTATAAGCTGTAAACAAAAAAGTCCAGGATGCCATTTTCATGCCAAACAATAATGTGGTGTTACAGTAGTAAAACTATAAACAATAAAGACAAACACTGAATGAATTTCAATGTGTCTGTGAGAGCAAAATTCATTTTGAAAATTCATCTCTCTTGTTCACCATATTCCTGCCTGTACCAAGGATTTATTAGTCATACTGTGGTGGTGGCTTTATATAAAAACCAGACTTACATTAGGGTTTTAAGCAAGAACAGAATAACAGAAAGCACATGGGCCACATTAATGCCATACATCCAGTACAAGATGATCCCTAGTTAAATGAGAAGAGTGCTAGTTAGTATAAGATTCACTTCATAAAGTAATGTGGATTTCTACTGATTGCAGAAGACTTCATTTGGTAACTGAACTGAAGCTGGTAGAGAGAATGAGAGTTAGCAAGCATGAAATTGTCTTTGAACATTGCATTTTGATTTGCCTTTTTTCCCTCTGCTTTTAATCTGTGTAATAAACACCATTATTTTTATGCATATGTGCATGTAATTATTCATAAATTTTACACCAGTGTAAAATAAATACTTGGGAAAGAAAAACACACACACACTATACACCTATATGCAGGCATATTTGCTAAATATTAATAAATACATATTTTCCCCTCACCAGCCACTCCACCAAGAACAATATACTGTATACCAATATACATGCTTATTTATGCAGTTATCCAATAGGCATGGGGCATGTCGTGGTAGCAGCATAAGGCATAAAATCATGCAGATTCCGGTCGAAAAATTCAGTTAATGTTCACATAAAACATCAGTGTTGGGGGATAAAATGATCCTACTGAGCACCTCAGAAACTGCTGACTTTCTGGGGCACCCACACACAACAGACTCCGGAGTCCACCCAGAGGTGAGTGGGGAAAAACCTTAAAAAAAAAAAAAGAAACATTACACAGTGGGTGGCAGCTCCATGGGAATAGGTAGCCAATCAAATATTGATCTTGCAAAGGTACATTACTAGGCTGACCCAGGTGACAGGCTACAGCAATTCAATCAATAACTCAGTGCATCCCAACTCCCGCTGCAACATACAGATGGCAAGGTCAGAGCCTGGCACCAGCAGCACCAATCCATGGGCCCAACCTGACTGTGTCAACAGTCCAGGTCAGTGGTGACGATGCAATGATGTGGGGAGCACTCTCCCATCCGCTCAGCACCAGTGGAGTGGCATACAAATGCCCCAGCCCATCTATTGCTGCCAACCACATATTATCACCCTCCAAGGCCACTTCCAGCTTGACGGTGAATCATGTTGCACAGCACAAATTGTCCCAAACTGGTTCCACAGAAATGACAATGAATTCAGTGTATGTCAATGGCCACAAAGTGCCAAGGCTGTTCTGAGAGCAAATGGGGGCTCCTACTCAGTATCAAGGATAAAGCAGTTACTGAAAGTGAGTGAGTGAGAATGGGTGAGAGTGAGAGTGTGAATGTGTGAGTGTATGTGAGTCACAGTGATAGTGACAGTGCTCTGGTATAGTATTTTATTTTCATGTTGTCGAAGGTCACGAACAAGCCGTATTGAATAACTGTCCCAGGCTGCTTACTCCCCTCTGATTCCATGTTGAAAACTTAAAAGTGTTAGTGTTAGTTAAAAACACGGGATTATTCCATAGTGAGGTATTATCCAATGGAGAGAAACTGTGATTGCAGAATTTGTTTGTTTTCCACCAGGTGATTAGAGGAGTGCTAATAGTGTGGTATATATAATAGATCTAGAGACATAGATCTTTTTTAATTTCTGAACTTTCCACTCATAGAACTCGTTTTTATTTAAAAATTGTCATTAGTTTCAAGGAAAGTGCATGTCTTTATGCCTTTATATTTACTCCCTTTAGGCTGAAGGTCAGTGACCTGAAATATACATATAATCTCTCTGTGATCTGTGATATCTGCTACTCTGTACTCCAGCATTCCACAAAGCCCAGGCAATAATAAATAAGCATTTTATTTTCTATGAATATCTTATTTATTCATTCACTTTATTCACTTATTTACATTGTGTATCAAAACTTTAAGTGGTCTTTAAGATTAGACTATATTCAATAATTCAGATGTACAATAAATGTGGTTGGGTATGCCATAGGTCTATCACTTACACACTAAATAGCTCCTCTACTCAGCTTCAAACACAAGCCTTTCATTTTCAGGGGATTACACAGGCCTCAGATTCTAGGCCAGAATGAGTGATTATAGATCAAACAGACAAGTAAACAAATAAAATCAGTTTTGCAGCTGATGCTAAGAGTAACTTATGCGTACTGCTTATAGAGTGAATAACTGCAAATTACAGTGAATTCAGATATAATAGGACAGTTTTTGATTTTTAATATTGTCTGAGCTTTCTTTCCATTAATAAAACAAATACCCCGGCACCTAACACATTTCTGAAATCCTCAGAGTTTTATCTACACGTGAAGGAAAAATCGTTGTATTTTATTTGAAAGAAATGTGGTTTACACTTTTGTCAATACTGGTGAAAATTATTTTAATGATGCTTGGGGCAGCATGTTTAGGAATGTGAGACACATATGTGGGACTTTCACTTCATCCTCTTTGACACATTTAAAACCATTACTTGGGCATTCTTATTCATGGCATCAATAAATAATACATTTCAGTAAGAAGATTTTTAAAAAATCAACATATTCTAATATTGTGTGAATTAGACTAAGTAAAAATGACTACATATTAAGATATTGGCCTAAGTAACATTTTGTAATTCACTTCTTACAGGAATAACAACAATAACAGGGTTTAGAAAATGTTCAGTATTTTCAAAATTCATAAGCAGTCTTTTCTAAACAATTAATATAAACAGATTACAGTAGAAAGTCACAGTAGAAAACCACTACAAAAATGTCACATTTTATAATTAATCTCTTGAAGCAGCAGCAGAACATTGGATTAAAAAAATAAACTTAGATATCACGCTCTAATTATAATGAAGTTTTACTTCATTGGAAATAAATTTTAACTCTATGCTCTGTTCAGGGTTAAAAAATGACTTGTTTTAATGATTACTTAAAGTGGAACCATACTGCTTTTTTGTGATATGAAACTCTGTGTGCTTGGCTCATTTTGCCTCTTAAATATTATTTTCTGTCTCAGCTGCTCAATGTCCATAACCTGTGAACAGTACGCACATTGCTAAGTAACATTTCTTATATTGTTGGTCACACAAAAAAGGTCATTAGTGTTTCGGTGGAATTGACAATGTTTGGAGCTGTAAATAAGGACTTTGTTGTTAAGCAGCTGATATAAATGTGGTGCTCCACCTTCCCCAATGGACTAACTGCTCAGTAACCCAGAACACATGAATCATCTTGAGACAGTTTATGCATTTTATTAAGTCCACCTGCTCTGTACCCTTACCATCTTTTCCATCTTTTCTAATCTATAGTAAATTGTAATCCACACAGTTGCACTAATATTGAACTGCTGAATTAGTTGATCAGTTGTAAGTTGCATTGTTTCCTATTTTTTCGTCTTTTATGAGCAGCTTTTTCTGACATGGGGCAGATGCTCTCTGAATATTCTGCGCATGTGTGTATAAAAGCAAACTGACGAATATTTACATGTGTATGACATTTTTATTGCAAATATGTATGACATACTGCATGACAAATTTTCCATATTTTCTCCCAAAGACCCAGTTTGGTCTTGCCAATTCCTACCTACAAGCTAATTCTCTCCCCATCATGCAGCAGCTACCAATTGGGCATGGTGGGGCAAACACTCGGCAAGTGAAGCCAGCCTCCTCATCTTTGCAAAATGCTGCTCATGCAGCCTCACAGGATTCAAACTCACAATCTCCTGAGAAAAGGGCACTTTTCAGTTGTGCCATTCAGGAGCCCGGATGTGTATGAATTAATGCATATAATGAAGCATGTGTGTGGGGTTTGTATGTGGCAGGGGATTCAGAAACAGACAGGAGGCCTAAAGCACAGACTGTTGAAATGAATTGGTTGGGAGTTCAATGTAAGCTTTTGTGGGGAGTCTAGGATTTCCATCCTCACCCCTATAAAACAGTATACCTGATATAGTGACCACTGAGTGTAGAGTTTTATATGAAAAATGTCATTTTATAAATAGAATTCAGCAGGCATGCTAAATTGGACAGCAAAAGCTATGCTGTGAGCTGTTAGGCTTTCAGCTCTAGTGCAAAACTAAAACATTCACACCAAACATAGTTTGGCTGATCAGCTACATTTGGGATGAGTGGAAAACCTGTGTAAACATTTCCAAACCAGTCCCTAATGAAAAGCAAAACTTTTTAACACATAATAGTGACCAGGTTTCCATTTTGTGGAAATAAAACAAAGATGCATTTAATCTGCATGCAAGTGTTCAGTGGCTACTGAGCAGTGGATGTTGGTTCTTTGACTGTATACGTGTTGTGTGGATTTGGTGACTCCAGCTGAGTATGTTGGTCTTATAATCTTTTTTTTTTATCATTCTGACCATATCTGCGTTGATAAGACTTCTGTAATATTTGCGAAAATGCAAATCTGATCTTCTAAAAGATAGCGACGCACCAGATGGTGCCACAGTTCAAGAGACACAGTTACAGCTGTAAAACCTGTAGGCTATTCTTCATGACAAGTAATAACTTCTTGGGTGACATTATTTTATTTTCAGTCTATTTACATTACATGATAAGTTAATGTTATCGATTTTTTACATTTATGATCTCATACCAATGTAAACAGTTATTGCTAAAAATGATTGTCAAATTAAACCTATTTACACATAAATTGCACATTTATTTAGGCTGAAAAATTATAAAGTGATAACAAAAAAATGTGTGGTAATATTTAAGTCACTAAAGGACTAATGATGGACAGTGTTATATACTCAAACATCATATTTAAATAACAGTAAAAGATACTTTATTGAGAAGCAAAGATAAAGTGTGTGCCTTTTAAGATTCAGGTAGCAGTTAGCTAGCTGGCTCAGGTGCCAATGTAATTTGTCAGACAATTATGACATTTAGCTAACTATATCATTGGAAAGCTAGCTAATGGTAAAATGGAGCAAAATGATTTCCACTTCCAGATATAAGTAATTCACCTTACTTATTTTACAAGAGACGACAGATTGACTAAAAGCTAAAACTTATTTATTTACTTCCTATACACAGTCATATAAAATCAAAAAAGCTAAAAAGTAGTAATGAGTCACTTGTGAACAAGTTCAGTAACCATTGGGAGCAGAGTCACTTGTGAAGAGCCATTCTGGTAATTGGGCATGAAAGAGTTAATGAAGTCATTGGTGGAAATCTTTGTAATTTGAAAAATTATTATTAGTTAAATAGATTACATCTGTCTGGAAGACGAGTTCTAGGATGGCAATAAATGAGTAAAACGTTTATTGTGAGCTCTAATCAGTGTGGTAAGCACAGATGCTGTATTTATACACTTATCAGGCTACCTCTTGCTTTTGGTTGGACTACGTGTTTATTTTCTCAGGCTTGCTAAAGTTAATGTAAATAATTCAGCAGGGGTTCTCAAACCTTTTATAGTCAGGGGTCTT
Organism: Pangasius sanitwongsei; assembly: GCA_037576675.1. Classification (NCBI taxonomy): domain Eukaryota; kingdom Metazoa; phylum Chordata; class Actinopteri; order Siluriformes; family Pangasiidae; genus Pangasius; species Pangasius sanitwongsei. The sequence goes on from CM075012.1 coordinate 14,103,477, forward strand.
TTCAATATACCTTCTCTACTATGGTAAACATGGTTAAATTATAAATATATGCACATGTTACAGTAGTACATCTTCTATTCTTCTATTTTTGCATATTTATCACAATTAAATGTTTCAGGTCTTCAAACTAAATTTAAAATAAGACATAGACAACCTGAGTAAACACAAATACAGTTTGCAAATGATCATTTCATTTAATGAAGGAAAAAAGTTATCCAACACCAGCTGGCCCTATGTGAAAAAGCAAGTGCCCACTTAGTTACTCAATCAGCCAATTAACCAAATTTAATTGATAATTGTTCAATTAGACTAGACACACCCAGGCATAATGACTGCCAGCCCTGTTGAATCTAAACATCACTTAAACAGACCTGTTCCAACAATGTGAAGAAGGTTAAAAGGTCTCACCAAGGAGCACACTATGCTATGATCAAAAGTAATTATGGAAGAGCTGAGCAAGAAAGTTAGGCTTAAAATAGGTCAGTCTGGAAGGGGTTACAAAGCCATTTCTAAGGCTCTGGGAATCCAGCAAACTAGAGTGACTGCCATTTTCTCTGAATGCAGAAAACTTGGAACCTCAGTGAATCATCTCAGAAGTGGCCAGCCTACCAACATTCCTCCAAGAGCACATTGATGATACATCCAAGAAGTCACAAAGGAATAGATAAAGAATAGACCCAAATGTCTAAGGAACTGCAGGCCTCACCAGCCCCGGATAATGTCAGCGTTCATGATTCCAACATTAGAAAGAGACTCATGGTATCCATGATCCAAATGATGACCCCCAATCCTTCTGGGATCATTTTCTGTGGAATGAGTTGGAAGTGGAACATTATGAAACATGTGGGTCCCGTTATATCTGGCTAAGACCTAACACAGCATTCCACAATAAGAACATCATACCAACAGTCAGACATAGTGGTGGTGGTAGTGTGAAGGTGTGGGGATGCTTTGCAGCTTCAGGGCCTGGGCAACTTGCCATAATTGTTGGAACCATGAATTCTGATCTCCACCAGAAAATCCTGAAGGATAATATCATTAGTCTGTGATCTGAAGCTCAAGTGCAATTGGGTTATGCTGTAAGACAACAATCTGAAGCACAAGAACAAGCCACCTCTGAATGGCTCAAAAGAAACAAACTTTTTGGAGGTTTTGGAGTTGCCTAGTCAAAGTCCTGAACCCCACTGAGATACTGTGGCAGGACATGCTCAAAAGCCTTATGCTGTTGTATTAAATCTGCTGTTGCTATTAAAGGTGGCACAACCAGGTATTAATTTTAGGGATTACTTTTTCACAAGGGTGTGAGAGGTGTTGCATAACCTTTTTTCTGCAATAAATAAAAAATTATCATCATTTTAAAAAATCCTTGTTCTCCTCATGTACATGTAGGAGGATATGAAACCATTCAGTGGGACAAATGAGCAAAATTAGAGGAAATCAGGAGGGGGGGGCAAATACCTTTTCACAGCATTGTATGTATCATAAATATGTAGGATTAGTCATGACAATTTTGTAAGCTTATTAAAACCTAGACAAAGCATATGTCATTTTTCCCACTTCAAGATCTTTTGGTCAGCTTCCTGCCTGATGCTGAGCACACTTCCTTACATGATGTCATGTCAGTCATGTTATTTCTGTCAGGCACTTCTACTGCAAGGGCTTTGTAAAACAAGTTTTGACTCTGACTTATTAGTTAAGAAAATAAATGCTGCAAAATTAAACTGTCCTAATTTGTCCCAAAATACCCAAATTCACCCTACATGCTTATTGGTATTCTAGTTCTACATAAAGAGTGGTAAATGTGTTCTGGGATTTTATATGCCCTGTGAATGGTATGTACTTTGACCTCGTGCCCTCGTCATGAGGAAGTGTCACCTGTTCGAACAAAACAATTCTCAGCCTCTTTTTCTTTTAAAGAAATTCAAAAAGCGGGTATGGGCGCATAATTAAAAGGTGAATAGTCTTTTTCACTGATGATAATCAACGACAGTGAAAGTGAACATGGTGCTGAAGTGGGTTTTGAAGCATGCCAGTGCTGGGTAAGTGCTCTATTTCTTAGGAAGAAGCTTCTGTGTGTAATTTTCTTGCCTCTGAGCTCGAGTCTGCCTCAGCAAGCTGACGCGTTTTTCATCACACTATGCTACGGCTAATGAGAAGAATAACAGCACAACGCGCTGTCCAGGCTTGAGCTACAAACATGCCAAAATGCCTTTTAAATTTATCATGAGACCCTGCTATGCGAGACTTTGGGCATTTAAGGCGTACTATGGCGCTTTATCTGCTGTCTTTGTCCGCTATGGAAAGGCAGTGCTGTAACCGAGTGATTAGCCGACTCACAGCGGATTTCCGACATTAACGCTTTCCCCACTCATTGTTCTTATCGTCATCCGTTTCAGAGCACTAATATCCGACTAATCGGACCTGAAAGATGAATCATCATGAAGGTAGACAGAAAGACGTCTCTGTTTGTCCGTATTGCGATCTCCGGCCAGTTTCTTGTGATACTCAGCATCTTTCCTCTTCAGCTGGTCACCGCCTTCGCAGAGCCTGCCATAGGTAAAAGGCTTTCTCCACTCAATGCAACGCACTCAGCTATGGGCTTACAAAGTGCCTGCTGTACACCTTCAAACTAGGAGTAGTGCTCGAGTGGTGGTAATCATACAATACCTAGACAATACAGAGGATTCTTTACATTCAAAGAAATGATTATAGTCTACTAAATGATGAAGCTATCATACAGGCTACTGCTCCTTTAGTCATGCAGTGTTTCAGGTTCACCTTTGATCATGAAACACCTACAATAAAGCAGCTGTCTATACAAGAAATACAACAAACACTTATACAATAAATCAGTTGTCTAGTCACTGTTGTGTGTAATTTTTCAGCAGAGCAGTTTTGTAGAGACCCGGGTGTTCCCGAGCATGGAAGCAGAACACCAAGTTCTGGTGTGTTCTTTGCGAACGCTGTGGCCAGATTTTCTTGTTTAGAGGGATACAGGCTAAAAGGAGCATCAAAGATCACCTGCGTTTTATTTCAGAATGGATCATTAGGATGGAGACCAAGCCTTAAACCAGTGTGCCTTCCAGACGGTGAGTAAAAGTCAATTAAGTAAATGAAGTTAAAACAATAGTAGTGATAATAGCAATATTAATACTACCTTTGCTACCTTAAGATCCAGCTCAGTCTAAACAACTACCAGTTACCAAAGCACAGGCTGAGCTGGTAAATAATTTTCCAGCCTCCTTTTTATTTGAATAAATTTCACAATACTTGATGGTCTACCGGCTTAACCAGGTCAGCCTGTGTTTTGGCAGTTTGTAGCTGTTCAGACTAACCTGGATTTTTCAGCAGGGAAAAGAAACGTACACTCACCGTCCACTTTAAACGTACAGCTGCACATTCATGCAGTTATCTAATCAGCCAATCATGTGACAGCAGCGCAATGCTAAAGAATCATGCAGATACAGGTCAAGCGCTTCAGGTATGTTCACGTCAAACATCGGGATGAAGAAAAAGTGTGATTTCTGTGACTTTGATCATGGCATGGATGTTGGTCCCAGATGGGCTGGTTTGAGCATTTCAGAAACTGCTGATCTACTGGGATTTTCACTCACAACTGTCTCTAGAGTTTTAAACAGAGTGATGTGAAAAACAAAAAACATCCTGTGATGTGAGCAGGTGTACAGGTGTTCTTATTAAAATGACCAGTGAGTGTACATACTGATATGCCAATATTTACTGATTAGTTCCCTGATATTTTAGGCTGCAACCTGTGTTGAAAAGTAACATGTACAAAGTTGATTCAAGCTTAACAAAAAAAAAAATAACACTAAAAGTTAACTCAGTAGTTTTTTAAAAATAATTTTATGTTCAGACATTTAGACTAATAATTTCATTGATTATATTTCACTGATTACATTTGCAATCAAGTTATAGGAAGTCTTTTAGTCCTAGTCTCCAGATTCATTGACTAAATTGTACATAAGGACCAAGAGCCATTAATGACTTGAGAAAATGTATTTTGATCCTCGGGTTTCTTTAGTCTCATATAAGCTATATTGTTCAAGTTATAACATATATGAGAGATTAACATCAGCAGCACAGAGTTATTTTTAACTTCTACTGTGCATCTATGCACTACAGGCTTGAAATGAAGGCTATTTCAAGTGTTTGCCTATGAAATTATATTGTTACTGCATTAAAAGGCAGTTCATTAACCTTTTTAGCCACCATTTATTATTTGTTTGTTTATGGATAAGTATATTGACACTTTTAATGGAATACCCACTTGATTTCACAATTATACAAATGATATTCAGTGAATAAAGTCTTAAGAAAAGCTACACAAACTGACTCAGCTGCTAACCATTAACACTGCATTATTTTCACTCTTCAAAACAAAACTGTGCTTGTGCAATTGCAAATTTGTGCAATTCCTACTGACTTAACATTGTAAAGATGTGTTTAATAACCAGCATTTGCATGTTTCCTTCATAGAATGTCTTCCTCCATATATTGAGGATGCTGATGTTGCTAAAAAGACCTACAGGCCAGGGGATAACCTTATTATTAGATGTCATGAGGGATTTCAGATCCGCTATCCTGACACAGACAGCATGGAATCAGTTTGCCAAGAGGATGGAACATGGGACAATCAACCCATCTGTCAAGGTATTATGTAATCTGACTACAAGTGTCTTACCAAAATGGGAGTCCTATTTTACGTACTTGGGTAATTTGTGTCCAGATACACACATTTAGAAGAGAAAGCATTTAGATTTGTATTCTTCTCAGTAGTAAAATATATGGAAAAATATGATTCTCATAAACTAGATGTTTAAATGGAGATCATAGATTAGTTTTATTTGGATGTATATCTCTTCTTCAAAGCTGTCTTGGTCTATGTTCTTGTTCCAGGCTGCCTGCGCCCTTTGATTCCTCCTCATAGTTACATGAACATCTCCGAGACACAGTTCTCCATGCCCATCGGAACAATTGTATACTACCAGTGTTTTCCAGGTTATAAGCTGGAGGGTGCAGAATTACTGGAATGCATGTATAGCCTCATATGGTCGGATGTGCCACCCCGGTGCCTTGACGTTGAAGGTGACTGAAAAGCCACCATGCTGCTATATTTTTAATTAGAGAAGTAACATCTCAGATACTGCTTGCACAATTGAAAAAACAATGGAATATTAAACACAGCCATCCTGGCTAGCTTCTCAAGTTGTTCTAATATAGGATTTTATTATTCTATTACTTTATTTTTTCTGTACTGTAAATGTCATAGAAGCAAGTTTATGGCTGTTTATTTATATGTACTGTATGGCCTTAATTTCAATCATAATTAAGACCAGTCCAATAGAAAGGACCTTGCCATTAATTATTATAATATCTGTCATTACTTATTTTCAACTATGATCGCTTTACAGCATGTCCCTTACCTCCAATGGTGGAGCATGGAGATTACATATGCCATCCACAGCCATGTAACCGCTATATCCATGGGACTGTAGTGGAGTTCTTCTGTGATCCTGGCTATTCTCTAGTGAATGACTACAAATACATCACCTGTCAATATGGGCGGTGGTTTCCTCAGATGCACATCTACTGTGTTCGAGATGGTAGGTCTTCTGAAATCCTGAAACAAAGCATTATCAGTATATTCAAATAATGACTCTTCTAAAAGACAAAACATACCCCTTGTGCCTAAAGTAATAAAACAATATATCAAATAAATCGACCTATTATCTTTAACTGTAATGCAATTCATATAAGGGGTTATCAATTCAGGCCTGAGGAGATCTTTCTTAACAGGAAGAATCTGCTGGTCTAATGGATATGATTCAGTTTTCAATCAGGAGAACAACTAAATGTTACAGAAAAGAGGACATCCAGAAATGTAAGTGAGCATCAATCCTGTGTAAAGAGTGCAACTCATTAGTCTTTTATTTCCTCAGAGACCACATGGCCTGGCTTTCAGGAATCTTTACTGCATGCATGGAAACCAGTGGCATTCACTACCTCAAGTGTGTTGTTAGCCCTGTTTCTAGTCATCATTGCAAAGATGTCCCACTGCAAATGCAAGAGCAGTCGGAATTCAAGGTACATCAAGCTACATCTGGTTTATGTGAGATCAAATTATTAAAAATAAATTACAATTTATTTATTTATAGCTACAATTAATGTTGTGGAATGTATGTAAGACAAGTTAGTTCCTGTTGTCACTAACATGATCACAGCTATAAACAGTTGTTTCCTCACCAGGCTCTCTTTTTCTCTCTCTTAATAAGACAAAGCTTCTCATGTTACACAGATATCAGAAAGCATAAAGTCCTCTGTCCTGAAGACTCTCCTGTGACAGAAAACATACAATAACATATGATAATATATTAGAACAAGTGCATTAATATAAACTTGTGAGAATCACAGGCAGATTTATTGTCAGAGCTGTTGCTATAGAAAATGAATCAACACTTACTGACCAATCCGATTTGAATGTTAAACAGAGCCATGGTATAAATAGAAAAGATTTTTTTTCATTATTTTTAAGTGAAGAACGAGAGGATGCCAGGGGTCCAAATGTCATAATAGTGGATGGAGTTGCCATACCTCTACCTTCCTACGAGGAGGCAGTCAGTGGTTCATGCTACCAGCCCCCACGTGTGCTTCCCTCTGCTGGTCCGGGACCCACACAGACCTCAGAAGAGCAGGACCCTCCGTCATATCCAGGGCCCACAGAAAGTCAGAATGATGCCCCACTGGACACTGGAGATGCTGAGACATGTGACAGCATCTCAGAGCCATCAGAGTGTCTACAAGCTATGCATCCATCTTCTTCACATGATGTTGGGTTGAGCAATGTATCTGAGAAGACCAATGTGATCACCTCCGTGGAAGAAACTGCTTCCACGAGTCCCAGCATAGATATTGCTGATGGTAAGTAGGCATTTTGGCCATCTGCTGACACAGATTCATAATGTATTAGAGCCTGAGGGAATGTAATTGTGCACTGATAACTGTGTTTATATGTTGTCTGACTCCTTTTTATCTAGAAATTCCTCTTGTGGATGGTAGTGAAGAGGACTTCTGATACTGTGGACATCCACTGTATAATTTTGGATTTTCTCACTGCTGTATTTAAATGTTTCAGCACTCCACACTGGTTTAACATAGGCCCATTCATCTCTCTTACAAATGGGCTGTTATTATAGCCAACATTCAATACATTAGCAAGGCAATAAAGGCAATAATAACATCATATGTTTAGTTCCTCATGCTTGGATCATGGGGAAAGACTATGCATTTGTATTTAAACCAGTTTGTTTCAGTAGGAATTTCACACTGTTGGTCAAATACGGCAGTTACCAAAGGAGAAATCACATTTTACATCTAGGGATTAAAATCGAATTCTGCTTTTAATCAGTCAACTGTGTCTGGCTAGTCTTCACATGCTACATAACAAGAGATCATGAAATATACTGCTTTGAGGTAAATTAAAAATCTGTAAATTCTATTTCAGAGATGACTGAGGATACATTTATTAAATCATATTTAAATTACATTATTTGACAAATGTGTTCAAAACAGAATATTTCATTAATGTGTCTGCTGCTTACAAGTACAAAAAGTATAAAAATTAAACCCAACCTTTCTTAAATCATTTTGTAATTTGTTTTATTTGTGTAAGCAAGACCACAATACATTCAGTTCTACCAAAGTCTTCCTGACTTTAATAAAAAAAAAAAAATAGCTGGTTCTACTGGCAACATTCAGTGTTTCCTTTTTTAAAAAAAAAAAAATTACTTATGTTTCTTTTTTTTTCTCTACACAGATTGTCTTGTTATTGCTTTCTCATGTTTGAGTCTTGGAGAACAGCAGCGTTTACAAACTGAAATATACCCAATTAGCACATATTCTAATTAACATGTTTCTTCACATTTTAGGTGAGAATAGAGTCAATGATCATTAATCCTGCTACTATGAAAGTGCAGCCATGAAACTATCATTTCCTAGATTTCTGGTAGAATCATGGCACTGATGATTTAAAAAAAAAAATCTTCTAAGTATAAGCCACCCAAGTGTAGGTCTCTAGCATTTTTTTTTTTTTACTTCTTAGGAACATCTATATATTTACTGTTTTCAACAGCATAATGACCAGTTATAATTATTTTTAATTTTTAATTACTATTTAAAATTTTTTTTTTCATTTTTATGGTAATATTGTATCTATAGTTGTTGCCCTGACATAAGGCCCCTATGTCTAGGCATACACCTTTTAAAGAAAATCACATATGGAGCAATGTCCATTGTACATCTTTTAGTTCTTTTGACTTTGACTTTCATGTATTGACTGTGAAAATGGTCTCTTTGGCCAAACCAAATTATTATTATTATTTCCCAGAATGTAGTCATCAGCCACATTTTGCATGACTACTTTTTCTTCTTTAGATTCTTTAGAGCACAGGAGCTGTGAGCCTATTGTCACTAACATGTAGGGGAAGCTATAGGGACACTTATGAGCAAACTGCATGCAAATCATCATTTTTGCCTCAAAAGAAATGATTTGACTAAATAATAGCATTTGCGCACAATTTCATAAAAGAGCAGAAATCCTCGTTTAAAAAAAAAAGGATAAAAAAATATATATATGTAAAATGATTTAAAATGACATACTTAAGTGATGCTTGCAGTAATTGATACCAAACTATTTGCTGAGAAAGTGAATATTGCTTTATGTGGGGAGGCCTGCAATTCAAAAAGAACCTTTCACCAGTGTAATAAAAATAAACCTTGAGCCTAAGGAAATTATGCTCTTCCAAGGAAGAGGCTCACAGGAGGCAGGTAAACAAAAACAGTCAATTATGCACTTCAGGCAATCAGAGCTGTCAGACTGCAAGATCAGGACAAGCTGGAACAGCATTTCAGGGGTTGCCAAAAAACAAACTACAAAACAAAACCCACTAATGTCAGAGCAGGCCCCTTACTTCCAAAACGTTTTACTGAAGATTTAAGAAACAGGACTCCAGGCCCCAGACCTACAACAGCCAGTTTGTCACCCCATTTACATACTCTGTCACCTAAATATTCACCATTGACAGTTCTTACCTTGGCTGACCATACATTCCTCTCCCCTGCACCCTCCCCATTACCGAACATCATGGCAGCTGCTTTTATTTGGGAAACAGAAGCATAAAAAGGCACTTAGTCCTGATTGTGTCTCAGCAGCAGCATTGTGGGCAGCAGGCACTGAGTTGATCAGCTGTGTCCCACCTTTGCTGAATTCTGCCTAAACAATTACAGACTGGTTGCCTTAACCCTGCCTTAATCTGCCACTGGATCCATTCATTTCCCTACTAATAGGAAAGGGTATGTCAGGGTTTCGGATCCTCTCCACAGGGCCATGTGCTTTAGTCACCAATGCTCTATTCATTCTACTCCAAGGACTGTACTTCTAACCGTGAATTGCTCAAGCTTTTCTAATTTCCTGATGACTCAGTTGGTGATGTCAAATGGTAATGAGTCTGTATACCACAAAGACGTCAGTCATTTTGTGTCATGGTGTGTAGCCAACAGCATGGAGATGAATGTACAGAAAACTATGGAGATGGTAAATGATTACAGGTTAAAGCACACCTCATGCTTTCCTTTGGAAATGCATGGCTCTGGAGTCAGTCTCTGAGCCTCACAATTTCCTGGGGACACTCATCCAACAGGACCTCAAATGGGAAAAAGTACCACAATTAACAAGCATGCACAATAGTGCATGCGGTTTCTGGGACAGCTCAAGAAATGTGCGTTGTCACAAGCGCTGCTGGTTCAGTTCTAATCAGCCATCAATCAGTCATCACATCTTCCATCTGTATCTGGTACAGCTCTACATCTGCTTACTCCAAGCAGAGACTACACTGCAGATCTGGAGAGAAAATCCTTGGGTGCCAGCTCCCCCACTCACAGACCTGTACTCCTCCAGAATAAGGAAAGGGGAAGGAAAAATCATTACAGACTCCTCTCACCCAGCCGTAGGCAGTTTCCCTCTCAGTGGAGACCGAATCTGAGAGCTCTAAGCTCTCAGTCCACATGCCATAATTCTCTTGAACAAAGACCCTTCCCATATCCCACCTCAGTAACCTTACTTGACATTTACAGTAATACTTGCATTCCACAGCCCACCGCACAGCAATTATATGTAACAATCACTGATGTTTACTGTAAATTGCTGCCTAGCATGTAAATTATTGTGTATTGTGTATATTGTGTATATTTCATATTGTATACTGTTGACTAAAACACCAAATCAAACTCCTTGTATGCTTGTACGTGGCAAATAAAAGGTTTTGATTCTGATTCTAATTTGAGACTCAAAACAAAGATCAAGCCACCCACGTGATAGCATTTGTACATGTGTGGAGAAATGGAGAGCTTGCATTCTTTATGCACACTCCATCTCAAAGGGTGTAAATCTCACACACGTCAAAAATGCTATGAGATCTCTGTCCTACTTCCATTTCACAGGAACAAGCACTGAATATATACAAGTCATGTGAATCCAGATCTGGCTCTCTTTTTTCCCGCTCATCCTTACAAATGGTTGCACAAATTCAGTGTTTGCATTTACAAACCACAATTTTAAGCACCACCTTTAAGACATACTATGCAGTAAAACATTCAGATCTTTCTTTGTTTTGCATTACAAGTGTCAAATAATTGCCTGCATATTTCCTAAAAGTGCTCCCTCTGTGCAGCACACCCGAATGACTCCCAACTATTTTTTTACTTTTTACATCAGCCAGGAATAAATGCTGGAGCTATCATCCCATATTGCACAAAAGTACTACCATTCCGAAAGTGCTAGGGCTCACATACACATTCCTGTATGGTGCATTACGGTCTGCAGTTAAGGACTACTAATATACTTAGAGGAGAATTCTGCTTATAAATTGTTATATTTGTTAAGTTCCCAAATTGATGTGAGAGAGAGAAACTTTGACAAAGCCAAATTTTGAACCATGTATGTATGGTATGCAACTTAGTATTCACTATTTAGAGTTAGGCAAATTATATGTTTCCTTAATGCTTCCTGTGTCTACACTGTGGGAGGAATCCATTTAGGTCCAGACAAAAAAAAAAAAAAAAAAAAAAAAAGGTCACCATTATATGTCCTACATATGTCATTTTTTAAAATGCACATGAAGAAATAATGAAATAAAGAAACAACAATGTCAATCTAGCAGCAATCTAGATTAATAGATGTAATCTATTAATCTACGGTGCAGTGGAATAAAGCATGTCTCTAATTTAACTCTGCTCAAAAATCAAGTAAAGGACATCACACATAAGTCATGATTAGTGTCCTTTTATGTTTCATTTTTCAGTTACTTTCTTCTTTTACATGCAAGTCTTTTGAACGTGGAGAGGAACACATATACCCACATAAAGAAATGGAAGTGAATAATTTCATTTATAATAATTCTAATAGTGCCACCCAGTGGATGTTTGTTTATCTCCTGCACCAGAAATACAAGAATGGAAAAAGAAACCTGGATTCAGACCAATGCTTATTTGCAACACTGAACACCTATTGAGTATTTCCTTTCTTTTTTTTTTTTTAATTTACTGTACATGTTTAAAATGCATTACAAACATGCTTCCTAATGACTGAGTTTATATTTAAATGTCTGTTATGCAGATGTCAGTTGAAGTCTGAAATGTTGCTTCAAAATCTGAAATAAAACCTAATATTAAAAACTGTTTGTACCCCACAAGCTTTAATAGCTTGGTAGATTTTCATTGTGTGATATTACAATCCAAGAAAAAAAAGTTTTATCTCCAGACATGCTAGAACCTGTTTAGGTCACATAGTTACTAGACATCATTGAAATATCTTGTGTTTTGCTTCATGGTGTGCAAAATATTTATTGAGATAAGGAAGGCTGTAAAAACATAATAACCCCCAATGGCTTAAGAGACAGAGAAATGCATGCCAAAAGGCTACAGTTCTTTGCAACTTAATGGCACATATTTTATAAGCTTCCTGCAGACAGCTTTCCCTCTAGGCCAGTGAACTGAATGCACAGGATACACACACGTTATTTCTGAGATAAAGGGAAAGGGATGGAAAATCTTGCACGACAAACCAAAATATTATTGTTGTAACCCTGACCCCAGTAATGGTGGACTTGACTTAGCAGTGGGTAAGACTTCACACAGCAGCACTGGCTTGCAGCAAAACTAAATGAACTCTATCTGCCAGAAAGTGCATTACTTTACACAAAAGTCCATATAAGTGAAAAACATGGTAGCTGTAGGCATCTGCCCAGTTCATTAAGGAGAGACTGGTGAACTCTTTGGAGTGCTAATGCTTGGGAGGAGGGGAAAATGGCTCAGGAATTATTTAGGGTATGATTCAGATTTGTTGGAAGTTATACAATGAGCTTAAAGGCTTGCAAGTCTATTCAGGTTTCCCCAGCTCACAGACTCCCTTAGATCTTTATCTCTTTGTTATTCCATCTTCTGTTTTTCCTCATGGGGGTTGCAGTGACATGACATAACATACCACGATCACGTAATTGTAATATACTTCTAAATATATTGTGATTGCTTTGATAGTTTGCAAAAAATGACTACTTTTAAGATATTTTATTTTGTGGAATTTTTATTTGTATATTTTGCATTCAGTGAAGAAAAGTGAGTGCAAAATATTAGCAATGCAATCTAAATGAAGCACATTAACAGGTTTTGTGGACATGTTGGATTAATCATAATCAATGAAAACAATGACCAGTAATTATTGTAATATTCATGTAAACTGTAATAAAAGAAACCAAAGACCAAGATAAAAATAGCAACAAGGTGCACATTGTAGGCATACAATTGCTGACTGTAGCCCATCTGATGATATGAACAGTTAGTCAGCTTCCCATAACCCTGCACACAAATAGAAAGGGACCACCATACGACCACAACTGACCAGATATTATGTGGAAGGTGGACTCAGACTTGCCGTAACACTAATATGGTAGGGTATCTGGCACTGGCACTTTAACAAGTACAGCAGTGATGCTGAAAATTTTTAACAAACTGAATATCATTACCAGGCTGAGAACAACCAGCAACCAAAAATATCCAGTCAATAACGGTCCTATGGTCAGAAAGTGACACTGATGGATTAACATAAATTGTGCCTGAAAAACATTATAAGGCATAGTCTCTAATTGTAGACCTACAAGGTCTCAACAAGGTAGGTGTGCCTAATAAAGTGCAGTAAGTTTACAAAAATGGCTGACATTCTCAAAGAAGTGCCACACCTTCCTGTCAGTGTGACTGCTGTTCTGAGAATCATACTCCACCCACATAGGATGTGGTCATCCCTTTCCATTATGGGATTGAATAGCACCTATATCGTAGATATACCACTGAGTGTAAGTATAAGGTAGGTGTAACTAATAAACTGGCAACTTACTGCAACTTATCGTAAACTAGTGCCTACAATGATCTTATGGCACCTCCTATTGGAAGTACACCAGAATAGCATACCTAACCCCCCTGCCCCCAACCACCCCCCACCTTACACACGCCCACTCACACGCACATGCGTGCACACACACGTCTGTGTAAAACTAGTAATGAGTCCCCGTAATCATAGGAAACATGGTGTTTTCATATCAACTATCCCATATAGGCTCAGATGAGCTGAATTATATATGCCATACTAACAGTATACACCATTCACATTAAATTCATAATTAGTCTTAACTACTAATTCAATAAAGTGCACAAATTCTGCTTTATTACCAGTCACAGCACATAAACATCAAAAGTATTAATATTCCTGAAATCTTATTCATCTAAAATATTCATTTTAGAATTAGCAGTTGTACTGGCCTGAATAATATCGCCTGTAATTAATATTATAACATTACCAAAAAAAAGCACTATGTATCACAGCACCAACAGCGTGTGTTAGGCCAACACTAATTATAGCTAAGTGGCTAACTGCCCATCTAATAAATGATAAATCATTCAACACATTTAATTCTATTCAACGTTTTCATTTAAACTTAAGTGTCTATGAATATGTGTACACATACAGTATACACAAAAAGTACTGTTGGTTGTAATCACAAATGACATGCAAATTTGCATATTACACGGACATGAATTATATATTTGTTCTAAGAATTTGTTCTTGGTGCTTCATGTTAGCTCCATCATGCCCTTCCTCAGTAACTAATTCTGTATATGGGATCACCAACATGGAGGATCCCAGTTTTCTTGACTGTGTAGTATTGGCCGAGTATTGGTGCAGTTTTCTGGGCAGGGTCAGTCAGACGATAACTAGAAAGTGATAAGATAAGATAAGATAAGATAAGATAAGATAAGATAAGATAAGATAAGATAAGATAAGATAAGATAAGACAAAAAGCAAACAGACCAGAATGCAACAAAATGCAAATATAAGGTTGAATATAACAGAAAAATTCACAAATGGTGTGTACTTGGACACAGAATAGGCAAAGCTTTTAAAAAGTTTTAGATTTCAGACTCACTTGGTCAACAGACAATTAAAGCCAAAACCTTAGTGCCATCATGAGTTAAATACAACACACTTGTGTCACTTATTAACACACAGAAAATGTGCCAGCAACATCATGAAAAAAGTTGCTCATCATCTCCAAAAATGTACATATAAAATGTGTGTGTGTTTATATATCATGGGCCTGTTGTGTATGTATTGTGATTGGAGAGTTTACGTACGTTCTGAGAGTGTCCAGTGGCTCTTTTCTAGTGAATATTCCAGTTTCAGGATCAACAGTGGTGAAAACACATCTGCACAATACAAACACACCAGACAGAGTTATCACAAAACACGCTGCTAATTCAAATTACACCACAGATGAGTGCATCATGAATGGGATCCCGCAGAACCCAAGAAAAAAAGATGGGAGAGCAGGTCAGATATGAACCTAGCATGAAGATATGTCTTTGACAGACTACAAAGCACTTCTGGAAGTCCCTCTGGATAAGGGTATCTGATAAAT
The DNA here is from genome assembly GCA_037576675.1 of Pangasius sanitwongsei. Taxonomy (NCBI): domain Eukaryota; kingdom Metazoa; phylum Chordata; class Actinopteri; order Siluriformes; family Pangasiidae; genus Pangasius; species Pangasius sanitwongsei. Next base: position 14,118,518 of record CM075012.1, read on the forward strand.
GCTGTAAATGCATGCTTATGAGAGTGTGTAACTTGTATGAGTACCTTCCACAGCCCATAACTCTCTGCATCTCCACTTGGCCAATCTGTACATGGTCCCATGAGTCCTATACATGAAACAAATTATTAGTAAAGCTAGATAAACATAGTCTCACCGTACGGTACATCTCTTTCATATGAGAGAGGGAAAAGAGGTCTTATTTAGTTGTTTTGGGATAGAAAAAGAAAGGCAATATTCTCTAATAACACTGTACTGAAACTTTAACAATAACTAAAATAACACTAAACATTTTTTGGATGATCTAAACATGGCCTAACCATGTTTAGATGAAAGTAATGGCTTCGTACCTCGCTGAAAGGCTCACAGTCGCTGGCCACAATGCTGGGCCGAAACTGATAAACAGAGATGTTACGATCTAATCTGCTGGTCAAGTCGTTCAGAGAAGCCATCGACATCAACATGACAGGAGCGGCGTCCGGATAAGCCACCTAGGCAAACACAACTAAAGATAAGCGACTCACCAGTTCATATCATAAATAAAGCATGAATAAATAAAGGCATAAACAAACCTTCAATCATTTACAAAAACAGACTTCTGATTTTGAAACCACGTTAAATCATAAAAATGCACAGGTTTTACAAAGGTGTGTGGTGAAATACAAAACTAAAATCCATTCAAAGAGAAAAAAATATTACCCTATATACCATGTTAAACATGAGCAGGAATTGCATTATTAATAGGCCACATTATTAATATCACATAAAAGAAAGTGCTCATTCACAAACATTGCTACTTTGATGAGCTTTCTCTATGCCTACAATATTGACATCAGTGGGATAAATATGTTCATTCAAATTTCGATTTACAATAACAGGCACAGGTCAGTATCCATGAATAATGTCTTGCCAGCTCCAAAATATACATTTCTAGACCAAACCTTATCATCCTTGGGAAAGCCATTCTCAGGAGGTGTTCGGGCCTTTAACTGGGGTTCAAAGTGCACCAAGTGCAAGGTCTTGTCTGCTGCCAGATATCGAGTGAACCAGTTAGATACCTCATCGCCACAGTCTCTGCCCTCGGTGTCTGAACTAAACACCCTACAAGCAGGAAGTTCATTGTTCTGTGATTTCTTGGTTTATCATTAACAGGAAGCAAAACACCTACATGTATGAACACGATCAAGATTTCTTAATAATAAACAACCATTTACGACCAATCCCATGCTTAGTGAATACAATTTGAAGTTCCTGTTTACTCTTGAATACTGAAAATGTGTAAATTATAACAGTATATAAAATGGTTTCACTTTGCTACCTGCACTTAAAGATGGGATTGGCGGGCTGATGTAGGGGGAACCTGAGCTCCTCCATCTCAGGAGCACTGAGACAGACCTGGCCTCCCTCACAAGTCAGAGACACAAGAACCAAGCGAGGCTGCTGTCTCCCTGTTACCATGTGGCCGTTTTCTGTAATGACCAGCCAGTGACTGCAAAGACACATACAGGATGCCAGATAATTATGACACAATGCAACAACAAATCCAAATTATTTTTGATTACTGTTTGTAATGGTTTTTTTTTACTCATTTTTATGAAGGGTGCCAGTAATTGTGGAAAACATGCACTATATTGCCAAAAGTTTTGGAACACCCCTCCAAATCGTTGAATTCATGTGTTCCAATCACTTCCATGGTCACAGGTGTATAAAATCAAGCACCTAGGCATGCAGACTGCTTCTAGAAACATTTGTGAAAGAATGGGGCGCTCTCAGGAGCTCAGTGAATTCAAGCGTGGTACCGTGATTGAGGTGATTCCACTTGTGCAATAAGTCCATTCGTGAAATTTCCTCACTACTAAATATTCCACGGTCAACTGTTAGTGGTATTATAACAAAGTGGAAGCAATTGGGAACAACAGCAACTCAGCCACGAAGTGTATATGGAGGAATTTACTGCTCTTTATCATTTGAATTTGTTGCTTCCTCCATGTACAGTGCCGTCCAGAATTACTGGCAAGTTTTGTCTCTTAAAAATAAATCTTGCCAAAATTAAATAATATTTTAAAAAATGCAAACAAATTCTAGTTCTTTAAACACTTCAGTCCCTGGCAACACTGTTGTTCGTTTTAACCATGTCCTGTTTCCATGTGGTAAATAAATATTCACACATGCAAAATCTCTGGCTGCTTGCCACTAGGAATGATTACATTGGTAACGCCTAGTGTAATGCGAACATCAGATACATGATCTTTTTTCTGCAGATCGGTGTGTTTAATGTGTTTATTTAGCCACAGCTTTGATCCACATATGATCAAACAGCTAATATTCATAAGCAAGCCGAGTTTATTAGGCTATGTGAGTTTACTGATGGCATTCAGGAAGTTTAACAGACCAAACCATTTCACTGTAGTACTCTGTTCACGTTGACAGCAACATGAAAAACGTTATTTACACTGTTGTCAAGACAAAATCGTCGTCAGGCTAGTGATGTCATGATGATGAGCAAAGTTAACCTTATGCAGTGTCGCAACTCCACACGGAAACTAATAGTAGCTGGACCATATTTCATGCCCAAAGTCCAAACATCTCACAAAATCTCACTCACTAGCTCTAAATACTTGTGCTAACTAAGCGACTTTGTCACCAGATTTAGTGATTTTTTAGACGCTTTTAGCAATTTTATTTTTGGGAAAGGAAAAAAAAAAAAAAAAAAAAAAAAAGAGTTTAAGGACAAACTATGAGTTATGAGTTGAGAGAGCATGTTGGTCAACCAAGCCATGTGAACTTTTTACTGATTGCACTCACCTGTTGCTCATTACCTCCTTAGTTTCCTGTACAAACATCCTCCCATTGCTATACAAGATTATATCATAGAATGCGTAATAGAACAAGGTGAGGAAATCTACTCTATAGTCTACCACAGTAGCTGCATTACTTAATTAACTACTTAAAACTGTCATGAAGAGGGCATCAATACAATGGTCTGGATATAAAGTGCCCAAAAAAACAAATGAAGCAGAATAACTCACTTTGCTAAGTCTCATTTGCTCCCAAGCCGTCAATACTAAGCCTACCAGCTGTACTTACAAAAATGTTCACCCAAAAAAACATGGCATGAAAAAAATGGGATAGTGAATAACAGTATATGTATGTTTATTTTGTTTTCCCATGTTAATTACTCCTTGCTACTTGTTTTATTTTTAACAAATAATGGAAAGCACTGCCGGCCCTGCTGAAAAAAACAACAGAAACCCTCACAGAATTTGTAATGTTTTAATGGTTCTAATGGTGATTGTACTGGTTTTAATGGAAACTGTAATGGTCCCTGTGGGTCTCTACTGGTAATTTGTTGCCTTCTGTTTGTGGCAAGTTATGTCTAGTGGATACCATTAAGGACCAATAATGGTAATGGTTTGTAATGGTATTTGTAGTGGAAACCATTAGAATTTCTGTGATGTTTCTATTGCTTTTTTTTTCAGCAGGGGGTTTAACTTGTCTAACAGAATATAATCTGTACATATATAAAGCTTTAGCAATTGTTTGTTGATGTGTTGCAAGAATTGCACTCTGCAATGAAACAAAAACAGTCTTATTGGTTTGGTGAAGAGAGAAAGATCTGGAGATATTTCCAAAGATCATTTTATTAGAAAATTAATTCCTACACTTAAATGAGATCTAAAAAATATCTTCCATTATGAGAAGCCTTATAGAAGAATTTTCTTGATCAGAGTATGATGGATTACATCAGGTCCATTCAAAAGTTAAATCAAAACGAAATGTGTTAATCTATCAAAGGCCTGAGAATGAGTTTGAAGTGCATTTTAATCATGAAGAGAGTGAGACTTTATGTTAAATCAGTGTTTAAGCATAGTTCTAATCAATTAATTAGAAAATAATTTTATAGAGAATGTCTGTGTATGTGAATCAGGAAAACTAAGACAAACTGATGTGACTCTAGCTTAGGGGAAATCACTAAGCACACAGTTCTCATTCATAACTTGTATGTTTTCAGTCCAGGCTTGTTCTGTCCTTTCTCACGGGAAAGTGCTTTTCTCTACCAAAGTACCTGAAGTTTGAATCTTTTTCACCAGTTTGACGTCTGTGATTTCTTACAGTGCATTGGTAAGGTTGTGAAGAAAGATTAGCAATTTAAAAATAATAATAAACCGACTGAGCTCACGCCATAGTTAAAGAGAAGATAGAGGGACAATTAAATAATTGTGGCGAGAGGTCAGGGCGTGATTAAAAAGAAAAAAAGATAAAAATCAGATCATTGTTTTAGAATTGTATAAAAGCATGAGCCAGGACTATGGAAATCACATGATCTGCAGATATCTCTGCTTTGTTGTTTTTTGTTGTTGTTTTTTTTTTCTTAATAAAGTCTGATTTTTGGCATCCAAAACCCTTTGACTTTGTAAAGTTATTTTTTTTTACTTACTTACTTATTTTTACTTTATTTATTTATTTATTTACTTACTTATTATTTTGTTTGTTTGTTTGTTTCTGAATGAATGTCTTTTGCACATTGGTCACGACATTTTGCCGTGATCACCTGCAAACTATTGCTGTAAACCTCACCGGTCACGAAGCTCTCCGCACTTGAGGCCCATTCTCACACACTCAGCTGCAGGCACACACACCGCCTTGCCAGACTTCAGGGGATGAAGCAACAGCTGCGACACAACTCCGACCTGAGTGAACTTTCTCTGCCTGCGCGTGTATTTGTAGCCGAGCGCGAGTCCGAGCAAAGCCACAGCTGTCCCTGTCATGTAAAAAGCTACTCTCCTGTTCTGGGCAAATAATTTAACCAGAAAATCCATCTTCAGCTTCAGCTTCAGGTTTCGGAGTAAACAATAAACAGAACCGAGTCTGCTGGAATAGTGGGTTAATACAGCAGTGCGAGTGAGTGGAGCACAAAGCAGCCAATCAAAATCCTCACACGCTCAGCTGGGCCTACTTTTAAAGGCGCAGGAGTTTCTCCATTTATTTCTTTAATACACAGTTTTGTAAAGACTCCTTTCTGGTTGCTCATGCGGAGGTATGAATAACATAACTTACTGCTAAATATGTGTATTTGGCAGTACTTTTACCGTTTCAGGTGCCTCATAGTCTATATTTACAAAAGAAGATCCCTTTATCTGCTAGTGTTTACTATTTAGTATCGGAGGACTAATTAGAGAAAGCAAGTAATCCACTGGCCATTTTAAAGAGGAGCAGCTGTACTGTTTTTTTTTTTTTTTTTAAAACTGTTTTCTTGTTTGTTTGTATGTTTTTCCACATTTTTGGGTGTCCATCTCTCTTTTTTTGGGTTAATGGTTAAGGCTAGCATTGTTGGGCTCTTGAGACTCCAGAGTCATGTCTCCGTTGTCAATTGCTATCTCAAAAGCATCAGGAAAAGCAATGAGTAAAAATGTAAAATGAATGACAAATTTAAAAAAAAAGTAGGCCTGCTAAAAGAACAAAATTAATTCTCCATGAATTTATCATCAAGTCCCAAAGTAACATTTAGGTCATTACTGCATTGTATTATAAACCCTTTAACTAGCTATCACAACTTTTCTAATACACAGTCAAATAATGTAAATAGCCTGATTGTCCATCTCCCTCTTGCTCTGCCTCCTGCATTCTCTCTTAGCAAATTGGCAAGTCACCTATATTGTAATAAAAATTAAAACTAATAGGGTACTACATGAAGAGAACAAAAAGTTTGAGCTTACTGGTTTTAAATGATTTTCTCCAGCTTTCGCAGTAACTGGGAAACATAAAACAGATTACTCTAGAATTTTCTAAATAGTACACAAATGCGAGGGCAATCCAAAATCTAGATAGGAAAAGTTTGTCACGACAAACTTTGATGGCTTGGCAAAGCCAGTCTGAAAGTTTTAAACTGTTTCAAAAGCTTGAAGATAGTTTGAAGAAAGAAAGAAAGAAAGACAGACAGATGGTTACTGATAGAAAGATAGATGACAAATAGGGTGATACAAATGGAGTGAGAGAGTGACACAGGTAGATTGACAGAAAGAAATGATTAAAAAAATCAATAGATGGATGAAGTGAGAATCTCTGTTACAAGTGACAGAGTGAGAGGGAGAGAGAAGAAGAGGGGCTTCAGGCCATGCACACACAGGTGTGTGCGAATTTTGACAGTTCGAGTTTGAAATCTTGAACAATTGGAGCCATGCTCTGAACATTTCGTCAATGTATGCTTTTGGGATTTTTGATCATCCGCTACAGGAAAACCATATGTCCGGTCAGTTAAAAAAAAAATACAGCTTGATAATTCAGAACACGCTGAAGGGCCGTGCTGAGTTTCGTGACTGTAGCGTGAAAGGTTTAGGAGTTATAACAGTCCAAAATTTTCAGTGAATGTCAACACTAAGTCAGAAGGCTGAAGGTCTGTGGCGAGATTGGTACATGTAGCTTGAAAGCTCTATAGGAGGAGTAGCGTTTAGAAATTTTGGGTCTCAGAATAATAAGAAGAGAAGAAGAAGGAGAAGAAATTTATACAGCTTTGTCAAGCCAACATAATGATTAGGATAATTATCTCTTTAGGACTCTCAGTATTCTTTAGTGGGATGAACGTGAAATACAGTTAGCAGGAAATTCTAGAGGATAAAAAAAAAGGTCTGCATTTAACGTGGTACAAGGGACTGTCATAATTCTAAACAGTTTTTTTTACCTAAATCTTTTTATATATTTATTCATATTATAAATATATATATAAATGTATAAAATATATAAATATAATGCAGATGTGGTTTGAAGCTAATGGGTTTTTGGAAATAGCAAAAAGCATGGTGGTCAGATTTTTTTTAGCCCTCAGTGTCAAATATGGAACCTTAGATTTTTGTCTTAGTTGCTTGGCAGAAAAACAAAAGCCACAACTGAGGTGTACATCATGTTCTGCCCCCAGTGACCTACTGGTCAGAGCTATTTTTACTTTTTCCATGAATGTGAAAATCTATAGCCGTGATAAGGAATATTGCAACAGATGCTGCCACCATGGGGAGGCGATACAGGCATTTGTTGCAGTGGCACTCCTTCTGCCTTCTGTTGCACTGTCATGCAGACCTAATAGCTCAAGGCAAAGTCTCGAGCACGAAGCGCTTTCTCCTTGGCAGCATCTAAGGATGGCACACTTGCCCGTATGGGCCAAACATAGCCTGATCAGCAAGCTGTCTATGAGTCAGAGGGGAATACACAAGATACTGTGATCAGATCAGTGCTGAGAAAAATAGGAGAGACCTAATGTATAGCAGCTGCATTTTTTTTTATCACCACTGACCTTAAAAAGGTCAAATTTACACTTTAGTCATTCTGATACAGTACGTGACTAGAAAAAATAGAGTCCCTTTCATATTTGTATCATTCTGAGATGTGGACAGGTCATGGGATGAATTAATGGGATGTGTGTGATTTGTGCAGTCGCTGTTGCTGAGGCTAACCTTGTGCTACTCATCATCACTACAACAGACAGAACAGAATGCTTGTAGACATTCATCATCTTGCATCATCTTCAGTTCTTGTACCTCACGCCATGCAACTCTTATGAGGTTAATATACTGTAACTGTCTTCAAAGGGGGAGACTATTCTTGTCCGAGGCTGGACAGAGCCAGGCAAAGAACAGAAGTCATGTTGGCATGCCATCTGGATCAGTGGTTATGTTGTAGGTGTTTCATTTTCATGGTCCTGGTCCAGTGTTGTGCAGTATTAAAAGGGATTCTACACTGTACAGTTTTTTTTTTTAATCTACAGTACATTTAATCTACAGTACATAAAATGTTCTTTATTTAATTAAAGTCATACAAATTGACCCATTTAAAACAGAATATTGGTGCAAAGTTGATTATAGCACATTGTGCAGCATAGAATTTTCAATGAATGTGATTAAATGATGACATCATACAGACATAAAACTTGTGATCACAAAACAATAAGAACTTGACTGATACAATATGTGTTAATTAATTAGTAATAAAATTTGAGGTTTGAGAAGTGATTCGAGGAGATAATAAGGTATGTTCTCGGTATTGTCTTAATAAAGCACTGTTGAAATTATGTTTTGCACATTGTATTGCACCATGTCAAGGAGAATAATGTAATTACGAAGTAGCAAGAAGTCCATTATTACCTTCTTTAAAGTATATATGGTCTCAGGAGGAGACAATTCATTTCACACACATGTAAGAGGTACTGTGTCATTAAGACACGATAATTCCCAACCTACTCTGGCTTTCCTCTTTGTACATACACTTCAAGGGCTGTGCTCCAGCATCTGTACCCGAATGCATGCATGTATTGCAGAAACATACAGTAGCAGAGTTTTTGTGAGCTATCTATCATCTGTCATCGCCTGTGCTACACATCTAGACAGAGCTGCGTCTCTTGGAGAGCAGTCTAAAGGGGGAGATGCTCCTAACATCAGTAGACACAGTGCTAATGGCTGAGCAGCGCTGGGAGCTACACACACAGCCTGTGGAGTCTGGCTCAAAGAAGTTACCCTGCTCCATGAGCGCATCGCTGAGAGACAGGTCCTGCGGAAGCATCACCATCTTCTCCCGGCTCTTATACCACAAGCAGGAGCAGACAGTCTGGAAGTGAAGTACCTCGGCATAGACACTCTTTAGTCCTTGCCTCTTAGCATCCTGCTCCTGTGTCTGTAAGGTTTGGAGGTTGGTGTGGCAAGGAGGCTGCACTTTCTGCTTGTCTTTGGAGAGCAGAGCCCGTTGTTCTGCATCCCTCCTCTCATCTTCTGCGTTCATGGTCATAAAACGCAGCACCACCAGGTTGAGGAAGGCACCAATTACCGTCAGGCCCATCAGAATGTAGACAAAGCTAAAGGCCACGTAATGGGGGTCATTGTGGAGCGCATTGTCCTTCTGCAGGGCCACATAATCCCCAAAACCGATGGTTGTCAGAGTGATGAAGCAGTAGTAGAAGGCGTGGAAGTAGCTCCAGCCCTCATAATGTGAGAAGGCAGCTGCCCCAATGCAAAGAGTGCCAACACAAGAGAAGAAGCCAATAGTCACCATGTTGGCCATGGAGACCTCTGGTCGTCGCAGACCCACACACTTCTTGGCTTTGTGCAGCAGGAAGCGGACAAAGGTGTTAATGCGTTCGCCCAGGCTCTGGAACATCACTAGGGTGAGTGGGATGCCCAGAAGTGCATAGCCCATGCAGAACGCTTTCCCTGCATCTGTGCTTGGGGCAGCATGGCCATAACCTGACAGAGAAAGACCATCAAAGTAATTCTCATTCATTTTCACATCAAAGGCAATGTATGATGTGCCCATCAGAAACCAGAGAACAAAACTAAATTTAATCAAATTTAATTCTTTTAAATTGAATTATTTAATTAAGCTGACATTTTCTGCGCCTGTATTAACCATAAATATATAATTGTTTTAGAACGACAAAAATGAAGATGATAATGTGATTTAAAAAAAAAAAAATACAGAATTGTGGATAAAATAATTTCATTTAGCTTTTATGTGACCAACAAATGTGACCTAAAAATACCATACATAATTCTGGTGAATTAGTAGTGCCGTAAAACATTTCACACTTAAGCAGAGAAAAATAGGCAAATAATTTTCACTACAGAGTAGAACACTGTCGTTTTTGTGAAAGTATTAGCAATTCCTTGCTGAAGTTGTTCAGCGTTTCAGAGCATAACCTGCATTATTCGAAATACAAGGAAATTATAAATAATAATACAATCGAAGTGACTGCTGTTTGCTACGGTGAATGCTATATTACCCATTTTCACTTCATATACAACTCTCTGAGACTTTGTAGTCTTCGAAGTCGTAAAATATTCTTTTAGGAAACTGGGTTGAATTGGTCTAGCACATTCCCAGCACTTACCACAATACATATACTTTAGTTTTCTATCATGGCAGAAGAAGTGGGCATCTAGCGAAGAGCCTTAAAATGTTAACAACACAACACAGCAATTTAGGCAGATGTTGCTGTTAATCGTCAGCTTTGGAATTGAAAGTGAATGGGATAAACAGGCTAGTTAACGTTTAGAGTGTTTATATCTGACCGGTGACTTTAGGCTAGTGTGTACCCCTGGCATATATCGTCTACTCACTTTGTTTGAGCACTGAGTAAATATTAGTACAATCATCCATTACATTTAGCTTTCTCAATATTATCACAGAGATGCTATATATTTTCCAGAGGGGAGCAGGGCAAACCATTTGATTTAAGATATGTGGCTGATTTGTGTACTTTCTTCAGTGTACCATGGTCAGTGTCTAAACCTGAAAGACCTTAGAGCAAACATGTGTAATGCAAACACTATTTATCAACAAAATAAATCATAACTGCTGCACAATTCCTTACTTGACATCATTATGGGCATGAATTAAAGTAAGTTTTATATTATGTACAACACATTTAATATACACCACCAATGTTTCCATTCTATGTTCTATAATGTTATGTCTGACATTTAAATTAAAAAAAGATATTTTATAGAATTAAATATTTTATAGAATTATTAGAATTATAGACTGTTATGATTGTTACTAAATGTAGCGACTAAAATGTATATGTATAAAATGTACACAAATGCAATTATTGTTTGCTATTACCAAAACCATGTGTTATGTCGGTTCACATTCAATCATTTTGGTGGCAGTAGAAGTTTCTACAATAATCCATTTACAATAATCCATCTACTTTTAATATTTCATAGGCATTTAGCCTATTTAATGAGCATTTTTTTTTTTTTTTTTTTTTTTTTTTTGCTTTAATACAATAATCATGGTGAAGGACTGGAAAGGTAAAAAGCTGCTAAGTATATTTTCTATAGTTTCCTTGCCTTTTTATGATCTTTATATTTCTTACTAGGCAGTAATCATAGAGCATGGAAGTATATATATATATATATATATATATATATATATATATATATATATATAAATGATGTCAATTTGAAAATGAGAAACCTTTATCCAGCAGACTTTAGCTACAGTGTGTAACTGTGTAACGGCATTGTTTATTCTAGCTTCTTTGCTATACGTGATTGATACTTTTGTTTAGCCACATTGCCACTGCCACCTAAGATATTAAACGTTGATTTCTGAGATTTCTACCAGTTTTATTATTTATAATAATTAGAGATGGAAGGAAGACGTCAATATTTAGGAAATTCTTTGGTTACAGACAGTATAGTAGGAGCAACAATACTTAATAAATGTTGAAAATGTGCCAGTTTTTTAAAATTATTATTATTTTTTGTGTGTTTGCATTTTTATTTGCCTTTCAGTATATACTATAGGCACGCATATAAAATATAGAGTGTGTGTGTGTGTGTGTGTGTGTGTGTGTGTGTGTGTGAAAGCAGTAATATTAAAGCTGAATGAATCTAAACGCATGGGCAGAAAGAGACAGACCCTCACCTATGGTCGTTATCACAGTGATGGCGAAGTAAAAAGAGCCGGCGAACTTCCACTGCACGCCGGCTTTGTGCGGCTTCAGAAGCAAGACCACTTTCTCAATCTCTTCGAAGTCGCTTCTGGACAGATTATACCTGATCATCAGTTGAAACTTGAGATAGTCCAGCTTTCCCCGCTGGCTTTTTTCTTGCTTCGACTCCAGCGCGTCGAAGACTCCCGCTCCAATTAGCAAATAGGACAGGGTGCAAATAATTAAAGCGAGCGTGCGCACGTTCTGCCTCTTCATCATCTTAAGTTAGCTAATCAAGTATCCTTCCGTCTTCAGAGCTAGATCCGGTTCATGAGAAGAACTTTGGTGATTCATGTCTTTGCAGAGCCCCTCATGGCTTCACCGGTGGGATGATCCCTAAGCGGACCTGAGAGAGAGCAGGATGGAAACTGGGAGCTGTTCCTTCAGCACCACCCCCAAGCAATGGGAGGAGAGAGAGACCTTATTTGGTCACTGGTCATTTAGGTTAAATTAGGAACTGCCTATAATGACAGCCCTAGGAGCTTCAGGTACACTCTGTGCCTGTAGTGCAGGTGGGCTGATGACACTGTAGGTTCACCACTAGGCTTTTCTACAGCCATATGTTTTTAATGTTGGTGATTGCTTTATAGCCTGTTACTAGGAGTGAGTAGTTTTAGCCACCACCAAAAAACTGGGACAAGAGGGAACGATAACGTGCAAACTATATTTTCATAATATTAAAAGGCAAATATTATTATATAAGCATGTAATACATTAAAATGTAATAATTTATTAAACAAAATTTTAAACTGTTAAAAATTCTTGGAACTCCCAGCTGCCAAAACACAGAGGCAGACCATCTTTCCATTTGCATAGATGGAAACAGTTTTTCTCATCTTCTTGCCTTTCCAGATTTTAAGAAACACAAAGCATGGCAATGAAACAATTTCAAACATTTATTGATCACTTTAGCCAGGCAATAAGGAAGCTGTAAAATAACTCACCAGCTGGCACTGGTGGTCTACAAGTTTGACCAGCTCAGTCTGTGTTTTTGCAGCTGGTAGCTTTTCAGATCAAGCTGGATTTTTCAGCAAGGCTGATGTGTATACGAAGTATGACATTTCCTATCATGCATAAGAATATAGAAAACCATAAAGGAAATTAAATATCTAGTTGTTGGGTTTTTTTCAATTTTTTTTTTTTTTTACATAAATAACATATAATAAATGGCCTCTGGAACTTGCGGACTTACCATGTAACTCAATACAATGCACAGTTGCAATTGTTGACCTAGCATATTTAAACATGATATGGTTTCCAAGCATTTTAAGTTGTTGTCTAGCAACACAATTAGCAATGTGGTCAGCGAGTAAATATCCCCTCAAACAATCCGCCTTTTAACTGCACTGCTCAGTTCTGCAGCTTACAGCGGAACAAGGGGACTAATAAATTAGTCACTGATTTACCACAGCCAAAACAGATTTTTTTTTCTTAAATTGAAAGGGTGTTTTAAACAGCCATTGGTTTAAAAAACACATTGGATTGTGTTTCTTTAAAAAAATGTAGCATTGACTGGATTGTGGTTCTTTTTATTTTATTTTATAAACTGTACTTGACCCACATCATTGAACATTAGACACTGATGTGGTAGTAATGTGTGTTAAGGCTTGTGTGAATGGCATGTTGAACTCAAATTCAAACCCATACGATTATGGCAATCCAGCATTTAAAAATTAGATACAATTCAAATTATTTTTTAAAAATCTCATATAGAAATATAAGATCAACAACTTGGTGTGTTGTGATTCATTATAAAGATTTATCAAAATCACATGTAGTGTAAAGAAGAACTTAAAATGGCAAACCAAGTCTAAAAACATGAACAAAAATGACTTCTTTTACATTCAAAGTTTTCCTATATTTTGTTCCTTTCCATTCCAACAATATATTTGGAGCTAAAATTGAATGCATTTGGTCTCTTCAGCAGCCAGTCTAATCTTACAGGGTGATGTTTTCCCTATACATCTCTGGCAATCAGCACTATTTTACAAAAGAAAGAACTACAACAAAAAGGATTGAAACTATTAAATTATTCTATTTTAAAAAGCTATGGCACAGTTAGTATAAATATGATCTTGGCTGAATGTCTAGATCATTCCTAATGCCTAATGTTCTAAACCCCATAAAAAGTGGTGTTTAACAGATGTAGGAATAGTTGTATTTATGGTGAACATAAGTTGGTAAGTATATTGTAAGATGCATTTCAGTGGGTTAGGGCTCCAAACTGGCATGTGAGCTGATTGGAAAATAAGACCTCCTGTAGCCACAAGGATCTTAATCCCAAATTGCTCCACTTCATAACACCTTATCCAACCATAGGAATCTTTAAAAATACAATCCTGTCCAATAAACCTACCATGATTAAATAACAGTAAGAAAGGCTAAATAACAGTTTCTTGGACACCAAATGGAAAGTGAGACCATTGGTGAGCTAGTAGGATGTTTTGTTTTGGTTGAGGTTATTCAGAGATGATATCAGTCTCTACAAGGCTTCAAACTCATCTATTCTCTGCTTGGTGTTGCCCATGCGGATCTGACGCAGGGTCTTGTATTTGTCTCTCCCAGCACGCATGTTCTCCATGTGCAGAATGTCGTTCTGAGTCTTCTTGGACTCATCCCGCGCATCTGCCAGCTCAGAGCTCAGGGCCTGCACAATATTTGGTCCAAGGTTATTTACCAGACAAACTGGGTTAGTCCAAGATCTTGTAAAAAAAAAACTGGCACTACAAAGGTCATGCACAGGTGTATATGCGAGTACACATTACTGAACACCTCTGCACCTGCTTATTCATGGAATTATCCAATCAGCCAATCGTGTGGCAGCAGCACAATTCATAAAATCATGCAGATCCAGGTCAAGAGCATCACTTAATGTTCACATCAAACATCATACAGGAGAAAAAAAAAACAGGGATCTCAGTGACTTTGACTGTGGCCTGGTTGTTGGTGCCAGACAAGCTGTCTGAGTATTTCTGCTGATCTCCTGGGATTTTTATGTCAAACCTTGAGACAGATGGGCTAAAACAAACCACATCGGGTTCCTCTCCTGTCAGTCAAGAACAGGAATCTACAGTGGCCACAAACTCACTGAATCTGGACAGTTGAGGATTCAGAAAACATCACCTAATCTTTTTCCAATCCTAGGAGATCAGCAAATTCTTAAATACTCAAACCAACCAATCTGAAACCAACAACCATGCCATGATCAAAGTCAATGAAACGGCATTTTCCTCATTCTGATGTCTGTTGTAAACTGAAGCTCTTGACCTGTATCTGCATGATTTTTATCACCGCGCTGCCTCTTGATTGGCTGATACCAAAAGTGCACAAATGAGCAGGTGTACAGTTGTTCCTAATAAAATGGTCACTGAGTGTATATTGTATATCTTACCATAAGCTGTCTCTGCACACGCTCATTTTTCTCAGCCTCAGTGAGACGGTCCTCCTCATTGCGGTTGTTATGAATGCCTTCAACCTGGAACTCAGCGCTGTAGCTTCTCATGTTCTCATCGTGGTCGTCATGCTCAGCCATATGGACTTCATGGACTTCATCTGCAATAACCATGGGCGGTGGTGGTACTGGAGCAGCCATCATCAAGTGCAGCTCCTCACGAGTCTTAAACAGGTCATCTTGTGCCTCCTTAGCCTAAGAGCCACATGGGAACAAGATTCACACTACAGATAAGTGGATAAGTGGCAAACAGACTACATTTAAAGCACTCAATCTCAATATCTGACCATTAAAAACTGCAAGTATCATTATCACACACACTTATTTTACACAGATTTAAAATTGTTTTCATTTTTAACAGCTAAAGATGTATGCTCATAATAAAGGTGTTAATCACCCTGTTCTGCCATTGGTCGGCCTCTTGCTCCTTGATTCTCTTGGCCTCCTCCAGCAGGGAGATCTTTGCAGTGTACTCAGCAAGTTCTGTAGCCTTCAAGGACAAAATGAACATAAAGGAACTTAAAGTCATGTTACATCAGATTAAAACAAATGACACTCCATAAATCAGACTTGCTAGTCTTGGTAGTCTAAAAGAGTGATACCCAACTGGAGTTTAGTCTGAAGTTTAGTCTAGCACCATAAAGGGTTATTTGGTCCGTCTTTCTGGGGGAACCCTTAAATGTTCTAAAACTCTATAATAAAAGAATCCCCAGTGCTCACCAGGTGCTCCTGGTTCTTCATCTGGTCCTCGGCCTGTCTGGCCAGCTCTTCTTTAGCGAGCAGAGCCGCCTGTCTCTCAGCCTCCAGACGAGCAGCCTCTTGCTCTACCTTTCGCCTCTCTTCCTCCAGCCGCACGGCCCTGTCCAGCTGCATCTGCAGGTCTGTGCAATGTGCAAAAGCCATCAACAGGGGGCAGCAGTTAATTTACAATGGACTGTAAGTGATTTCTGTCATTAGAAATGCTACTGGTTTCTGTGACAGGGTGTGAAAAACGAGTCCTGTACCTTTCTCTGCTTTCTTGGCTTTCTCCTCAAACTGGGAAAGCCTCAGCATCATTTCTCGCTTCTCTCTCTCCATCTGCTCCTTTTCTCTCTCGATATTTTCTCTCTTCTTCTTCTCATTTTCAAGCTGGGCTCTAAAAATTGCAAGTATCCACTATTAGAATATCAAAATATAACAACTTCATAACGCAACAAGGTCAACAAAGACACTCAGCTCATGCTAAATCAGATTACTGGCACATAAACAAAGAATTTCTGAACACCAATAATATTGTTCCATACACAAAACCAGCATAGCGAAACCCATCCCACATCCTATGTCAGTCAAAGACTTCCTATGCTGTTATGCTCTTTTATTGCACATTATTGCTGGTCGAAAGTGTTGAGAGATGTAAACATCCAGACCTCTCCATCTGCCTCTGGTGTTTCTCCTCTCTGGCCTGTGCCTTCATCTGCTGCACCTCAATGGTGTCGGGCTTCCTGCGCTGCATGTACAGCTCGTGGTTCCCCATGCACAGAAGCAGGATGCGCTTGTTGATGCGCAGGCGAGGAGCGTAGAACACAAAGTCCTAAGAGAACAAGAGCAGGAGGAAGCTTAGGATGACAGTGATTTATATGTACTCCAAAGGTCAGGGGATCTGTAGGTTCCTGTTATATCCAGGAATTTGTGTTGGGAAACTGAAGTCTAATTGCTTTTCTAGGTTCTTCTTAGTTATTTGGACAATACTCTATAGTCATAATTAATTATTAATCATGGATTGAGTCAGCTATTATATGCTGGGATTATATAAAGATGAAACGGTATCTCAAAGGCAGGCTACCATAGGAGAGGCCAATCTAAGATTCTATGATATCTGACACCACAGACTACTAGCGTATAAACAAATACATTTGTATTGACAACAAGTAAAGGTGTGGCTTTACCTATGACAAATCAGTGAGTCATATTTCTATATATAAACCATGAAATTTAAAATGACATCACATACGGTGTGTTTTGGTATCGTTAACCCCGTAAAGTCTTTTCATAATCTAATTAATCTTCAAACATATTACTCAGCAACAACTATGAATTATTTAGTAATATACACTGAAACTAAAAGCAAAAGGTGTTTAGTTACAAGAGTGCAGAATGTAAGCCTGAACTTAACAATGGGTTAAATATAAGAAAGTGCATATGAATCATCATTATGCAAAAAAAAATTAAGGGATGTAACACTTACTGGGGCCTTTTTGTCAATTGGTTTGATGACAAACTTCTTGTCATTGAACGATATGTTCCTGATTTCACTCCAAGGGAATCCGATCTTTGGTGTCAATCTACGCGACAACAGAAAAGATGAGAGATCATTCTCAAGCTTCATCATAGGTGTAGTGAAACCAACCATTTTTAGGTGCAATGACCTCTTAATAACAAGAGCCATGCGGTCATGTTTACCTGCAGCACAGACCAACAGAGTTTGTCTGAGTTACTCCAGGGGTCACTGACTGAACAGACAATAACTTCTGTCACACTGACCATAATACCTGATTTACACTAATATCCTAATGCCAAGTGCTGTTGATGACCAGGTGGTCAATGATTTTCTGACTGAATAATATCACATGACAGTGAAATGCATGCATACTTGTCCTCCTTCTCATAGATGTTAAGTCCAAGAGCATCCACACCAAGCCATAGCTCTGTTCCTTTCTTGTTCTTGATGTCGAAGTAGTTGACTCCATACATCTCCAAATCTTGTGCAATTTTTAAGTACTCCAGCATAGCATCTTCCCTGGGGACCAAAAATGGACATTTATGAATTGGGGTTGTTTTTTTTTTTTGGGTTGGGGGTACATTTACACTGAGAAAACCACATGACTCACTTTAACATGCCACTGTGCTCCTCATGCCAAACCTGGATCCTCTCCTCCCACTGATCTTTGGAGAGTTTGTGCTGCTCAAGCACTCTGAGGAGACATAATTATCAAGCTAGATTTTTAGAATGAACCAGTAAAGTCATAAACACTTCTAAAAGGTTGAGATAATAAGTTTAGGATAAATTATGATCCACTCCAAAAAATGGTTACATGGGTAGTATTACAAAGTGAGAATGAAAGCTGAGAATGTAGCCTAGTTTTGGTTAGGCCTGACTGACCTTTGGGGTAGCAGGCGCTCTGATGTAAGGTACCCAGGCTTGTGGGTCTCCTTGGAGAAATCTCCATATTTGGCCTGCACGGAGTAGGAAGCCAGTAGCACGGCTGTCTCTGGGGGGCAGTAGACACTGTCACTCAAGATTTCATCTTTCACCTGAAGGAAGAATAGCTTGCGTGTGATGTCCTGGATCAACTCATTGTCCACATCCTCAGGGAAATACTTAGCCCGGAACATAAACTGTAGAGGGGTCTCTCTCCTCACATCCTGAGATAACACCTGAGGCAACACAAAAGAGACAAACATAAATGTGGTATAAGATAGTGATAGTCTTTGTGGTCTATAGCGGTTTATATGTGCACATAATGGGGCACATATTACAGATATATTAAACTATTCTACATTAAATATCATAACAATAGAATAAAACAGACAAATATTTGGACCTGTGCTTGTACTTGAAGAGCCGGTTTCCTGGGCACACAGAGCCCACAATGTAATTTCAATGGACACTTACCATTGACAGTGTAATTTAGTCAAAGACTAGGCTTAATCTGTGCCTGGGAAACCAGCCAGGATAGCTGACTAGTCAAGCCACGTGATCATGTAACCAGAGACGTGAATAGATGTTGTAGGCTCAGGCTTTGTTTTGCATTTTGAAGTTTTCCCTTTAGATCTGTGACAAGCTAAATATGCAATAAAGTGACAGCGTGATATGCATACTCTCTTGACATCAAAAACAGGTATAAGTAATTATACCTTTTTCTCCAGTTTCAGCCAGGTAAGATAACCTTTGTTGTCCATATACTGCAGGCCAAAGTACCACACCTCACGCAGGCCCACTGTCTTGACGACCTGAGGCAGAGAAACATTTTACACTGACTGTTAATGACCCTGCCATAATTTCATGCCAATAGCTGAATAGTGATTGCATGGAAACTTAGCTTGGATATCAATATCCTAGTCTGTCTGGCATGTCATGAAAAATGACTACAGCACTAGTCACACTGGCATCAGGTATGAAGGGTGGGGCTCTAGTTGAAGGATTGGTTATTGCAAAATATCTAGACGGGTGTTCTCCTCTACACGTCTATGTATGACAAACTAATCAATACCTTCTTGGTAACACATCGTCAACTGCTATCAACAGTGGAACAACCCCTGACCTTCATCACAGCTTCGTCTTATCAGTTGCCTGGAGTTGATGGAGTCCCCCACCTAAAGGCCCTATATCATGTGACACCTCATGCCATAAACTAGATGTTGCCAGGAGTTACTGGACAATATTTGTGCGAATCATTTACTCTCTACAACTGCCCCATGGCACATATAATGCAGCGACTGACAATATGTAACTTTGTCCTGCATATTCCGCTTTTGTTAAAATTTTCCTTTGTACTCATTCAAAATACAGACTTCCATTCTATCTAATTTGCACTTTCACTTGAGAGGCTGTTCAACTGTTCAACAGTCATTAAAATGCTGACAAATAACCTCAGTAGAATGGAATTCACAGTGTAGTGATTAAGCATGGATACGATCAGATATGTGGTCATTCCACACATGCCTTTTGACTAATGTCAATTAGCTCACAAAAATCTGCCTCTGTATTTAGGCCTGACACGTGACCAGTGAAGCTCACCTGCTCAAAGAGTTGTTTGCCTGTGGTGACAGACTGGATGGCAAATTCCAGCTCTGCGTCCATTGTAGTGACGCGGACGTTGACCTAAGCAAGAGCAAACACATTAGAAGGGTCCTAACTGAGTGAAGTGTAGAGAGGGCACTCTATGTCAACCTGTTGAAAGGAATGTTATACCAAGACATATTTAGATAAATATTGCAGCTGAAGTCTTTATACCTTGTATGTGAATTATGTCAATTACATAAGACGACATGGAGCCAGTTGGTCCAGATTCACAATAGTTACATGAAATTCACTGGTAATGCTTTACAGGAAATTTTGTGTTTCTAGGAAATGCAGGGCTTACATTAAAATCACCTACATACTAATATACCAGAATTGTGTGTCATGATCTTAACAGTGCTGCTAGGTCAAACATAAATCCATGTAATGTGCATGTATAAAATTCAAAAAGAAACTCTATTCTTGGTATGGAATTGCATGGTAATATGCTATTCATTGTCTTTTCCCCTTTGTTTGCCATGGTCATGACTGAAAAAGCTGACACACTAACTTGTGTTGCACAAGGGTTCAAAGGGGTCTATCTTTACAGCACTGAAGTAAGTTCATAAAGAAGTTGTGTAACCTTGGCAATGCTGCTGAACCTCTGTCAAGGTTCACTGGGCTGTTATAAATGAGCATATTTCTTCTTTAAAAGTTGTGAGTGATCATAAGCACAAGGCTTACATGTTTTAAATAAGTAATATAGTATACATATGTCCTGAACCATGTCAGATGTTTAAATATGATTGGTGTGAAAATTATTACAACCTTAATATGTGGACAAAAAACTGTGAACCAAGGCAGATATATTTAGTATCTTGAAAGCATTTCCTCACTGCTGGATTTGCTTGTTCTATGAAAGTCCTATAAGTGCCACTGTTTAATCAGCATCTCCCTGGGCAACAGTAAACTATTTAATCAGAGCTGCAAATTTTTATCTGGCCACAAGACTGGCCCAGTCCAGGGTAGGGGTCAGTACAACTGCTATACGGTGACTTTCTGATTCTCCTGGAGCTTTGATTCACCCCCCCCAAATTCACATGGCACAAGTCACTATGTACACACTACTTCACTCAAATCATTTCCACAGTGTTTGCTACTAACACAGGGACTTTTGTTCCTGTTCATGATTGTGCTTTGGGTGATAGGGTGTCTTTGGAATCTGAAACCTAAACCTCTCCAGTTCGGTAGTATTGCCTCCGGAGAAAATACAGAGGAACTAAGCCTATAACAGCATTCATTTCCATTTTTGAAGAATCTTCTTTTTTTTTATAAGTTAATAACTAATGCATTTTGGTGTGTATTACAATATTATTCAGATGACCAACACTTAGCTAAAGTATAACAAGAAATGAATGGCAATGTGACATCATATCCGAACATTCAAACACTGTGGCACAGGCAGTCTGCTTAGCTAATCTTTTACTTTACTGTATTCATCATTCTTGTATATGGTGTCAGAGTCTAGTTAATCTGTAAAACCACATAAGATGTGTTAAATATATACTCCAGCTGTTAGTATTTAGCCTACTTTGGACTTAGAGTCAGCCTAATTTCTAATATAACTAACTTTTCTTAGTGTGACTTGAACATTACTGAAATGCTGACAAGGAAATGGTCATAAAGCAGCTCTTTATCTCACTTTATAACTAGAAGTCACTGACAACCATGCCACATAAAAACTCATTCTCTTCTTCTCATAGCAAAGTGTGGAACAGAACGTTACTGAGTGCACTTTACTGAGTGTTTTTGAACTCAGTGGAATGTTTCAATGACAACCCAAAACCTGTCAACCAGGCCAGCCATGTTATGACGCAAGTGAAGTGTTGTCGACTTTTCACACGACAAACCACTAACTTATTGTATCCAATTACAAAGTATATACAGTCTGCCATTTATCTAGATTCTAGTGTGATTAGAAAATGAAATATGCTGGGGGAACAGGTCATTATTAGAAGTAAGTAGTCAGGACTGTGTGATACACGTACAGTATGCCGACACCTGTAGGGTTAAATCAGAAACTTCCGCATAACTCATAACTCAATCATTTGACACTTTTCACTTTAGCCTACTAAGACCTCACCTACTCCATATTAACAAATAAATATTTGAATTCAGTGTGGTAAATAACTTTTTATGACCTAATTAATGAATCCTTATTGTAATATGTAATTAATAAAGTTGCCTATAATTGGCTATTTATAATTGGCTAATCTACTGGCGTAAATTAATTCCCTAACTGTTTTACTTTAAAGATGAATACACATAAGCATGTTGTTGAAAAGACATTGACTTACTGGTTTAGGCATGGTCGCTCCTGGTGTGTGTGTGTGTGTGTGTCTGCTTTCAGGAAAAATAAAGGTGAGCTCACAGAGAACCGGCTTTAGCTGTTCTTGCTTGAGCGTGCGCGCGCGCGGAGCGGAGTGACTGAGCTCGGGAGGCGAGGAGCGCTCGGGTTGAGGTTCATTTCTGACTCATTGTCAATAGATGGTGTCAGAGCCTCGCCCCGATAATGGCCACGATAAAGCCTGAGCGCGTTCCAAGTTAAAGAGTGCCAAGGCTCCACTTTAACACACAATTAACGAGTTCTGCAAAACCTTGAAAAGCGCGACCTTTGTTCCCTGGCGGAGAGGACAGAGTGTTGGCCGACCTCCTGCTAGCAACCCGCATTAAAAAGGCTTCATATGTACTATGACGGTACAGGGCCAAATGGGCGGAGACCGACAGGTGCACACACCGAACAAGCTCTGAGCGAATGAACAAGTGGCTAAGCTAGTTCCTGCTAAAGGATTTCTACTAAAACATGCTAGAGCGCACACAGTGATAGAGCGACAGACAAAGGTTTATTGTGTACAAGGTCACAAAAGTGCTATTAACATACATTATACATGAAGGTTTTTTTTTGTTTGTTTGTTTGTTTTTTCCACCATGGGTGTGTATCTTGTAGAAATGTGTCCACGGAAATCCACCCATAATGACTACTTCATACATGTTGGGCGTGGTAGTATCGTACCAGTTTTTATGAGTATTGTAGATCGCCGTGTGGTATGCGCTTTCCCTCAGCGCATACTGAGACATGTGTTCTACATCTGACTGATGATTTGTAGTGATGACATTCTGTCAAAGTGCATTTTGCTACCACTTGAAATCACCACTGCAATTTAGCCTCAAGACAAGACGTGACTGCTTTGAATGTGGACAATGCAACAAAGTAAAGTGCAGATGCAATACAATTCATAAATCACAATAGCTCATCAAAGTTGCATTTTATATAGAAATTATATATACAGTTACAGACTTCTTAGAAGCACTTCTTATTTCACAGATACAGATACTCTTTTTGCTTCAAAATACAAAACATTGGTAGAAAAATGTCTCACAGATTTACAAAATATGTAACAACACATGTAACAAAACATGTAACAAAACAGAACACGTCACACATATGACTCTCTGACATCCAAAGTCTCCAACAGCTGTTGACTACAACAGTGCGACAGACCACTGTTAGATTCAGATTTAGTCTCTGATACGGTCCCCTGTCGTGACTCTGGTGGGGTAGATGATGCAGCCAATACATCGCTCCTCTCTCCACCCCAGCAACTGCTATGTTTCACCGAGCAGGAATTTGATGGTTCTGCAGTTGGGAATGTGGACTGACTGCATGTGTGTCTTGACAGACACCTGGCAGCGTCAACAGTCAATGGGCTGCAGAGTGAAAGCACAGTGTGAGCATTATCTTGAATTGCCTGCTCATAGGATGGAGGATTACTCAAAATCCTGCTGTCCACTTGCTGGAACACTTCCTCACCAGACAATCGTCGGGGCTTTTGTGACACGAGGAAGGTCCTGTCGAGAGGCAGCACTTCAGGGAGAGTGTGGCTGTGGCGTAAGGCTTTCTGAGCTCGTTTGCTAACGCCACCTCGAGAAAAGCAAATCTTAGTCCGAGAATTTGGGGCTTTCATTGATTGTGAGCGTTTCTTGGTGGCCTCTTGGTGTGCCTTTGAACAGCTGGGGAAAGACAGTTTACGTTGGATGGCCTGTCTCTGATTGGAGGATGAAATAATAGGGGAGCTAGTTTGGATGGAGCTCTCTGAGGCACTGGAGAAGGTGCTTTCCAGAGAACTAGAGGAGCAGTCTTTAGAAGTATGCTGGAGAAGCTCACGTGGAGATGAAATATAGATGTTCTTATGCACTGATATCTGTTTTGTCAAATGACGTCCATAAAAGTCCATATCTGTGTGACTCCTGGTTAGGGCAGGCTGGTTTTGAGCACTTTTGTTGAAGACAATTGTTGGCTCAGAGCACCTGCGACTAAAAGGTTTGCTAGTTTGTTTCGCAGCATCAGGGGAGGAGGTCACTTGAAAGCAATCCAGAGTTTTCTCTTCAGTATCAGAATGGAAGGTGTGCATTTCTGTGTAGCTCCCTTTATACCCATCCATGTCAGGGTCATTGCTGTCGTAGGCAGAATCATGATGGAGTGAGGACAGTGAATCTGCCAGAGGAAACAAAGAACATGCTTTATAAATAAAAAAAATCTTCTTTTTAAATCTTAATCTTATGTGAAGCAATTCAGATTTTTTTTTTAATAAAAGTATATTACCATGTTTATCATTGAGTTCTTCCTCTTCTGGGTCCCCAAGAAGTGTCAGTGCATCCTTTCCAAATATTTCACAACAGTTTTCAATGAGGAACTGAGTCAAGTCTGAGACCTAAATGGTAGCATGTTTGGAATTAGTAACATATAAAACTGAACAACAGAGCCTGTTAAAACTCACTTCAAAAACACACATTACTTGATATTTCTAATATACAGACTATAAATAAGTATTACAGCATATCATGAAAGCAGCCTACTCACATTTTTTATCATTTCAATGTCAGTTTGGAGCAAGTTGGGTGAAACACAAACAGCTAAATTGCTGGAATCCATCTTGTTTCTATCTGCATTGGCGTATATGTGGTACAGCAAAACAATCAGGAGTTTCAGGAGGACAAGATTTGGCTCCGGAAGAGTATTAATCACCCTGAAAGGAAATAAGCACGAGGTAAGATTAAATTATGTTTGTTATTTGTAACCAATACTTAAATGAAAGTTATGTTTTTAATACGATTCAAAATAAGACTTACAGTTGGAGCTCAGTGCACCTTTCATGTAAATCCTGCTTCTGCATTGCTGTCATCCAGGCCCGGTACCGGTCCACCATTAGCAAACTGCCAGGCAGGTGCCTCAAGAAATCCTGCCATTCAATAAATTGGATTGAGGATATTAGCATACTTAGATATAACCACATTATACTTAAACACAAAATAGATATGGCTATAACATCTTTCCATATTTATAGACACATTTGTACTCAGTAAGTGTTACCTTGAGGAGATCAGCTAGTAAGATCACAGGCTTATTTTTCAGATCCACTTCCACACCATTGTTGAGTTGCTCCTTGATCTCTTTCAGAGCCCTGGCATTGCCAGCTTTCCTGAACACCCCTTCTGTGTATGGGCCCTTTCTGCACAGCACTAAGAGAATCTCCTGAAGAATGATTGCATGACAGGAAAAACTTTAAAAACTGTGACACTGCATATAATACAAACATACAAAAATACAAACTCCAATTTTATGTTGTATTGTCTGATGAATTGGAGACATACCATAATGGGTTTTGGGGGATTGCCATTTTTTTCACAAACATCTGACAAAGCTTGTCCAAAAAGTGACTTCTTTTGAAGCTGAGTAGCACGACCAGGATCCATCTGTTTTCTTTTTACCCGCTGCAAAAGGCTCCTCCAGCGCTTTCGGTTGATATTGTCTGTAAAGGCAAATAAACAAATACAAACTTAACCTATGGATCTGAATATGAATTTAAAATGTAATAAGATCCAAATGAATTATACATTTACTGTAGTAGTATGTCATTGCTTACAGCAAATCAGTTTGGTAAATACTGTTACAGTATTTAAATAAAAAACAAAGTGAAGAGAAATGTTCTTACCAGTGTGGGAGGAGTTTGTGAACTTGCTCTCATATGTTTGCTTATGCTGGGGAAGTCCCTTACTCTCATGAACCTGAAAGCAAAAGAGGGAGCAGTTAAAGAAATGTACCTATATTCCCAGCTCTGTCCTATACTAACAATGGTAGTTAGTAGTATAAAATGATGTTTTAAATAGGTTTTAAAAACCTCCTCAGCATTCTCAACTAAAAGGATTAAAGGTACATGTCACTACAGGTGACAGAGAAGGACTGAGATTCCAAGGTGCATTCAATTTGCAATTTTGCGAACAGGATTTAATCTTTTAAGGTGTTTAGTAGATCAATGGAGCATGGTTCTTCACCATTATTCATGTGTGCCCTTTGTCGTATGAAGTGCTGTACGCATAAGATGTGGAGTCCAAAATACTTACAGCTGAGGCTGGCATGATGAGTAGGTCCATGCTGTCCTCAGACTGGGATTTTGTCTAAAACAAAAGAAGAATTCAAGTGCTTATCTTGTCAGTCAAATAAAACAGAGCAAGGCAAACCAAACATGCACTAATCAAATTCCCTGATGTCATTAGGAGACAATAGGTATGTGGAATGGGTGGCTAAAGGTGAGAACTTACCACAACGTGGCCACTCAACACCTTCATCAGTGCGCTATGGTGTGATGTCTACAAAATATTCTCTTGTCTGTCAGTTTACCTGGGAAACAAAAATGAATAATATGTTTAAATCATCAACATATATTGTTGGGATTAAATCTAAAACACATATTTTATTCTATACTATCTAGACTTAAAGCACTGCATAATTTGATCCAGAATAGGTTGAGTATATGACTCTGTATGTTTATATAATGTGTTATGGATGTCACATTACACATTTAAAAAACAATTGTATGTATATAATCATATAATTAGAATGTATATAAACATGCAGTTAGAATGTACTATAATGAAAAATGTACTGGTCTTAATTAAAAGCATGACTATCAGATCCAATGCAATTCACTAAAAAGTATTTACAATGCCAAACTATTTCAGCAAATCAAACACAAACCTACAGTACACTGAAAACTTTGTCACATTCTAACCTTCAATAAATCTGAACACAAATAACATGAATATATTTTCTCACCTCCAGAGAGCATCTAGTCTCTATTTCAATTCAGAAACAGTGAAAGCAGTTGTTTTGACACGAGAACAACATGACACCAACACACGACTGAGACAGACTAACTTAGAGCGACCCACTGCACACCACAAAACTAAAGTGGGTGGGCAGAAAGGGAAATTCTGATGTGCAATGGAGACAGGAAGCAGCATCACGGACTCCCACTATCAACACCCCCTTTAGACATGTAGGGCAACAACACATACGCTGGTGGGTGGAAAGTGTCACATGCATCACAATAACATGAGAGTAAAACCAGCAGGTAACACATAGGTGAAATGGAGCAGTGGTATGCACCAAGTTCAGTTCAAGATTAAGTCTGTGGCTAACTCAAAGGGCCAAGATTATTAAAAAAAAAATAAAGAGAAAGTCTAAAGAGATTAGTAGACTTATTGCTTATCTTTCTCTAGTCACTCTAAATTAATCACAAACTAGAAAGCATACTCAGAAAAACACAACCATATAGTTTCTGAAAATGGACCATATTTGTGTTAAAAGAAAAAACCCTGCCATCTACTTTACAGTAAAGATGTCTTTTTGGGATAATTATTTGCTGAGCATGCATTTACTGTAATAGAACTTATACAATGAATCATTATACTAGAGCCTGTTGTTGTAGTGGGAATTTTTAAGAAACACAGAAAAATCATTGTGAGATTCAACATTTGACAGTGCTTTGTTTTCACTGACTTACTGTCATTTCGTGAAAACAATCAGCCCCCATGTTTTAGCCACGAATGATAATGAGTGAATTTACCGTTTCTTGTAATTGGCCAACTATCTTTCTGGCCTCCTACTAAGTACTAAGTACATGTAAATTAGTTTCATATCAGAATGTCTTTGGCTTACAAAGCGCTGTGTGGGCAGTTTAACCTTAGAATTTTCAGTAGGCCAAAATACAAATTAAAAAAGAAACTCTGGAGTGCAGTGTGATTTATTAGTGTAAATACCATCCCCAGTTCAGAAATAATTCATACAGACTTTTGTATTATATTGAGAAATAAAGTAACCAGGTTCCAGACCTAAAAGCAGCTAAAGATTTGCTGTAGCATGTCCAACAGAATATCAGTAGTGTTCGATTTGTAACATTACAAAATATCAGCTTTAGCAGTGAGTCACCAAACTT
The DNA here is from genome assembly GCA_037576675.1 of Pangasius sanitwongsei. NCBI lineage: Eukaryota > Metazoa > Chordata > Actinopteri > Siluriformes > Pangasiidae > Pangasius > Pangasius sanitwongsei. The sequence continues at coordinate 14,146,540 of CM075012.1, forward strand.
TCCCAGTCATGCACAAGTTAATGTGAAAGCAAAAGGACGCCTGTGTAGAGAATTAGGTAATATACAATTACAAAATATGTAAACATTAAAAAAAAAGACATAAATGTACCATGTTTTTTTAATCATACAGGTGGGTGAACTATTTTCAATGACCTTCAAGGCACCCACCAGGGAAAAACCTACATAGTATATGCATCATTCGTTTACTCCAGTGTGGGCAGACAGACCACCAAAGCACATAAGGTTAATACCACCAGCGCCCCCCACGTACAGTACACTGGTGCTAGTAGAGAAATATCACTCTATTACTCTAACTGTTGAATACGGCAAAAAAGCTCATCAAAGGATTAAAAGAAATCAAACGTTAGTGAATAGATAAGCGAGATATGACTGTCTTTTCAAGCTTTCCTTGTGTCCAGTGAACTCCATATTATAGTCTCTTTATTAAAAATATTTATGATGACCATAACACACCAACAAGTAAGATTACCTACCTACTGTAAAGGAATCCTTCTGTAAAACCCTACGTATCAAATACATGTTCCATTAAGAAGGAGAATACATTTTTCAGTAGCTATTTAAACCGAACACAAATGCCTGAACCAATTATGTGTATCTGTGAACTGCTTGACAATGCCGAATGTATTACTGAATGTATTACAATACCTTTATATTCTGAAATGACCACAGTCAGAGTAGAAAATGTAAAAAAATGTTTGAACAAATTTAGAAGATACAGTAGTCGCCAAGATATACAGATGAGAGATTTAAAAAAAAAAAAAAAAAAAAAAAAACACAGCTAAATCAGTAGAAAATGTATCTTGCTACAGAGGCATTTCTCATACTGTCAGACAGTAATCTTATCCCATGTGAAGAGAGCTAGCATTAATCAATGCAAGATCTTTAACAATTATTACTGAACCAACCTAAATGTTATATTTATCTAAGTATCAAAGCTCATTTCTGATGGTGAAATGAGGTTGATCCTCTGGTTTGAAATCTTCATTTGGGCTGCCATCTTCATTGAGAATGCGTCTGTGTGTGTAACCCACTATGGGGTACTTTGATTTGTATGTTCCAGTGAATACGCTCTCAAGGGACTCCAGCTCCTCCTTAGTAAGGCCCATCTAACATGGTGAAAAAGGCAATTCAAGTAATTAATTAACTTTTAAACCCTACAGCAGACTACTGCATTGAACAGAGCTCATCAGCAACTTACTGTATCATGGGTCAGATCTTCAGGATTAAGGGACATTTTAGCCACAGCTCGGGTTGAGTCCTTGCCCACGAGGGCATTGTAAGGGGCACCCTTACCATAAAATTCTGTAAAACAGTATATAATTTAAATATGATTTTATTCACTTCATTTTATTTGTATTGAGCATATTTAAGGAACGTAACTAATAACTGCATGTGTCTTTGGTGTCAAAAGAGATCATACAAATTTCAGGTGGTGTTTGTGAAGTGAAGAAGAAGAAGCAGTCTTTAATTTGTCACATATACAGTACAGATCAGTGAAACTGTATTCTTCACACATCCCAGTTTGTTAAGAAGCTGTGGTCAGAGCACCGGGTCAGCTGTGATAATGGCACCCCTGGAGCAGAGAAAGTTATGGGCCTTGCTCAAGGGCCCAACAGTGGTAACTTGGCGGTGCTGGGGCTTAAACCCTGTAGCTTCTGCTCAGGAACCCAGAGCCTTAACCGTTGAGCCACCACAACTTATGAATTATGACCAAACGAATAAGAAGTCATTGGTTACATAGGAGGCAGCACACTTCTGTACTAGACTGGGTTATACTATTAAGTACATTAGTATAACGGTTGATTTAGGAGCAGAAGCATGTGTACAACAAACTTTTGCCAGATGTAACGTCAAACACGACTCCCTTCACGGCCATGTAAATGGGCTGCCCATCCTGAGGAATGCAAAAGAACAAGACATTACATTCTGCATTAAGACAAACCCCCTCACGACTTAAACTTCATTGGTTCAGAGTCTACCTCACTTCCATCGTATCGTCTCAACTCTTCATCGGTGAATAATCTCACAGGTTTTGACGCGGGTTGTACTTTTAGTTTAGACTCATCAGCCAAACACATGAGCATCAACACAAAAAGGGTAATGAGCTGCAAATGAAGCATTGTACAAACTGTTTACTAGCTTGCAAACCTATCCACAAAGTGTCCGTGTAAAACAAACGGCCTCCTTTAATCTCCAAATAATTCCAGTGACGCCTTTGAATGCCACAGGAATAAAGTACAAAACCACCAAAACCGTTTTGTTTGACACAAAGGATGTATTTTCCTTCGAAGGTGTGTATGGAAATTTTTCTTGTTGACAGTCCAAACTTCCTCCTTCCATTAGGCTTTTGTTTTGAAACTGGAGTTTCGCGACCGGATGTACCACTACGGAAGCGACATTCGCGTTACTTTATTTATGTATTTATTTTTTTAATCTAAAAGTAGTACTTAAAATACGCATATTACTGTATAAAACTGTATTTCCAATCACCACCGCCATCATCATTTTTTTTTAATTATTATTATTATTCTTCTGTAGTGGAAACAGCTGAACACTTACTCTCAGTCTGTAGGCCTACAAACTCATTAATGTTTACTAGATGTCTATCAGGGCGACTTAGAAAATGTATTTTAAAGTTGTTTTCGAAATAATCTGGATCCACTTATACTTGATATAATATCTGGTGTATTTATTGGTAAATATCAGCCTCTCGTTTAATTCGTATCCATGACTAAAGCTTATTTGTTGACTTTTAGTAATTTATATTCCTGCTCACGTGCTTATCACGGGCTATCCGGCGTGTTACTCGGTTTCTTGTTATGTATATCTTGACGCGGTAATTTTTGTTTAAAAAAAACAAAAAAAAAAACAAACAACAACAACAAAAAACACACACTATGTCATATAACAGGCCTACGTGGGACATATAGGTGTCACACTATTTAGCGCTAAACGTTAATTAGTAGTTGTTGGGTTTTCAGCCTCATCCCTGTGTCCCAAACACGCTGAGCTGTGACGTCACTGCTGGCGGTGGAGCAGCTGAGAGACACATTAGCGCTTTCCTCATATGAAGTTCCTGCGATATGTTAATTGTTCCTATGAGTGACATCGTATGGACTGCTTCAATATTACTTTAACATTGTTCAGCAAGTTGACAGTAATACCGAAATCCGAGCAAAACACCGGGGCAGAAAATGCTACGAAAGGAGACATCTTGCTGCTACCAAGAGGTATGAAACAGACTCGAGTTTGAATATGATTAGACTGTGTGCCCTGAATGGAAACACGCACGTGTAGGTTATGATGGACATTATAGTTCATCAATAGCTGATGGGTCATTTAATACTGACTGCCGCGCTGTGGTCATGTGATAGCAGCTGATTACGTAACAGTGCAATGTGCATGCACTTGAGACAATGCATTTGTGGTTAAATGCAGCTACAGTGTCAGAAAAATAGTACTGACCTATACATTTCCTTGTCTTTAGGGTGGTACCATCAACACTATATCTTTTATACCCTTAGTGCATATCTTTTTCTTGGTAATCTGAATGTAGCATACGTTTAAAAATGATTTAAGGTACATAGTTGGACCTTAAGGATCAGTCTTGCAATTTAATTAGATTTTTAGTGTAATGTTTTAAGGTACACTACATTGCACCTTTCCAGGTAAAATGTACCCACTAATGGTTAAAAAAAAGTACCATAGAAAAAAGTATAGTTTGTTACCCCTTTTTTTTTTTTTTTTTTTTGCTGAGGGTGTAGCTCCATGGTGTGGCATAGCTTCATTTCTCTTTTATTAATGTGTATAAATATAAATGAGCTCGATCGGCCATTAAGCAAATTGTTATATATTTCAAATATTCATAATCAGTTTTGACATGTATGCAAATAAATACCTTTATACACACAGAAGTGTGACAGGGTGGTATACCTTTATACATTTTAATACATATATAAATTCCAAGATATTGTACTAATTGGTAGTGTAATCTGAATGTTATAGTTCAATGATGAGGATTGTGCACAAGCGTCTGCATCCTACCAGCATAATGGAGATGCTGCCCAGGATCAAGATGAAGCCAACTGTGATATCTTACCAGGTGTGGACATATCTCTCTTCAATCAAATCTGACCTTAATACAACTGAAAACTGGATGATGCTGTTTATTATGTCTTTGCAACATAGATATGTAGGAATCTTCCCTAAGATTGGGTCTGGTCTTATTACAGATGTGGATGTTATGGACAGCAGTCCACACTCTACTGCCTTCAACAAAGCTTGTTTGAAAAATGTCTTCACGGTCATTCTTGTTCTCATCTACCTTCTGCTAACAACAATGGCCGTTTTTCTGGCCTACCAAACCATTTCTGACTTCTTGGAGAAGCTCAATCATCCTGTAATGTCTGTATCATACAAAGAGGTTGAGGAGTTTGCTCCCCCAGGTGGGGTCCATACACACAGCACTTCTTTTGTGATTCACTACCTTGGTTCTTTAATAAAGATTTGAGAATTCAATGGCACTACGGTATGAAGTTGCATAATATGTGTAAATGCTCTTTTTTTTTCTTCTGCAGGAATTGCACTGTACCCAGGGAAAGCTCGGTTACTAAGCTGTCGACACCACTACCACGATCATATTCCTCCTCTATTGGCAGGCCAGTTGGAGGACAGTGACTGTGTAATACAGGAAGTTATTTATAATGACCCATACACAAACCATACAAAAGTAAGTTTCCTCTCTACTTACGTATGATTTGCTAGCAATTTCTTTTATGTAATATTTTTTTAAAAAGTCATGTATGGACCACTGCATTGTATAGTTTTATTTTCAGAAAGCTTGTTCTGAAAGAAACCAAATCTTTGTTGATGGTGTTATTGTTTTAATTAAATGTTGGCTTGCAATGTTGTGCAGTGTGTTGCAACTACCTTCCAGACATGTCTCATCCTGTTTAATTGGCATGTGAATTCTGTAACAAGTGACTGGCGATGTAATTTTTTTTGGCATGAGTCTCTCTACATGTTCATGCACTGTGTAAAACATTCACATACTCTACACAAAAAGGTTAAATCTTTTTCTAAGAGTGTAGATGCAGCGTTCTCAGTCCTGGAGAGTCACTGTCGTCTGTCACTGTCCTGTTTTCAAAAAGCTGCTTAAAGTTAACTGCTAGAAAAGTCTGACCAATGTGGCACTCAGTCTACCATTTACTAATGTTTTTTTGTGCTACAGTCCTTTTGGGAAACTCAGCCCTGTATAACTTCAAGTTGTTTTTTTTTTTTTTTTTTTTTAAATTTTTTTAAACCTTATCAGAAAAAGCTTGTTTACGTACCTGATGAACTAGGTGTGTGCAAGGCATCATGGAAACCGTATTAATAACATGTTATGTAATATAAATGATGTGCTGCATAAGCAAGCCCTGGTGGTTGAAGGTCCAACAGATGTCAGGAACCGAGAGCTCATATTTCTACAGTTCAGTCAGAACGAAACCGAAGAGGACTTCAGTGCCATCAGTTACATGCTGTTTGCCCAGTTTAGTGATATGGTTAAAAGGTAAAAATATTTTCTGCAGTGTGCCCCAATATCGCCTTGTCTGATTCCTTCTGTTTTGAATAGTGTTTAGGAAAATAGTAGTAACATGTTCTACAACTGTCCTCTGGCCACCAGCTCAAATAAAACTGAATTCATGAGGGACTGTGAAAAGAACTACTCAATGTGGACTTTCTCTGGTGGCTTTCGTACCTGGGTCAAAATGTCTTTGGTTCAGACATCTGGGAAAGGAAATGAATCTGTCGAATTCAGGCAAGAGGTAGGCTATGAATTTTTTAAAAATGTCCCTTCAATTATAATTTCTGACATTCTAATGGTATTGTTAGATTGTTGTATAATCTGTACATCATTTTGCAGTCCAGTGTAGTGAAGTACAATGACAGGAGGTCTTCACAAGATGATGAGCTTTTCTTTATTGTGTTTCAATGGCGCGATCCATTTATACAACAAGTCAAAGATGTAAGTAGGAGTCTCATGTTTTCTATACCATACTGATAATGCTAATTGTTCTTTTTAACGGTGGGAGCTGTTCATGTGATAACTACAATTTACTAAATCACATCCCCCTAAAAAGGAAAGGTAGACAATGTATATCTAATCAATTGAATCTTCCTTTTGCCAACAGATTGTCACAGCAAATCCATGGAACAGCATAGCCATTCTGTGTGGGGTCTTGATGGCTCTTTTTAAAGTTGCCAACTTTGCCAAGCTGAGCATTAAGTGGATCATCAAAATTCGCAAAAGACACTTAAGAGCAAAAATTAGGGAAATGAACCAAATCAGTTGACTGACAATTAAGAGTTGTCCATTTTCCAACGTTCACTATTCACTGTCCATACTTTCAGTGTTCACCAAAAGGATTTTAATGTTAAAGAGAATATTTTATTTTTTATAACTAATTTCAACACAGCAGTGAATTATTATTTTTACTGAATCAGTATTTTATTACTTGACATCTCAGAATGACTACTGACATTATGTTGAATATTAATACTAATGTTCTTTGCACAAGGGCTGGATGAGAATATATCAAACTGGCTTTGACAATGTAGAATCTTCTACAATTCTTCTCCAGTTTTTTCTCAGAAACATTAATGGTAGATGCTGCGTCATCTTATTTCAGTTCTCTATGCAGCAAATCCAACATGGATTTAGGGCTTGATCTCTGTAAGCAAAGAATGCTTTGGGTGTGTATTTTTTATGTTTCACTGCTCACTGTTAGTTTTGACCAAATCCAGTTGCAACATAATTTGAAATGTGCTCAGAGAGCTGCTTGATTTTAAAGAATCATGTATTATGCATTGTGTTTCTGTTATGTCTGTTACTATTTCTGTACCTTCGTGTGATTTGTGTGACTGTCAGTTTTAAAACAGCACACATTCTTTGGCTGACATGTTTTGACAAGTGTATTGTATTGTGATTTCCAATATATACTAGTTTATTTTTGTCCTATTTCTGTCCTGTTTGGTCAGTGACTTAAAGAGTACTTGTGTGATTCCATGCAATTGCATGAACATATTGTTGAATTTACAGTTTGTATAAAGACAGTGTGGATTTGTGCACATTTTTTCATTTGCCTGTAAGAAAGAGAAAGGAAAACTTAACACCATTAGCTGGGCTTTATGACTGTGCTTAAGTTTCCATCTTAAGATTCAGATTATGAGTTCACATACGGTTATTAAAGAAATTTCATCAAACCGTGGTGGTCGTGTGCGTCTTTCAAAATATACGTTACTTAGGGACTGTTATTTTGAAACGTGTGTTTGGCGGACATTAAAACGGAAAAAAAAAAAACAAAACAGAATCACATCTCAGGGTAGGTGAGAGCGTTTATGATGGGCAAAAAAGTTATAAAAATGAACAAAAGGGAATTCAGACGAAGTGTTAACTCAACTTAAATTAAGAGGTACTTATGAAAAAACTATCATCTCTTCCGCGTGTTTGCCGCGCGTGCAGTTCCGGTTGGCTAAGATGCACAATGTTTGCTAAGGGAGCTAGCTGTGTTGTTAGCTAACTTAGTTTTGACCAAAGCGTCGCGCAGTTTGCAAGTTTTATTTAGCTTGTATGCTATGGGTGTCTCCTAGCTTTTTTTAATGGCGTTGTTCTGAATTTTATCGATTTAGATAAGTAGCTAACCTTGTGTTTATAACCTCCGTGTAGCATTAGCTTTACTATAGAGCTAAGTACTATGTAGACTGAATGGCGGGTTATTGTGTAGAAGTGGGCGTGTAATAAAGTCACTGATTTAAAATGAATTCATGTTAGAGCTCCAGCAATAAAACACAGTTTTGATGTGAGAACTATTAGAACTTATAATCACTTAATCATCACTAATTATCTTATTATTATAATATTTTTATATTAGAACTTATCACTTAATTAGATATTTTCTAGGGTTGTGATATAATATATATATATATATATATATATATATGTGTGTGTGTGTGTGTGTGTAGATAGATAGATATGTATATGTATTATAAAATCATCCACACAGAGTAGTGTTAGCTATAATGTCTAAAGTTACCAAAAATGTAAATCTGCTGTCTTAATTTCCATCATGGTTTTATCATTATATATCTTTCACATCAGGCTATGGAAGAGAGAGGTCTGAGAAACACGAGATTACATTAGGCACATTTCCCTTATATTGGTCTTTTTATCTTATCTAATTCCACACCTTTACACTGAACTCAGCCCTTTGTCTCAGTGTAGCACTGGAGAGGCCCTTTTTTACCTTGGAAAATCAATGTGTAAGGACTGAATGTATGCCAAAAAATCCACGGTGACCTTCACTGTGGTTACTGGGTGTGTTTCCAGAAGCCTAGAAGTCCAGAATAAAGCTACTACACAGATGTCACAACACTGAACTTTTATAACGTTGTGATTTTTATTATTATTGTCTTGCAGTAGTGACACACAAAATTTCCCCTCTACCCTACAGTAAGACTCAATTTTGTGATATAAAACAAGTTTAGTAAAATTGATGTTCACGTAGATTTGTTAAACCTATATTAGTCCAATAATAACTCCAAACAAATCTGAGTTTATTATATAAGGCATTTAACATAAGTCACATACAATAGGCTAGATGTTATACACTCTGGAATAGAAGGATAAGGGGAATAATTGTGGCTGTAAATATCTCTTGCAAGCTTGGCAAATTAAATCCTGAGTTTTTGATTTATTACATTTTTTTTTAGGAACATACCTTTTAAACTTTTTACATTTTTTTTTATATGATACCAATCTCAGAGCTCTGAGCTTCGAATGATACCTGTTACTGATCTGATACTGACATCCTCTTAGTAATCGAGAGTCTCTGTGCAAAGGTCTGTTGATTAGTTATGTGAAACCTCAGAGATCAAATGGCAGTGTGCTTTCACACTGTTATGTGTTCATGTGCAATATGTGTGTCGTGTCATTCAACCTCGCATGAATTCACAATATAAAATACATCAAATCCAATTCCGATCCAGCACTTTCTGCCTGTGTCAGTCCTGATAAGGATTCTCTGTATTAGATCGGTATATCCCTAATATCTTTACATTTTTTATTTGATTCCAACTCATGTTGCCTTCTTATGGCTCATGGAGAATTTAAAACAGCAGGACTGGACAAGCATTTACCCGAGAGGTCAAATGGTACATTGAGGGTTGGGGTGTATTTATGCTGTAACAGGCACCGTGTGACCTGCTGTTTGAGGAGTTTTCCAGAACACACTCCAGGGCATCAAACTTGCCCAGACACAGTGGTGGTCTGCATTTAGCCCGGTGAGCAGCGTACACTCTCATGACATTTATACTGGCACTGGTGCTTGAGACACTGACCTCTTGAAGCTTTTCGAGCTTCATGCGTAGTGCCGTGTATTCTAAGTCTGAGCTGACTCCTTATACGTGTGTTGTATAATTAGGCAGATAGATATCTCAGAGTATTTGCTGTGCAAGCGCATGAGTGAGAAAGGGCTCCTTTCCTTGAATTTGTTTATTTGGAGCTAATCCTCTACCATTACACTATTGGTGTTACACATATTTCTGAATGCAAATATTTTAATGACCTAATAATAACTGCAGTTACTTACAATTTAACAGCTTGCTTTTGCTCAGACAATTTTACGTTAACATTTTTTTTCTTTCCAGATATGCAGCACGTATCTGTTATGGGCTAAATATATACTATCACCACCATCATGGGGAAAACCCAGACCTGCATTTTGTGTGAAATTGTCTACAACTCCAAACAGGTGAAGCTGGCTTCTCATTTGTTCATCTTCTTTTCCACCCCTGTAGATAATACCAGCCTGTGATTAAGTTAATAAGATGAACAAGCTATAATTGCCTTTCTAATGTTGAAGTGGTTCAGAGTCACATGTACAGATGGGTGACAAATTAAAGGAAAAACAAGTGACTTTGTTATGCTATAGGAGGCGTTTTGCTGGCATGTTTTGGGTCCACTTGTGTCCTTAGTGGAAAGAGTTACTGCAAATCAATACAAAGTTATGCTGGCTGATCACTTTTATGATGAAAAATGTCTATCCTGATGGGACTAGTCTCTCTAAATCACATACTATGGCCTTTGCAGTCACCAGGTTTTAATTCAGTTGAACCTATGGGAGATTTTATATAGAGATGTTAGTGCTCCCTAATATCATCATCAAAACACTGACTGAGAAATGATTATTTGGAAGAATTGTGTTCGTCCATCCAGTACGGTTCCGGAGATGTGAAGAGTCTATGTCAAGGTGCACTGAAGCTAATCTTGTGGCTTGTAGTGGCCCAACACCCAACTAAGACACCTTCTGTTGCTTTTTCCTTTAATTTTATTACCTATCTGTATAAATTACATCATCAACCACTTTTTCCACACATCTGTTTCAACTATTTAAAGTTTTCTAAATTATCTGGACCTCTATTTTAAATAAAGCACTTCTTCATGGATATAGACCAGCTGAAGCTGCAGCTTTGTTAAGTTCTAACCTTTTCCTGATGTCTCCTGTTTTCCCCAAAAGGAGATGGATGAGCATATGAGAAGTATGCTGCATCATCGGGAGCTGGAGAATCTTAAAGGCCGGTAAGTGACTGCATTCCTATAGTCTGTCATATGAGTTTCACACAGTAACAAATATTGTTCATACTTCTTCGGATAGCCATAATGAATAAGGTTTTTCCCCCCTGTATGGTTAAATTACATTTACAGTCAACTCCAGAAATGACAGCCTTCAAGTTAATGTATGCAATGAATGTGTATCCTGCCCTTTCATTTCTTTTTAAGTTGTTAAAAATCTGTAACATTTCCTTTTTTTTTTTTTTTCCTTTTTTTGTGGATTCATATGCACATGTGCAGAGTATATGGAAGGGCTTTGATTGTAAACGCAATTGGATTCAAATGTTTACATTCAGTGTTCAGTGTTTACTGAATACATACCCACCTTGTCGGATTCAGTTTGACCTTAGTACGTTTACTCTGTTCTGTTTGATGTGTATAAATAAAAATATGTTTTATTTAAAATAAAATTTTAATAGGTTAATAAGCTTCTACCAGTCGTATAGCTACCAATGGGCAGTTTTGCCACTAGTTGCTCTTGTAAAGTGTAATGACATCAAGAAATCTGCTAAGTATGTGTTTATTTTAGCACAAAACCTAGTTGCTTATGCTAGGAGGTTAAGACAAATTCTCTCCCGGGGAGGCTTCATCAAATGTTGCTTGTGAGTGTTTTAATCGTTTTGAAACCAGTGTTTTGCAGAAAAAACTGCAAGCTTACAGTCAGCTCCAGAATAATCTGGTTAATTAGCTTTAATCTCAACCTGAAAATATATCTGTAACTTAATATATCTGTAAACTTAAGTTTATTCAAGAAAATTCGGAAAAAAAAAACAAAAAACTTTTATTCACAATTTAGTCACAACTATTAGCACCTCTGCATTTACTTACTTTGTGCCACCTCACCTTGCCAACATATCAGTACTGACTGAATAATTCTTATTGGTCACAAATTTGCCATCTGAGAAAAAAAAAATATTCAAAGGATTGTGGAATGGTGAACATCAAGAACCTGACTTTACGCACTGTGCATCTATTCTGAGGCTTCTTCTATAGTGCTTGATCAGATTGGAGAATGCAGAGCTGGGAGGAGACAGCTCCTCAATACAGTCTCTCCAGATCCTCCAGGGTCCTAAATACTCTCTTGTGGACTGTCCTTTTTCGCTCACCCCGCAGTTTTCAAAGGGGTTCAGGTCAGGGGACTGGGATGGCCATATGAGATGGCCATAAGCTTGATTCTGTGGACAATGAAGCATTTTGTGTGGATTTATATGTTTAGTTTGTGGATTATGTGGATTTAGATGTATGTTTTGGATCATTGTCCTGCTGTAAGATTCTTAATTACTACCCTAAAAGTTTATATGGGCTTTTCAGCAATGCAGCTATTCATGCCGCATTCATTCAGATACTTGTGTTAGATTTATATGTTTACTGTGCAATTATGCTAATACCTTTTATTTAGCCATCTGTATGCTAGGTGTCTGTAAGCTAGAAACTACTTTTTTTTTTTTTTTTTTTTAAATAAAACACAGTAAAACATGATTAACCATATTGTTAAGATTATTTTTAACATTAAAATACCATATTGCAAGTGTTATTATTGTTTCTTTTTTTACATTAGGATGGCAATAATTCTGGAGTTGATCGTGCATCTTATGGGTACTGAATATTTTACCTAGTCCTTTTGTTATTCTTTGCATGTGGCATTTGGCTAAAAGCTTGTTGTAGTTGGTGGTAACTGTAGTTAGGCACGTGTCATCTCCAGTCTTCAAAAGGACAAGCTGAAGGGGCTGCCATAGCACAAGAATATATATATAGGCACTTTGGAATCAACAGGCAAGGCCAGCATAGAGCAACTGCATCTCTCATGTGACTGTTATGTAGACTGCTGGAATGTGAAAAGTGAGACTTTAACAGAGGAAAAGCAAGTAAACTTCAGAACATGACACTCTGGCTAAAGCACAAATACCACTTTTGGATTGTTTCTTTACAGATTTGTACATTACTGTTTTAAAATTTAATATGTAACTACATGTGTGAAGTATCCTTACAGAACAAGAAAAACAGGCTTAAAGGGGTAGTAAATAACTTGTAAATATATGTTTAAAAAAAAGGTGCACAGTCTTTAGCCTGATAAATCTTCAGTACTGTTTTTAATGGCACTCTGCCTTGACCCAGTTTTTGGTGGGACAGGTCAATTGCCTGTAAGACAACTCTCTTTTAGCTCACAAGCCTGGTATTTGGGAGTGGAGCTCTGGTAGGGAGTGGGGGTTTGCTACAAACAGATGCCTGCAGCTCATATTACAGCAAATGCTGGAGAGACCCACCCTGATGCTGCTCTTCAGTACTAAGAAATGAGAGAGAGACAGGGAGGGAGGGAGGGTGTGGGAGTGCAGTAACTAAAGTGGGCTGCTTGTTAGGCGTTCATTGCAGAGTGCAGCAGACACCATCGTGGCAGCGTGTGAGGGCTCGGCTGCAACAGAGAGGGTGCTGGCCTCTCGCGAGCTCCAGGGTCCATTTCTGGTGGCGAAAACATCATGCCAAAGGCCCACTTTTTGCCAGAGGCTCCTTCCCATGCCGTGCTGCTCCAAGCATGAAATGAAGCTTTGAAAACCCTCTACAAGATCAGGAAGATCCAGCTGTTTTTCTTTATGTTTTATGTTTTACATTAATACAAGAATAAGTCAGTTTGCCTCCTGATCATTTAAAGTGATTTCTTTTGTTTCATTGGATTTTTTTTTTATTTATTTTGATTATTTTTGAGTTGGGGGAAGTACTTTCCATTTCTTCGGAAGCATAAGGGTATGCTTCTTTCCCAAGATTTGCTGGAAAAAAAAAGTCAAGGCTTAAGTTGTCCTCCAGCCACCTGGCATCCACTTTTGCAAGCAGTTAGCCATGCCTGAAGGTGGCATTCATCGGCCACTGTCCCCTCTCCTTCCCAGGGACTGCGGGCATGAGTGCCGGGCATGTGGGGTGAGTGTGCTAAGCCTGACAGAGTATGCAGATCACATCTCCAGCTCCATGCACAAGCAGCGTGTGGAAGCCCATGACCAACAGATATCTAAAGCAGACCGGGATGAGGAGTACTTTGATAAAGAGATGGTGGAGCTCATTGAAAAGCGGAAAGAGTTCATCAGGTAAAGTTGTTTATATATAATTGGATACCTGCAATTAGTTAATCATTTAGGACTATTTAGGACCTTGTGTGCTGTGAGGGCATTAAGCACAGTAAATCATTTTGGCCTTTCTTTGAGGCATTCCATTAACTCAAGTGTTTCGGGATAGTGTAGATTATGTATCAAAATGTACTGCCTGCTCTTGGACAGGACCAGTAGTCCTAATTAACTCAAAACATTCATCTAGTCTTTTGTAAAATTGTGTTTTATATGTATGTTCATGTCCTACATGCGTTTAGCTCTATTTTAAACTGAACTACAGGCTGGAGTCATGTATCATCAAGCCTAAAACAGTCATCAATGCTCACTCTCACTCACTTCAACCCTTTCCCTTCACGCTGGCCAACTACAACAGATTATGAGCCAACAGTCCATGAATAACCAAATATGTAACCTGAGACACCATAATTCTCAAAATGCTGATCAATTTTTATCTATTTGTCTTTCTATTTGGCTGTTTTCATTGAATAACTGCATTGAAAACGAGCACTGTAGCCAATAAAACAAAAATATTTCAGTGTTCAGTCTTTGTGGCCTTTGCCAAACAAAACACAAGGTAGAGCAGATTGTTCTTAACACATTTAGGTGATTGAATTTAAAAGCCAGCAAAAAATATGCTGAAGATATACTATTGCTGGGGACATATTTAGTGTTTTAATGGTGTTTAATGGTTAGTGGGAGAGTGATAGATATTGATGTGTTGTAGTGTTACTGGGGGAGTGGCACAAGCAGTGTGCTAGTCAAGTGACTGTTGCCTTGCGTCTGACGTCCTGACGTCCGTTAAGTCATGCTTTGTAAGGACAACTTAAGGAGCTTTCCTTTTCACTATATTGGACCAATCCTTGTCTCATGATTGTCATGATTTATGAACGGTTAAATAGTGTGCACATTAATGTGTCTGGTTTCCTATTAATGTTGGCTTCCCTCAGACAAGAGGAAGCTGCTTTGAGGAGGGCCAGAGAGGAACAGGAGACCATGAGAAAGTGGCAAGAGATTAAGGAACAGTGGCACAATCACAGACAGTGGCGCAACCAGCAGGGTGGCTCTTGGGGGCCGAGATTCTCCAACTTTCCTGTGTCATCCAGAAGTGGGTTGAATACCAACTCGCAAGAACCACGTAGGGGCCCCGAGTATGATCGTGACAACTGGAACAGACGGCAGATTAGGAGCGCCACTTGGCATGCTGAAGGGCCCCCTGACTTGCGGAGATGGGAATCCTTAGATGGACGAGGTGGTAGCTTGAACAGTAGGGGAAACTACTGGGGAGGAAGACAGGGCACCTATGCAGGTTGCTCTCCACAGCAGAGAAACCAGTCATCCTGGTCCAACAAAGAAGGCAACAGAGGGAACTTTGAGAGACAAAATGACTTGCACTGGCAACGCTCCAAAGCTAATCATTGCACTGCATCTTCTAGGACACATCACCACCAGAAACCACAACACAGTACTGAGAGCCAGAAGAAGTGCTACCAAAGACAGGAAGGTAGTGGAGAAAATGATCCTGGAAAGGGTAAGGGTAAATCCGACAAGACCCACCGTTGGGCACCATATCCTCCAGCTTTGCTTGGAGAGCCTTTATCTCAAAGTGATCTCCAGCCTGCTTCAGATGAAGTGAATTTTGTCTCTGCTGAGCTTAGTAACGAAAAAGGTTTGAATGCAAGCACCCAATGCTTAGAGGGGCGGTCACAAACAGATTTTGGGGGCAGCCTTCTTGAATCCTCTAAACCCCAGCAAGAATATGAGAAAGAGTACAGAAAGCAAAGCAACTGTCCCAATAAGAGAAATGAAAGCAGTGGGAAAACACAGAGACTGAGTCACACATCTTCACCCTCTTCTTCCTTGCCTTTAGCTACTCAGAGATTTGAGAGGCCCACCAAGCTTTCTGAAAAAAGAGTCATTGCTAACACTGGTTCAGTGATTAATCTAAGTCGAACATCAAGTCAAGACTCTGTTAACTCTAAAGCTTCAAAGCATTCTCCCTCAGGCTCCCAGTCCCCTCTAGTTGTTTCCATTGGCCAAGAGCAGGAACATTTGCTTTCTGAAATGCTGCGCAAAGCAAAGGAGAACCTTTTGAATAAACAAACCTCAGTAGAAAAGTCTGCCACAGAGGATGACCTCAAAGGTGCTGAGCTTCATATCCAAGAAGACGAGTTGATAGAAGGTTCAAAGCTGAACAGTACAAAAGAAGACTGTAGAAGTAATAGGAAATCGGACGAGCACCATGGAAGAAGGAAAGAAGAGGAGCACAATGAAAGAAGAAAAGAATGGCAGGCCCTCAGAACCGAGATTGCTGTGCAGTCTGGCTGCTCGAGAAAAGACATCAATCTGCTGTCTCTGCAATCGCTGCAGGTCAGCACCTCCACCATGGACCGGGAAGATGAGGAGGAATGTGCAGAAAGGGAAGAAGATCTTGTACGAGATCAGGGAGTGCAAGCTATGGATGAAGGCATAATATCAGACAGCGAGGGCAGCCGCACCAACCACTCTCTTACCACGGCTGGATGCTCGGTGCCTACCCTGAGAAAGCTGGCCCTGCCTGCCGGTCTCAAGCGGGACCTGAACCGGCACATTGGTAGCAAAGGTAAAGGAGTTGCCTATGAGCCCAACCTGAATATTGCACGGCGTTTCAGGAACGTAAGTGGCACACGTGAGAGTGAGAAGGACAATGGCCTGAAGCCCACCCTGCGGCAGCTAATCAGCTCCTCTGCCTCCAGAAGAAATGTCAACTGGGACCAGGTATACCAGGAGATCCATCGCAAGAAACAGGAGCAGGGCAAGGGTTTGCCAAGGTAAAATTTGTTTGCGTTTTTGTTTGCCTTACAGTGTTTTGAGTACAAATATCAACATAAAAACAGTGAATACCACAAAGCTAATGTTAACCACATGCTAACTACATGGTTCTGTCTTTGGTCAGGTTTGGAATAGAGATGGTACCCAGTGAGCCAGAGGGTGCAAGCCACATCGAAGATGATGGTCCTCTCTGTGAGGGCTTCCAGTGGGACTCTGTAGCTGACTATAGACCAGTAACTATATTTTCACGTAAACGCAGCATGTCAGAAAGCAGTGTGGTCACCCATGGCGCTGCAGCATCCTGTTCACTCCTCAGAGCTGCAGAACCACCTTCTGTCATTAACTTACAGGATAGTGCCAAGCTTCAGGCTGTTCACTCACCTATGGAGGAGGATTGTGATGATCAGAGGGATAGTGAGGGCATAGCCCAGGCCAAAGAACACATGAAGGAAATGGAGGTACAAAAACCTGTCCAGGATACAGAGCCTGTGGATGGGGAGAGTAGTTGCCTGTCAAGTGCTGAGCTGAATGGAGGGAAGAAACGCAGAGCAGTGGGGGTGAGTGATATAGCTTTTTCATGTGGCAATGCTTAAAGACTGACAATATATAATTAGGTTCTACCTCAATCATCACTACCACAGCCTGGATCTGCCATAAATGTATATCAAGATCAATTTTTTCAATTAATGTTGGCAGTGAATGTTTTTTTTGTTTGTTTGTTTTTTTAACTGAACATATCCTAATTTTTCAAAATAAATGTTACCTAAATGTTACCTACTGCACCTTGAACAGACAATAGAAGTATAAAATCAAGTTATAACTGCAACTGTAATGTGTAAATGGAAGAGTAATCTCATGTTTTTTTTTTCCAGGATGTGGCATCCCCAGAAATTGCTAATTCAGAGAGGAAAAACAAGAGGCTGAAAGTCAAGCCTAAGAAAGGCAAGTGTATGGTTATTTCAGGTACAAGACTTAGAATATTTTTTTCTATACCATGTTATAATGTGTTGTCTTACATTGTGCTGTATAG
Source organism: Pangasius sanitwongsei (assembly GCA_037576675.1). NCBI lineage: Eukaryota > Metazoa > Chordata > Actinopteri > Siluriformes > Pangasiidae > Pangasius > Pangasius sanitwongsei. The sequence goes on from CM075012.1 coordinate 14,164,145, forward strand.
AACGCTCTCAGTTGGACGAGTTGTTGGCTGTTTCTTTGCGTGAGGAGGAACTGAACAGATCTCTGCAGACAGTGGATAACAGTTTGATCCAGGCTCGAGCAGCCCTGCAGTCTGCCTATATGGAAGTGCAACGTCTGCTAATGGTCAAACAGCAGGTTAGTTCTCATGAATGAGCAATGCCAATGTTTTTGTTCATTAGGATAATCTCTTTTTCATTTAGATCTAATTTATAATCATGTAACTACTCCCCAGGTAACCACAGAGATGAGTTCCCTGAGGACCAAGCGTATAGAAATTCTACACGGGTTACAAGGTACAAAAATTGGAATAAGTGTTAGAATTGTGAAAAAGTGAAAGTGGTCTAAGGAAAAATATTTCCTGCTCTATTTTTAGGATGTTCTGATTCTCCACCAAGAACAAGAAACTGTGATGAGAATCTGACCACTGCACCAATCCTGCCATTGCCTTCTTTGGCCTTGCCTGAACATACTGTTAAGCCCAGTAATCCAGCTACTACTTCTTCCATCCTCTCACCATCACCTGCCTCTAGCCCACCTGTTTTTGCTATCAAACAGGAGCGTTTGTCACCCGTGACTGTCACTCCAGCACAAGAGCCTACAGACAGCCTACTCTCTGGCCCTCACAGTACCACACCAGAGCAATCAGCAGCCGCAGCCGCCCCTGAGACTGGTGTGGAACCTGTCAGTTTAGGTAGAGTTTCATGCTCTCAAATTCAGAAAATATCTTTGTTATTACTTTGTTGCTAGTTAACTCACCAGTAATTACTTGTTTTCTCTTCTGATATTTGCCACAGATGCCACGTTAAAGTGTAACCTTAATGTAAAACTGTGTCAGAAGAATATACAATGTGCCCAGGATCACAAGTTACAGCTATCTGATGCCCATCAAGCTCATCTTGCCTCTCAGGAGCATACTCTAGACCCTCCCTCATCCCCAAACTCTGTTAGCCCCTCACTTAAACCAGTCTCTCCCAAGTGCTCTCCACCGCACAACAGCCCAGAAGCTAAGGCTGGGAAACGTGTAAGAAAGCTGAAGAAGAAGAGGGTCCTGAGGAACGCACAGGGAAGCAAGCAGCCAGACATCAGTGACTCGGAGCTTGATGCCAGGGAACCCTCCCGGCCTGTTCGCAAGCTGCGACCCCGTCGGCGCACCAGTGGCTCCTGCTCTTCTCCCCCTGCTGCTGCTGCTGAAGAAAAAGAGGAGAGTATGGAGCTAACAGGTGCACCGGATCCTCCAGAGACAAAGGGAAGAACACTCACTCCTGCTGGGAAGGAGACTCAGGACTCTGACTCCTCAGAGCTGGAGATGGTGGAGCTCCCCCAACCTGTACCTACAGAAGTGGTTAATTTGGACTCCTCTGACCCAGATGAGGAAGAAAGAAACCCTCCTCAAGTCTCCATGGAGTGTGCTACTGAGATGACACAAACCCAGAACCTTGCATGCAATGAGGTCACCTCCACCAGTGAAATTGACACCAGCAGTGTAGTCACAAGCTGTAAAAGGTAGCTTTTTATGAAAACTGGTAATTCATAGCTGTAGTTCTAAGTGTTATGTGTAACAAAGTCACCATTTGTAGGCTGAAGGCTGGTAAGCTCTCTGTTGTTCTGCAGTAAGATGATAATTGTTAGTAACACTGTAGTAAACTTTATGGGTTTTTATATTTGCCTGTGTCATGAATTGTCAGACTCTTCTGCTGTCCAGAGGGGTATAAGTATCATTTTATAATGTGCAGTGTCTTTTTTGTGTTTGTAGTGCAAAGAATGTCACTCTGGCAGTTATGAAGGAGTCCAAAGCATCTTCTGGTAGGTATTTCAAGTTTACAGGTTAATGTAAACTTAATTTCAACTCATAAGCTACATTGTGTAGATTAGGAATACACCTTTCTTGAATGACAGTTACTTAAACTGTTATTTTAAACAGTTGTGATTTTTGATTAGTGTTTTTTGAAACAACATAGTAAGGAGGATATATAGTAAACCTACATTATCCAAGAAAAAAAAAAACTGAACACTTAATACCAGTCCACAGGGCAACTGTGGTGTATCTCAGGAAGGCCAATGGAGTCCACATGGCTTAAATTAGAATGATAATGACAAAAATAGTTCACCAACTCCCTAAATTACTTTTTATGGGCAGGGTATTCTTAGAGCCTGGGTTAGTTTGAGGCCCCTGACTTGTTTCTGAGAGCAACTGTTGTGATAACAGCCCATGATGAATTGCAGAGTCACATTGCAGAATATGCTGTTGAGGTTTTCAGTGACAAATGTGATTTTATTATGTTTAAAACTTTAGGAATTCAAATAAGCAGTTCCTGTTTAAAACAGACTTGGCTTCCAGTCTTTGTGAATAACAATATAAAGGTTGTGTGTTGCATTTGGGTTAAGGTTACACTCATGATTTTGAAAGTTGTCAGCTCAGCTGAAAGCTTTATGTGTATGTTGCAAATGGGTTTTTACAGAGGACACAGTCACTGACTCATGTTGTGTTTGTGTACTTTATTAGATGTATCATCAGATGCTGGTGAAGAGGAGATGCCAACCGAGGGCTCATTTGAAGGCCATCAGGAGGCGGTGAATGGAATGCAGATCCATAATGGCCTGCTGTACACCTGCTCAGGAGACCGCACAGTACGAGCCTTCAACCTGATGGTGAGCCCACAGCACAGCCCCACAGAAACCGTACACACTGAGAAGGTGTCATTAGGTCTAATATCGAGATATACTGTGCTGAAATTCGTTTCACTAGTTCAGAGGTCCTATAGGTTGAATAGATTAATTGAATAGAATAGATCATTACTGTGGTCTCTCGATGTATTATAGAGTCGTAAGTGTGTGGCAGTGTTTGATGGGCACAGCAGTAAGGTAAACTGCTTGGTGGTGTCATCTGGACCTGGCTTGCCACAGCGCCTCTACTCCGGATCTAGCGACCAAACCATCCGCTGCTATAACATAAAGGTGTGTCTCTCTACCTCTCCTCCACCAAGCCTTCACTTATTATTGACCCTCATTTACTGGTAATGTTCAGACTTTGTTATTCAACCTTACAGCCTTCAAATGGTACTTTACTGTGCATGTATAGAGGTTTTACGTCTATGATTTAGTCATAGCATTTCCTAAATTTGACCCCTTGCTAGAGCAATATGGGAGACACCTGACAATTAATCTTTTCTGCTTTTTCTAACAAGCAGTCATACCGAGCACAAATAAAATTCACCCAGTGGACATGTACTTGTGTTAATTTTGTTACAATTATTTAAAGTAAGCATACACCGAGCTGATTGCTTATAAATCCAAATTTATTTACACTGCAGTTTCTGCAGACGTGCATTAAATGCCATTTTATATGAATGTTCCATTACACAGGATGTACCATATAACAAAAATTCATATGCAATACGTCGAAATATAATGCCTAGTATTAGTATAGTATTCTAAATAATGTGTATGTTTTAACCTTGTTTTTCATCTACATCTTCTGTTTGCTTACATCATGTTCTCTGAATTCACACTCTCGGATCTTTACTTGGCTCAGCTGCTATTTTGGTTCATCACTGTTTATTTCGTCTAAGCATGTCCTCACTCATGATCAATTTCGGATCAAAGTCTGCATTGTTGATGTTTCTCTCAGACCCGAGAGTGTGTGCAGCAGCTTAGCCTCCCTGACCGTGTGCTTTGCCTCCATAACCGTTGGAAAGTGCTCTATGCGGGGCTGGCCAACGGCTCAGTAGTCACCTTCAGCCTCAAGGTAAGCCTCATTCAAGTTCCCCACCGAGGAGGACATTAACCTGCACATGCTTTAGCTTAGACTATAGCTTTAGCATTACACTTTTGTAAAGTTTAGTGTCTGATTTTGTGTGACCGAGAGTACGATGTGTGCTCTGCTCTGGCTTTTGAGCCACTGAGAGGCATCTTATGTTGTTTTTAAATATTTTCGGTAGATTAAATCATTTTAGCATTAAGCATCTGCTTGAATGAGCACGTAGAGTGTAGATCTTGCCGCACTGTGCTTTTCTCTGACTGTTTGTTTGTTTTGTTTGATCTGCCTTTGCAGAACAATAAGCAGCTAGATGTGTTTGAGTGCCATGGGCCACGGGCGGTGAGCTGCTTGGCTACGGCACAGGAGGGAGCACGGCGTGTGTTACTTGTTGGCTCTTATGACACCACCATCAGTGTAAGAGACGCCAAGAGTGGCCTGCTGCTGCGTACCCTAGAGGGGCACACTAAAACAGTCCTCTGCATGAAGGTGTGTTTCAGCTTTTCTTTAATGTGACACTGTATTACATTTTAATAGTTATTTTGTTTTATTTTATTTTTTTGGAGTGTTGCGTATCCAGCTATTTACATACTCCTTTCTTACCTACTCTAATTAAATTGTCTGCTCTTTACGCCTGAGCCTTATTGTTGCTAGGGTAGTAGTAGTTCATTTGATATATGTATATTATACCTCATCTATCGTGTTTGAAAGTATGCCACTGAAAATTCCCCACTAGTGGTTTAATAATTTAGTTATATCTATTTTGCATGCACATGCAACTCTTTTCTCTACTCTGTATTTTCTTTTTTCGAAGGTGGTGAATGATCTAGTCTTCAGCGGATCCAGTGACCAGTCTGTCCATGCACACAATATACACGTGAGTGATTTTTACACTCTTTTTCGCCATTTGCTTTTATGTATGTGAGGAAATTTTCCATATGTGCTGGAAAGGTATTTGTCTTTATCACTGCGGTGTTTGTGCGACTTGTAGACGGGGGAGCTTGTGAGGATCTATAAGGGCCATAGTCACGCTGTCACTGTGGTGGCCATACTGGGGAAGGTGATGGTCACAGCATGCCTGGACAAGCTGGTCCGTGTGCATGAACTACAGGTAAGAATCCTACAGTCTGTTGTGTTTAGGGTATATGATTTTGATCGGTTGGTATGTTCAGCCTTGATGAGTGTTTAAATTGTTGGTGTGGCTGTCAGTCTCACGACAGGTTACAGGTGTATGGAGGACATTCAGACATGGTGATGTGTATGGTCATCCACAAGAGCATGGTCAGTATAGCTGAGAATATCATACACTAATCTTGCTCCACTTTTCTTCTACACATTTTATTCAGTATTGTGTAAATAAGTGGCTTCCATCCTGGCACTTCTTATCTGTTATATTTGGTGATTATAAGTATTTCTCCTTGAGCTACTGCTGAATTTCTGGAACGAACCACCCCCGTTCTTTAGATCTACACAGGTTGTTATAACGGGAGTGTACAGGCTGTCCGGCTGAACCTGATCCAGAACTACCGCTGCTGGGTAAGAGACTGGTGTGCAGTGTTGTGGCTTTTTTATGTGCTCCTGTTGAGCTGGTGTGTAGCATTGTTGGTGTGCAGTGGTGTTGGTGCAATTCTGATGAGTGCTCTTGTGTTTCTCCTGTAGTGGCATGGATGCTCGCTGATCTTTGGTGTAATGGAGCACCTGCAGCAGCACCTGTTGAATGACCACACCAGCCACACGCAGCAGACGCTCAAGTGCCGCTGGAGGAACTGTGACTCCTTCTTTAACTCCCGCAACGGCTTCAAACAGGTAACAGCACAGCTCATGTCCAAGTTCAAAGCTAGCTTAAAATGCATTTCTACATGTCTTTTTTTTTTTGCCCCTTAAAAAAAACAGTAATCATATAGTACTTTAGTACTAACGATTGATCAGATTGAGCAACACTTCTTAATTTGGGTAGAATAGGGCTGCTGCAGCCCTTATCTGAGGAGTTTATAAATTCTCATAGTGAGTGGAAATAAGTATTCAGACACTTTTGTTATTATTATTGGTGGGTCTGAATGCAATACAGTTTCAATATGAATAAAAAAATGCTCAATATGAATAACTTTAGTGTATTTTTTTTTTTTTTAAATAATGGCCCTGTGAACGTGGCATTTGAAACCATTTCACATGAAAATAAGTATGTATTACTATAATACTGAGGTAATGGTGTAGGAATTAAGCAGAAAGTGCAATTTGCCTGAATCTGTCTATGCCATGTTTGCAGGCCTAGTATTTAAAAAAAAAAAAACAACAACAACTATAGTAATATTTTGAGTATTTCTACAAAACATTACACTTATTTTCACATGAAAATATTAGATGATTGTATGTGATATTACTGCGCTCCATGGCACCATCTACAGGTGCAAGCTCATGAGACCTGAAACCAACTTCATCACATAGCTAATGTTAGTTGTTTAAACTGCTACTCTTGTATGATAAAGAAATATGTTTGAATGCATCTACAAACAATTCAGTAGCAGTACCAGTAATTCCTGGTATTATTTTGTCAGCTTTTTTATGCAACTACAATACAGTTTCCTTGCTGCTATGCACATAGTACTAATGTTGGTACTTTATGGTGTCTGAATCCTTTTTTCCTTATCAGTTTGGTTTTTAAACATATCTTTTTATGCATATGAATACATACCTTTTGTTCATATTTACAAGTGCAAAGTCAAAAGACATGTACATTTGCAGTGGATATATGCACTGGGAGTATATTAAATAACAAAAACAAAAATCTCTGAATACTTATTTCCCTTCACTGTATATGAACATTTATAAGACACCCTACATTACTTTTTGACACGGTGGTGTTTCTCGTCTTTATAGGCCGTGCAAGCTCACATGCAGAAACATGCAGAGGAGGACAGTAAATTGGAGTCTTGAGGGGTCCTGGAAAGGTCAACCTAGACAATCCAAATAACCTTCTCTTCTCCCATATTGGGAAGATCTCATCTACACCTCAGGACAGGAGCTCTCTCCTTGTGCAATCATTTTTCTATGTGCAATCAGATACCAACAGCTATCATCTTAGAGGGAGAGGACAATCTACTGTGACAGTTCTAGATGCCACATCTGAATAGGATTTTATGTGTAATAGGCATTTGTGTATAGAAACTACAGACAGTGTAGTCTCGATCAGAATATTTTCAAAGAGCAATGCTCATAGGCTTTTATTGCTGTCACTTTACTGCTTAGTGGATGTGTTGGAGGCTTTTGGCATCCAAAGGTTCTTCACATTTGTTTTAGATTGTGAAAGTCCTTCTCTTTCAGTGGAGCTGCTGGTATTCTGACCGTACCAGTTGAACCATTTTCTCGTTCCTCTTATCCATGTACAATGTAATCTTATCTCTTTGAGTGAAGATTGACTACACCTTATTGTTAGCACACCATATGATAATTCTGTCATCTTCGAGGAAAAGATAACAGATGTACAGGTAATGGATAACTGATGTCTCTTCCTACTCTTTACTCACCTGATTATACACAGTATTATCAGCTCTGGGATATAATGACCAAATAAAGACTACGAATTAAAAAAGAACTAGGGGGAAAAATCTAAAAATTGTTCGACAGGCCAGAAGCCAGAAGAGTTGTTGCTGCTGCCCCTTCCTGGCCAAAAACACACTTTGTTCATTACTTTGTATGGCATGGGTTCGGGGATGTTTTTCATTTGGAGTGTTTTGAGGTTTAATAGCATGGTACTCCTATCTTCTTGAGCAACCACGTTTTTTTTTTTTCTTGTTTGTTTGTTTGTTGTTGTTTTTCTTTCTTTCTTCTTTTTTTTTTTTTTTTTAAACTAGAAGTGTTTTCTGAAGACCCCCATTCCTTATAATTCACTCATAGCTCAGATAAGGACAATGTTTCACAACTATTCTATACCAAAACAAGGTAGGACAATCAGGATTTAGTGAAATATGTTATTCATAACTTATTTCAAAATTTTAGACAGTAGTTTTTGAAAGATTTCTGAAATGGATGGTCAGTTTTTTTCTTTTGTCCTTCAAATCTTATGTAAAGTGGTTTTCCTTTGCCCACCACTATTTTTGAAAGATTTTCTGATTTTTCTTGTTTTGATTTTTTATTTTTTCCATATAGGCTTTTGAGTTTTTTTGTTTTGATTTTTTTTTTTCCTTTCTCTTCACATGGTATGGTTGCTCACTGAGGTTAAGACTCAGTAGGGAGACTGCTTGTTTGCCCTAACTGAAAGATTGCTGTTCAAGGAAACGTGTTTGCTGTGATTGTGACAGGTCCTGAAATACGACAGTCGGTGTGTGTAACCCACTGTGAGCAGAATGTGTGGGAGTGGGATTATGCCCAAGTAATACAGTGCAGTATTGCTGGTTTGACTTGGATTTTTACACAGTGATTCTCACGTAGTCGAGAGAGTTCTGTATGGGTTCTGCCCTTTTGTGATTTAAAAAAAAAATTTTTTTTTTTATATGGATGTGGGTGGAGATGCATGCAGCCTAGCTCTACAACACATTTTGACTGAAGGGGTGTGTGTGTGTGTATATTGCAAGTTGTTAAAGTGGTTAATGTGATAGGTGTTTTATGGAATGGAGAGCATAGTACCAGAACCCCTCTCCCATGCCATAGCACTCCGCCATGTAGGCAGCACACAGAACCACACCCAATAATAAATTACAGCTAGTTGTCTTAATTTCAGCGACATAACTTTAAACATTTATAAACATTTTAAAACCAGGACTGTGTTCTTTCTTAAAGTTTGTGCCACAATAAGCTACATTTTAACTACCCTACCCAACTCACTAAAGAGATTTGATATTATACTAGAATGTGGATATTTGTTTTGTTGCTATCATTGAGCAGCAGTTTTTTCTAACCCTTGATCCCATTGACAGTACATCTTTCTTTCTATAAATAGTGTGCAGCATTCGGGGCAGTTTGTCAACCTCTTACCTGGTCTTCCCAAAGTTGGTTTGTTTTTGTTTGTTCATTTCCACTGAATACCTTGTTATAATAAAAATACATTTAAAGTTTTGTCAACCTGGCATTTTGTGTGTCTATTCTTTGAGATATTTCTTGTATGCACACTAGTTGAATTAATGTTGAATATTTTTAATGCAACATTTTCATAAGGAAAAAATCCTTGAGCCATGAACTGCAGACATTTATTTGATTAAAGAGGTTAAGAACTCTATACTGTATACTCTTCTGACCAAACCTTAAATGTATTTATCGCCAAAATAAGCCCAAGTTTAATCTCCACATATGCAGTGGAAACAAACCCTGAACACATTTCTGAGTTCTGCATTTGAGTGGGTTCTGTTAGGTATTTCCTCTTGCTATTAATGTTTTTCCACCAAACAACTTGTGAACAGGCTTGTGGAAACAAAAACAGAGGAATCTTCCAACAACAAAGTTGAAATAGCCTGAAAGGTGGCTGTTGTGAAATGTGTGTGAACACCAATCTTTAATTGAATTCAAGGTTTTGTTTATCATAGCCAGTCGGTAAAAGATAAAAAAAAAAAAAAAAACAGAGCAGAGGTATTTGAAGAATAATCTGAGGTACTGTATTGTAACAGGAAGCAAGAGGTTTCCGGTGTTGGTATATGGGTGAGAAAGAGAAAAAGAAGACAGGCCTAAAGAAGAACAACATTAAAGGAGTATGAACAGTAGCAAACAGTGGCCTGACACCTTGAACACTGCAGTAAAGGAAAGGAAAGAAAGTAAAAGTGTTTAGGTTAAAACAGTTCTAGAGATGAATGGTGCCACTGAGTACATGGAAGGTGAGCCTCAGGACACTTGGGAGATGTCAGTACTGCAAAACCTCTAACCTGGTCTAAAACCTGCTTTCAATCTGTTGACGAGATGATGACGTCATGCCTATCACTACATGCGGCTGCCATATCACCTGTCCTTAACTCTCCGAAACTCTCCGGAATGTGGAATGGCGTTAAAGTTTAGTAATGACTATTTTATGTGAAGATTGTAAATAATTGTGCTATATCAAGGCTAAAAATACAAAGGGAGAAGTGGCGGAAGTTTGGCACACTGAGTTTGAGGTAAAGGCTGGTGGTTCTGGTCCTGTTCTTTGGGTTCACCTGGATCCTGAGTGTGTTTAGGCATACAGAGTCAACTGGAGCCACTGTGAGAAAGCAACAGTTCAGAGTCAGAGCAAACGTGAACAGCTATATAGTCCAATTAGACAACTGCTAAAAATTTTACAGAACCCCTATGAATAGTAAAGATGTGGAAAGTCTGTGTGTCTGATGAGCTGTATGTCCTCAACCTACTTAATGCTGAGGAACATCAGTCAACAGACTCCCTTTTAAACTGCCGTTTGAGTTATATACCTCCAGTACAGACAGACTGATACTGCCGTCTCCATCCTGATCAAAGGCCTGGAAAGCTCCTGTAAAGAGACCAAGTTTGCTTTAAGTAAAGTAAAAATTGTTATAGTATTAGAGAAAATATTGTCAAAGTGATCAAATTCAATCACAATTTAAATGCAAATGGATAAGCCACTTACTGAACATCCCCTCCAAACGCACAAGACAGCTGACAAAGCTGTCAAAGTCGATGTTCATGTTCTCATTGGCGTAACGCATTGTGATAATGTTGTACAGTGGGTTGTTGAGATGGAACCCTGAATGACACATAACACACATGACTGCACAGTGACAAGTCCATTAGAATGAATTCAGGTTTCAAAACAGCTTCAATAAAAAATAATGCAAATGTCTAGTAAATTTAAGCAACATTATATAATAGTTAGTTCCGGTCCACTAATTTGATTGGACAAACGGTGTTCCAAGAGTGCTCATATTTAGTCTAACTGCACTGGGACATTTCACTGTCTGTATCACTCTGCTTGTCTGTGTTCGCCACATAAAATTCCAATTCTAGTGATAGTTTGTTATACTGAAAATCTTACTACGGCAGAATAACATCATGGCACATGTCCACATCAGTGGACATGGCAAACGATACATTTTATACCTTTTATAACATGAATATAACTTTTGACTTAAAATGCACCTTTAACAGGAATGTACAAATCAATGTGAGCTAGCTAACCAGCTAGTATAAAGTGAGTATACAGATTCTATTTCCGCTAGCAGGGCAAAAATAAAACAAAACATTTGGCCATATTGTGTCCAAAATATCAGTTACTCGATATTAATTTCTTGTTTATAGAACTGCTGTATAAAAGCAATTTCGCACGAGCAAGAGTGTGGTTATACTGAACATCGGCACAGCTGTGATTACTTACGGCCCAGATGGAGTATAACTGCACTCTTGCTCATGTGATATTGCTTAGTTAAGAAATGTTTATCTGTAAATACTTGCATTGCTAATTGCAGAGATAAATGTAAAAGGAAATTAATACAAGTACCCATTTATACTAGAATAGTCACCTATACATTATTCATTCAATTGGCTTGGCCTTTGACATTATTTTTGCTACATTTGAGTTATTATTTGAGTCCTGCCTTAAAATATTCTTGTAGTTTTTGACATCCACTGCCATGTCACAATTCCTAAAAGCCTTAGAAATTGAGCTGACACTGGTGTTACAGAAAACCTTGCAGCACACTAGATCTACATGACAACGATGATCACGAACCACCTAAATGCAAAATTAAGCAGAAAGAATGGCAGCGCTAATATTTGAAATAATTGTGTGACACTTACCTGCATCATTAATGGCATTCCTCATCTCATAGCTGCTGATGAAGCCAGTATGCTCAGCTTCATAGTGCTTAAAAATTTCCTGCAGAAGAAAAGTCTGTCAGTCTGTGCAACATGTACAATATGTGCAATGTTTCAAAGCATGGGCAAATAGAAGACCCCCAAACCTGCCACTGTTTGATCTTATTCCACAACTGTCTAAACTCTTGTAGATTAAGTCTGCCTGTTCCATCCATCTAAACATCATAGTCAAGGTCAATACACTGTAATATATATATATACTGTATATAAGGTCAAGGCTACATTTCACATCTTCCTACAAGAACTTATTATAAGTTACAAAATTATAAGCAACTGGCAAAGAGAGTCAAGATAGACACTTAGACAGGTTCTATGTGCACTTTAAACTGTTCTTCGGTTTGTCCCTCAAGGGAAGAAGCTCTTTTGAAAGAATTGTTAAACAATCAAAGAAGTGTAGTTAATTATGTATATTACAAATCTTTTAAGTAGGAAGTGCTTAATGTATGTATTTTGTGATTCAACCACCATAAACTGAATTCTTGAGCACACGCTACATGTGCAGATCTTTTTCAGAAGGATACATCCATGAAGGCAATCATGCTACGGCAGCTCTCTAGACTGAAGCCCTCTTTATTCATGTCCCTGTCTGTGAAGGTGAAGAAAGTGAAGGTGGTTTTGTAGATGAATGCATGTAACCATAATTGATAATAATTATAGAAATATACGTACGCTCAGCCAACACCTTGTTCAGGACATTTCTCAGCTCATTGGCTGAGATCTCCATTTCCTGTGTGATCAGAGAGTGCTCACTGACTAATGTGTAATATTATAGTGCTCAGATCAATAAACTTATGCAAATTATTGCAGACATTTTCAAAGTGAAAAAATAAGAAAAGCTGATAAAGCATGCAAAATATCTATAAATGACCGTGTATGTAATTATCACTAGTGTTTTGTTTTTTTACCAGTTGGTTCCCACCCCAGCACCATACTCACTGTCCCCCCAGCGCTCTCTGGCTCCCTAGTACTCACATCCCCAGCTATCTGCTGAAAAATGGTGCGGAACTGCTGGTCCTCCTCAGTCTCTTCCCCTGCTGAGGCTGGAGCTGGCTGAATTAGCATTGGAGTTAAGTGGCAAAAGTAAAAGTATTGTCACAGACTGGACATTTTTTAACTATATGTTCATTACATGTAAACAATTATTCTCAAAGATAATTTACTGAGGATGCTTTAAGACAAACTCTCATACCAGTTAATTGGTGAATACATGAAGCAATCTGTTAACACTCCAAATAGATGCTAATTGTGCAAATAAAGCAAAGAACTTGTTCCATCAGGTTACTAATCTAGACTTTGGTATACTGGGTAGGGACCAAGACGATGTACTGAAATGAGAAAACATGTCTCCAACTCCTTCTTTAATCCATGTAGCACATTCTATGTGTAAGAAGTTTAACTAGATGCCAAAAATATTTAATTAAAGATGTCACATGCAGCACTCACCACTGGATGGTCAGCTTCGATCCTGTTCTCTATTTCCCTAAGTAGGAATCAACAAACAGTAGTCACTAATGAAATTAAAAAAAAATTTTTTTTATTAAATTAACAAGCTGGGCCTGATAGCTGCTCCATCACCAACATTTTCCCTAAATTAATGTTCATCCAAATTTTTTTCTCTGTTCAGTCCTTCCATATTACTTGGTCTCCAAATAAGATAAAGACAATTTAAACTGGGTACTATGTTGGGTACATTTCAAATCCATTGTGGTGGTGTACAGAGGCAAAATATAAAAAATTGTGTCATGCCAAGTTAACCAGTTTTATTTGTAAGTTAACAGGTTATTTACTGTAACAGGTGATTTATGAATGGCTTTGTACGACAGCTATAGAAAAATAATGATAACATGGACTTAAGAGTCAAGCTACTGGTTGTGCTGTACAATTCAAAACTCACACAGCCATCTATCCCACTCACTCAGAGATGTTCTTCTTTTCGGAGAAGACACGGAGGAGAAACTCGCCTTCCTGGTGGGGCTCATAGGTGGAAGGCACAATGACATACTCCCCAGGGCTCAGCCTGAAGCGTTGAGTCACCTCCCGCAAGTTAATGTAGGCCTTGCAGTGAGCCTTGGATGAGTTCAGCAGGAAGAATTCCTTCTGCATGTGCTGCTTGTTACCATGCATCTGACAGACAGACAAAGCAGTACAAAAATATGCTACAAAAACAGTCAGAGCAGTGTAATGTGGTTAGCTGAGAGACACAAATTCATGAAAAGAATTTGTGTTTCAGGTAAAACTGGTAAGGGAAGGAGAGCATGCACACAGTAATGTACACAATGCACACTACTCAGCCTCTACTGGAGAGAGAGCACTCGGGGGTCCAAGCACTTCTCTCCATCATTTTTCCATACCTCTTTTGGCACCTATGGACAAATGGGGGGAAAAACACAGGACGACACTTTAACTTGATAAATATCATTCTTTTAACATTACAATCATAAATAAAACTGCATTTTAAAATAATCAAAAATACCATTAAAAATCATTTACTCTCTTCAAATTCTAGTCTTTTTAGTTCTGTTTAAGCACTATAGAAAAGATACAATTAAATAGAAGCTATTTACTGTCATGACCTTAAGCCAAGTACCTCATAGATGGAAAATCCAATAGTGAATAAATTGGCACCCAGTTTGCGTTCTTTTCTTCTGTTTTTCTGCATGAGAGCCACCACAAAGGAGCAGGCCACCTCACTGTTGTCCAGGTCGTCATCCTCCTCAAGGAGGCGAAGGCGATACTGTGGGTTTGTCCAAAAGGTGTCTACACAGAGTGAGAAAAAGTATATATAGTTAATATATATACAAAGTATTGTTAATATACATACTCAAATATAGTTGAATGCAAACATTTGTACACCCTTAAGACAATATAAAAAGAAGAAGACAATGAATTTTAATTTATATCAACAAGCCATTTAGATTTTAGTAATACTCTTTCATTATCACACAAAAATACCCAAATGGTGTTATGATAGTTTAATAGATTAAGAGTGAACAAAACAAAATCTCAGTCTAAAATTTTGTATTTTCCTTTCTGAATGTGAAATAAATATTCTGTAATATCTTGTATGCTTTTGTATTCTAGAAGCTTTTGTATCCTCTTGTCTTATTCTTTAATATTCACCCCCATTCTTCCTGAAATGTCTGCTCTAACTCTATTTGGGTAATCTTTATCCATCCTTGCAGAAAACTCTGTTATATTGCCAGAGGGTCATGGCAAACCTTCTTGAAAACTATTTTTTCTGTTAATTTTGCCATATGCCATAGGCTGTTGCAGGCTATACCCATATTTCATTTAAAATCTTTGTAATTCTTTCATTTTCAAATAAATAACCATGGGGGAGGCAGACTTCTAGATTCAAATGTACATACAAATCACTACTTAAGCAGAGTAAGACTAAGACTTTTAATTTACATGAGCATGGATCAAACTGCTTACCACTATAATTCCTGCAGCCTCCAGCAGAGCAGCCTTTTACCCAGCGCCCCTCATTCACAGACACTGTCCACTTGTGGAGCTTATCATCATCCAGAGCATCAGGGGTCAGGTTACAGATTTCTAGCTTGGTGTAGTTCTTCGTGAAATCAGCAAAGGACATCCTATACAAAATGAAATAAAAACCTTTGCTGAAACATCACTGGTCTTTGGCAGATGAATATCTACTCTCTGAACTGCTTATACTGTTTGTTCAAAATTCTAAACAGAACTCTGTACATTTACTCACCAGAACTCTCCATCTTCTGCATTCTGTAGATGCAGTTTTCCTTTCTCTTCCTTAGAAATGGTAGTCCACTCCTTTGAACTACATACAGTGTGTTATTAATACACATTAGTACACTGTTGAGATTGATTACCTGTGAGCACTCTTTCCTAGAAGTCACTTACTTATCACTCCAAGGTCCGTTCCACTCCACTTGGCCCCATGGATTACGTAGACGCACCAGACGCACTTTAGATTCTTTTTGTGTGCTCTGTTTACACTAGAACCACAGTTAGTGTTAATGCAAACAGCTTCATTCATGCTGCTGGTCATCAAACATTTCTGCAACAAGCCTAATAGGGTCTAATCATCCAGCTGGTCAGTTATAGAACAATTTAATTTCATACTTTCTTACACTCCCTTTACCTCCTCCACAGCAGTTACAGAATAGGCATGACCTTTCACTAGCCCAGTCGTGGTGCGAGTCTCCAAGCGGGCTGGGACCAAGGCCTGGGATAAAAAAAACAACAATACTCTTTGCTATTACCAGGCTGGAGATTACAGGTGTTCTCAGAACCTCTTACAAAAATCCTTTGTATCAGGATTTTTCAAAAATGTGTGTGTGTGTGTATGTTCACTACTGTGTGTGTGCACTTGGATGGGTTAAATGCAGAGCAAAAATTCCGAGTACGGGTCACCATACTTGGCTACATGTCACTTCACTATCACTTCACTAAACTCAGTTTCTCACAGTTTTTTAAAATTCAACACTACTGTTTTATTGGCGGTTTGTTAGCAAACCTATATATTGTGATGTATAATTATGTATAGTAGAAATGTCTTCACAATTTGTGATGATATCTTGTCATATTGCCCACCACTTGTGCACATTTATATGTGTAAATATTTATGAATGCAAATAGGAAGAAATAGAATTCTATATTCGGTGTAACCTACGTCAATAGAGCAACCCATGAGGGAGCCTCGCTCCAAGGCCTTCTTCATGATCTTGTAAAGGTCTTTGGGTGCTTCCTTCATTTCATAGAACTCAGTTACTCCTCCAGTGAAGTCTTCCATCCCCTCGGCAGTGTTTCCACCTTTCAGAGCCTCATAAGAACCATGCAGTCTGAGTAAAATACATTTGAAGCAATGACCTCTGAGATACACACCACACCTTATAATTATAGTTAATTTTTTTGTATGCTCACAAAACATTGTTTCCACTCGTAGACAATTTGAGAGTACATATGAACAGCATGATGAAGGAAATCAATGAGAGTCTTACTTGGCATATGCTTTCTCAAGAAGTACGCTCCAGAACTCATTCCTCTCAGCAGATTTGGTGAACACCAGCTGGTTGTTGATGGTAGGGATCCGATCATCAACCACAACATCCACCCAGTCACCGTAACGCCAGAACTACATTAATAAACAGAGAGAAAAGATGTTAGAAGTGCTACCACTACTGAGAAATGAATAAAGACATGGCATAAGACCAACTTTAAAGACTAGCACAAACCTGAAAATGAAAGATTCCCGCATAATTGTCAGAGAAACCCTGCTCTTGAGGAACAACCCGATACAGTAGCTTATCGTTCAGCGTAAGACAAGCAATGGCAGCAAGCAGCCAGCAGTCTCCTATAGAGACCAGAGGTAATATTAAATACAATATTAATTAATTAACTTGTCTTTACTAACCACTTTTTCCCGGTCAGGGTCCTGGTGTTTATCCTGATCCTGGGAAAACTGAGCAGGAGGTGGGAATACACGATGCACACACCATTCACACATTCATACCTAGGAGCAATTTAGAGTCACTAGCATGTTTTTTGGAGGTAGGAGGAAACAGGAGAACCCAGAGGAAACCCACATGGACCCAGCAAGAACAAACAAGACTCTGCTCAGAACCAAGAACTGGAGATCCTATTTGCTCAGAATACTTTAATGCAAATGGCTTGAAAATTTGCCACAGCCAAACCAAGATTAGCTCCAGAAAATATACCATGTAATAACTCTGAGGCAAAACTACTGTAAATGCTAATCTGCCATATACCAAGATTTCCATTAAAATTCACAGGTTCAGACTTACATTTCTCACTAATTTCAATGTTGTTAATCATATATGATTACTAAATAATATGCTTTAAATGAATAACTGAATAATAAACTGGGACTTTAAGTGCTAGATTCTGGAGGTTTTTAGCTGGACTACATAGTTACATATTTTAAAATGTAAACTAGACTTTTCACTTTATTTAATTATAACCTCAAATATTCCACTAAATGTCACTATTATAATTAATGATCAATAAATAATTAACCAAATAAACTAAACTGTATATAGTGGGGTCCAAGAGTCTGAGACTACTAGTGAAATTTTGTTTCTAATTTAATACAAAATATTTAAATTAAAAATATATTACCAGCAACTTGAATGAAAAGTAGAATCTTTTAAACTTTTCAGCATACAATATACATAATCACAAATGTGGTTTCATATAAATAGTGACCTAGAAATAGTGCAAAATTATTGAAAACCTTGAACACTTCAATTCATTGTTTTCAGGTTTTCAAAATGCTAAAATCTTCATGCTTATTTCCAGTTTTAAATTAAAGAAAATTCCCAGAGTTTTAATGTAGCCTCAGACTTTTGGACCCCACTGAATATGTATGCAATATTAGGACCAAAAACAGGGGCCCACAGTGCTGACTTCAGCATTTTTGGATTGCACAATGGAATGTGCCATGTATCTGCCCTATACACAACCTTTGTGACTTTAGTCTCTTTTTATTGCTCGTATAGAGCACACAACAATGAGAAGTGCTGCCAGCCAGATTCCCTTCCACTAGAGTAGTCACAATATCAAGGGGCCCCTGCTGGGATGCGAGTATATTAACTACACCTCAAAGAGCACCCATTAAATTATACTATGGTCCAGACAGGAATGTAAAACTGTGGCACTGGTGACCAGGCTCATTATAGAATTTTCTGTAGTGTAATTAAGCACTTATATTGAACTAATCTTACCCAAGTCTCCCTGACAGATGTCTGTTCTGCTGGCACCTCCAACAATGAACTGTGGATCGTCACAAATATCCTGCAAGGCAGTTGAGTACAATATCAATACTATAACAGAGGCTAAATTATACAGCATAATCATGTTTACTGGCCTATATGTGTACATTGTTAGCAGTATAGTCTAATAACAATTTAACTTTTCCTCATTCCTATGTATTTTAAACTAACTACCAACAATTAGGAGTAACCAATATATCATATAATTTTTTTTTCTTCATATGTATACATAGACAAATACATCAATTGCAACCTGTCCATGCAGTTAACAGCCATGTGATTATAGGAGGTGTGCTTCAAAACAAGTAATACCATTTAGGATTAAAATGGTACAACTAAGGATGCAACTTCATCACTCACAGAGTTTTTACATAATCATTAATTGATGCAATGATAAAAATTCAGCACCTCATTTCAGCACCAGGCATTTATAAACCTTATAAATAGTATGTTAATCCGTGTTCCCTGTATCTCATTCTATTACACTATTCTAAAGAGGATTAAATTTTATGCTTGCTTTGTCCATCTCTGCCACATGAGTATACTGTGATCAAAGGATAATTCATCTGAGCCTTATCATACACAACTAAGCATCTCATCACATGCGTTACAGATATTCTGTAAGAAGAATTTAGAATACTTCCATTTTTGTAACATTTAATTAATTAATATATCATAAAATTAAACCATAACCTGCTCTTTCAAACCTGTATATTGTATATTGACTAGTAAGTCCACTTGTCTCCATGCCATCCTCTTCCCAGCCCTACCTTGGGTCTTTTCCAGATAATGTTCTTGACCTTGTTGGACTTGGGGCCCATTTCCTTGTAACCCAGGGACTCCACAGTGGCTGGGAAGGTATCATCCTCAAATAGAACCTTTTTCTTAAGACAATCCTGTTTCAGGGTGTTAAAGTCCTGGCCATTGAATCGAAGAGGTTTGTTCACAGATCCTTCGCCATCCTTTCTCTCTCTCTCCCGGATTAGCCGGTCACAAAAAAAGCCTGATGGTGTGTAGGGCATCTTGTCTCACAAAGATGTTTATTTGGTGTTGTAAAAACAGCCTTTGGCCAACAACGTTTAGGCCTTAGAAGTCTAAAATCCCTGGCATAAATCCAAAGCGCTGACCTCTGATTGGCTGTCCTGTAAATGACGCCCACTTCACCTGGTCATGGAGTGGAGGCCAGGGTTTGAGGCAAAAGACTTTCATGCCACATGTGTACCATGCGTGCACATATGCATACACATAGCTAAACTCTTTTGGACCATTCCCATTGGCTGGAGAACAATGAGCAACAGTTCTCTCATACCATCACTGAAAGATGAGTGGAGCTGCAAAGAGTAGTTGGATGGCCTGCCTCAGCAGAAGGCATTCAAGCTCTCTAAACCTGTTCTCAATGCAGCTCAGCATTGAGCAATCTCAGCATTACTACGTAGAGCACAGAAGCACTGCCTGTCTACCATGCATGTCTACAACTATGCCAAAGCAAACTCATTCCAAGGCTCACGAGTGACTGCGAAACAGATTATCAGCATAATCTAAGTGAATGTATTTTGAGGAACTGCATTCCTCAAAAGCAAATCTTGTAGCAGAACCATTTTTGATGTGTATTTAACGTAATCTTTTGACACTGTGAGTTAATACTCTTTCATGGAGGGTTTCAACTGTCTACTAAAAGATCTTAATTTTTTTCCAGGACAATGTTACATTAAGTACCTGAGATTTAATCCTGTCCTGTAAAAGAAGAGATCCAAAATTGAAACTTTTGGATCTATTATCCGTGTTATAACTTTAATATGTAAAGAAATTTATGGATGCCTTTTAGAAGACAAAAGGTTTGTCATGCATCCAAAACCTGTAATACAAAGCAGCCTTTAAATTTTACAACACCTATTTAAATCTAACATTATCTCAAACAGACAGCTGTTGGAAAAACCAACATAAAATGTGTTAAAAGAACATCTTTGGTGCACCTTGACATAGATTCTACATATCTCTGGAATTGTACCGGAGGGTTGAACAGTTTGCTTCCAAAAGTTGTTCCCTCAATTGGTGTTTGGATAATGATTGTGGAGAGTGCTGTGTAAACATGTGGGTTCAAAATCTCACATATCAGTGTTTAACTGGGTTGAGGTCTGGTGACTGGGTCATATGGTTTACATAATTTTCATACTCATCAAACCCTTGTGCACTGTGGCTGGAGACACTGTCATCCTGGAAGAGTCCACTCTGAAGATCTCAAGAATGAAATGTTTCATCATAGGATAAAAGTGATCAGATAGAAGAACAAGGGGACCCAAATCATGTAGGCAAATGTCCCCACAACATAATAGAGCCACTGGCTTTCCTTTGAATTTGTCACCCATCTGTAGATATGATGCTATGAGTTTGAAAGAATACAAAATATGTGAAAAGGCAACAGCGTGTGCATCACGTGTAACTGTGTGTGTGTGTTTGCACTGATGACAACACAAAACAGTAACAGACTTATGTAGTACATATAAAAGGTCAGAGACACACCACGTTGTTTGACTCTCCATGTCTTTATGTACCAAAACATTGCAAAGTTAGCTTTGTTATATAAATCATGGCCATGTATTGCAGGGCTTTATGGCCAGATATTAACACAAAACAGGAAGTAAATAAATCAGATAGATTATGTTTCAAATTTAACTTTGTTTTTGAGCTCCATTCAGAAATTTAATTGCTGATCTCACAATTATTTGCCTTCTTCAGTCTGACAAAGTTCACATAAAAATCATCAAAAGTGCTTTTAAAAATAAAATGTCTATTATTGCTATAAATACAATAAAGCCCAAATTTAATTTACAGAAAAACTGAACATGCACAGAGAAGGCCCTGAATTGTTTTCCTGCTAATGATTAATAAACTCCCTCCTAATATGTTGTTATATACTGATTTCCCAATCTGTGTGTATATCCAGGTCCAAACCAGTCAGTGTTAACAGAGCCTGCTTTGGTTCAAACTGAAATGTGACTGTGGTCTTCCCTGCAGCTGGATTGAGAAAGGGACTGGATTAGTACAGAATGAAAAAAGCAATACAGTGTAAAATATTGCTACATGATTTACTGTAGACTTTCTTCCATATCAGAATTAATTAATATTTCCAAATTACTACTATAAAACAATATAATCAAAGTGATTGCTACCTTAAAAACACACTTGTATATTGGACATTATATTTAAAGATGTCTTAAGACTATTTATAATAAGCACAGTAATGTAAATAGGTCTCACTTGATTTTAGAGTAGGTTTCCTTTTCACACTCTTCTGACCCAGAATCACCACTGACTCCAGTTTGCCACTGGAGATGAAGAGCGCGTCTTCATCTGCACAGCTGCATGTTATATATACCACAGGTACATAAGATTATGCCCAGAACTGCTGTAATTAACACTGATCAGGTTAGTGGCCTGAACAGTGTGTACATATACACACACACACACACACACATGCACACACATTACCTGCTAATGAGTCTGCCAGACTTCATAGAGAATTTACGCAAGCAGAACTGCTTTTTGTCCCTATAGCTGAAGGAGTGCCCATCATCCTCATACAGCAGACCTTCAGCATTGCCCTGTAATGCAGGTACTCATCAGCATTGAAGGAAAGCATAATTATTGATAATCTAAATCAGATCTTACAAATATATACAGTAGAATGAAAGTTTCCTTACGACAAAATGAAATAAAGAAATGTACTTTATAACAAGGCATTTAATGTGTTACGTTTTAGAAAAGGTTTATAAGCACAAGTACGAACAAAACAACAAAAATGGTCAGTGGTGTATATTAAGATATTAACGGTAAAAATGTCAAAACACTATCAGAATAAAGTTGGTATCTCCCTTTCCGAATGTGACAAAAAAGACTGGTTGGTCAATCTTTGCCCATTATTCTTGACAGCTGTCATGTGATGGGGAGAGCTGGTGGGTAGCAATTGGCAGATGAGCAAACTGGGGAGAAATTAGGGGGAAAAAATCTTTTTTCTAACTTTTTCACAGACAGACTGTAAAGGGGTGCAAACGTTTAAACTTATATCAAGATATTTCTAAGAAGGATGATCACCTCCAAGTCCAGAGCTACAGTTAGAGTGAATGGATGTTGCTGGAGATCAGCAGTGCAGGAACCACAGCCTGTTCTCCTCGTCACAACTGTTCCTCCACGCTGGAGCACAGGCACCTGGAAAATAAACACAACACAGTAAGGAAAACACAAATCATATAGGCCAGGTCATGCAGGTCCCTGCGTGTGGTTTGGCTAGTGTGTGTGTGTGCTGTAATGGAGCATTGACTCACTGTCTCCAGAGTCACAGGAAGTGTCAGAGTCTTGCCTCCTCTGTGCACCTCACCACTGCTGACATCATACCACAGCTGCCACATAGAAACCACACACATCGCTACTTAGCTACAATATGTATATACATTGCACTACTAAGGACATTGAGCATGACTGACCTCATCTGACCCTGGCAGTAAAATCTTCACCTCTGTGACTCCTGGGTCAGTCACAGGACAGGCCAGGAGAGCACTGCCTGAAATCATACACAGCAATATTGCCTACACATTATACATTGTAATTTATTCTGTACAATAATGTTTATATAGAATACTTTTATTTTTTAATGTGGATTTGATGATACTTACCAATCATGTACTGGTTTTCCACAGTGAAGGTTTCTGTCTCCTTCGGGAACTCCACCCACATCGGTCTGAGACAAACAGAAAAATGTCACTGGTTTTTGAAAACTAATCTACAATGAAAAGCCCAGTCCATTACCATATCAGCCCACAGCCACACTAGCACCAAGATGATACTAAGAAGGTTTCTCCTGTGTTAATTACTCTTGTGTATGATATCTAACAGCTAACAAAGTCTCATTTTTACTACTCCCATTTGGCAAAAAAGTTAGAAAGGATTTTATGTAGAATGTTCTGATTTTGTAATTGCACTTAGCCATCTGCTGTTAGATTCACAATTATTTTAAGTGAAAGTCTGTTAAATACATTATGTATTATGATCAACTTTATTATTTTATTAAATTTTAATTATCTTGCATATTTTATTTACTGAAATAATTGCTCTAGAGTATTTTTGCTTTCATTTAAATGTATGTAGTAATTAGGTCATCAATGCAGGATGTATTTCCACCAATTCCACATCTACTGCGACCCTGACCAGGATAAAGCAGTTAGTCAAGATGAATGGCAATAAAGTAAAAAGTTGAAACGTGCATACCTCATTGGGGGCAATGCTGAGGTATGGGCTAGGTGAAAGAGAGTGTACCAGTAAGGCAGGAGGCAATATCTCTGTTGGATTGCTGATCGCACTGCTGAAGTGACTATGTTCCCAAACAGCCAGGGCTCACGCCGCTTGGTCTGTTTAGCTGAGTGGCCTCTATAGAAAGGCTGCAGCGCCCCTGCCTGGTACCAACGCACCAGCAACTCAGGGTCAGGATCCTGCACAAAGCCTCCTACATCAGCTATAATCACATAGATTATACACACAAGTTATGATATATTTTTTCCCTCCTATCATTTTTAAAGCATGACAATGTATAATGTCAAATATCAGTTTGTGCCTTTCTTGGCACCCACTAAAGAAGGTTAACTGACCTCCACAAAACTGCATTCCAGTGACACTCAATGACAACAGCATAGGGATTGAGATCTTCAGATACTCCCAGGTAGCAACATTGTCCCCTGTCCATATAGCACCTGTGATAAAAATAAAAACCATAAACACAGCATTGCTGTATTTTTTTCCACTGTACACTTAAAAATATTAATTCAGCCAAATGGAAAGCAATAGAACTTGTTGCTTTAGTTTATTCTCCACTGACTTGAGAGTAGATTGGAATGGTCACAGGGATAACTGCAAAGTGAAAAAGTGACTGCAACATCATTACATTGTGTGATGATGCCACTGTTAAGTCCAACATGGAACACGTGTGAGATGTAAATAAAGATAATATATAACTAATCAGTATTGGCCATTAATTAATCACTACCCATTATTATTTTACTAACTAATCCTTACTAAAGCACTAAAAACATCTGTAAAGTTGTAAATACATCTAATTAAAGTATTTTTGCTTTTGTTTTTTTGCCCTAAAAGCAATTTTTGCTTTGCTATGGTTTTTTGGGGAAGTAATCTTAAATATTGGTACAGGGTAAGAAATAAAAGAGCTCACTGGTGCATCTGAGCTTCTTTTGAACATTGTTGGGTTTTTTTAATGCAGTGTTCTCAAGTATATGTAGAGATAAACATTGTTTGACATGATATGTATAACCAGTCAGCAATACAGTGCTGCTAGACCCATCCAGTCTCGATCATGTCACCGTAAAAACCATACACTTATATCATTTATTACTGGACTGGTGGCCAACAGAAAAAAAAAACAATTGTGCCAAAAGTTCGGATACATTGTGCAGCAGAAAAAGACCCACAGGTTTTGGCCTACCCATTCTCTGAGACCCTGCAAAGAAGGAGCGTGACAGAACAAATGGTCTCTCCAAGCCACCAGAGCGACTTATCAAACCCTCAACAGTAGCCATGTGCTGTGAAGAGAATATTACTCTGATTACCTTTGCTGTCTAGAAATTCACCAGTGCAAAATAAGGATGGATTTTATGGCTGCTCTAACCTGGAAGAACCCATATAGGTTGTGTAATTCCTTGTGTTCCCAGCCTGAACAATGAACCACGTCTTTAGGCATTGTCTGCTCTGGTCCATAAAAGACAGAGGGCTCATTCATGTCATTCCACACAAACAAGGACTCCGTAGACCCCTAATCCACAAAGAGATTAGACAAAGTACAGAGACGGGATAGTGTATGTAAGTAGTAGGCATGGGATTAATTAGAGCTTTAAAACAGAAATTTTCAACTATTCTGTTCATCCTTACTTTATACTTTTCAAGTGAAAACTGCCTGGCATACCATGACCTTGTCCTTGAGCTAGTGAAGTCCAAGTAGCAGGAATCATCTAAAGATACACCACAGTGACAAATCTGTAACTTACAAAACACCAGTTTGATCAATGAAAGATTAACAAAGTGCTGGAATTGTAGAAATTAACATTACAGTTTGATAAGACAACAGAAAAACAACCAGTCTTGAGACAGAAATGGGGAAATGCTGAGATACAATAAAAACATTACTAAACCTGGCCAGCATGTTCCATGATAAACACCACCATCTCTGTTCTTCACAAAATGGCCTCCATCTCTGGCAGCACAGAAAAAAGGCCAATCAGGGTCAGCCTTGATATGGGGATCATTGATAACCACCAACTAAAACACATAAAGAAGCAAACTATTGTGACACTGGATAGGTGCATTAAAAACATAAAGTATTTTCAAAGAAAGATAGAAAGATAACTATAACTCATGGGTTTTGCCTGCCCACCTTCCTGTTCTTTCTCTGCAGATGGAGCTGCATGTCCACTGGGTTAGGAAACAGTTTGGAATCCCAGGTGAAGTAGCGTTTCCCTTCAGTGTGGTCTATGTCCAGCCAGATTACATCATAAGGGATGGTATGGAGGTCGAAGCCAGCATCCACAGCTTTCACATCCTCTTCATCCTTATAGCTCCAGCGACACTGGTGATATCCCAGGGAAAACAAAGGTGGCAAGGCTTGATATCCTGTCAACAGAGGAAGAAAGACATTCACATGAATAGCCCTACTACTTAAACATAACTAATATCAAAAGGAATTGTGTTCGAGATTGTCACTCACCAGAGAATTGTACGATGCTTCCATTTAAGTTTTCATTGAAAAATACAGTGCCTACTACTGTTGTATACATTCAATGTGTAAGTGACAATCTGTCCAATCCACACCACTCACTTTCTATTAGCACTACCAGCATTCTTCAGTTTAATCTTTTGTTTTAAATCGATGCCCATATTTACAACACTGTTAATACTTATTAATACTTAATACACGAGACAAGACAGTGAACAAACAGCATATCTGTGTTTATCCTGGTTACCCATGTCAGTATATTGAGCATTATTATAGTGCAAATACTTTGTACCTGTACTCAGAAGCCACAGGCTACACAGTCATAACACTGTTGTACATTATGATTTTAACTGATCCATGCAAGTACAAAAGAAGTTGATACGGCACATAGAAAATATAGCAACACGCAAGTGGTCACATTTTTAAGTTTGCATCATGAAATTGAATCATTGGATTATTTGGGAAAATGGGATCAGCAGGAAGTTTAGTGTAGTGCATTATTAGTGCATATTTGCTCATATCTGACAAGGGTAGTACCTGTGAGTTGTGCATACTGAGAAAATACTTGGGCGGGTGAAGGTCCAAGCAGTATGAAACAATCAATTTGTCCACTCTCTGACACCCAGCTCACATCAGTTTGAGGATTTACCCTGCTCTTCTTCACTGGTGGGCCATCCTCTCCATGCTGAAAAACACACCATATACAGTACAGCAGAGTTGGTGTCATCATTCAGCAATCTCAAAATTTCTTGATTTTAACTGACAACATTTTTACCTCTTTTGATTGAGACTGATTGAGTCGTATTCTTTTGTGCTCCAGTTATGATGTCATCACAAGATCATTAGTTATTGAAATATATTAAGATGGCTGGACATATCCATAGTGGTTTCCAATAGGACCTAATGCATATTTCATTTTGACCTAGCTTATTATTATTGAAAAAAAGAGGGGCCCTACTGGCTTTCAGTATCCCTTGACAAGAGGGTATAAACAGATGGAATTATACCTCCTGAGGGCTTGAGCCGTACTGCAGATCTACCAGAGTTTCAGAGGCGTTGAGCCAGAACACCCCCAGCGTCCTGTCTGGCTTGTGAGCTAACAGAAGAGGAACAGAACCATAAAGCCCCAGTCTGCTGTTGATCTCATAGGCAAACACATCCAGGTTGTACAATCGATATGGCTCACTGCCACTGTGAAACACATGATCAAGTCAGTGAAGCTGTTTTAATATGGTTTAGGAAGCTATTAATACAGAGAAATGTGCAGGATCGGTTTAATCAATTTAAAATTTAGAATGCACATCCCTTTTTATTTAGCAAACGCATGGAGGACTGAAATATTTAGTCCTGACTCTACCTGGTGTCCTTCAACTGGAGAGAATCTGCATGCTCAGGAATACCATAAGCGTGGCTGAAACCATGGAGCCTAAGGTCAATACATACTGAACTGTGGCCTGTATTAAAAATAAAGACACTAATATATGGCTTGGCTTTATAATGCTTCAAATGGAAATTTGAATCTTAAGCAACACTTGGCAGACACACCATTTGCTTTGATTCCTTCAAACTGTCTGAAGGTCTCCTTCCACAGCCCAAAAGGATTTTCTTCACCCTGTGAAATGAGAGAATTAGAGTGTGACCACGTGACCAATGCGGTCATACTGTTATTATTATTATTAATAATAATAATGCAGTATTTTATGTGTATATGTTAGATTCCTGCCTGATGTGAACATGAGGGTATCCTGTAAAAAATGCAAAGAGGATTTAGTGTAGATAATAGAAATTTTCACTTCCAGCTAGGATGGCTTTTTACAGGGAGCACACAGACATGTTTATCCACTTACTTGGCTAGATTAGACAGTGTCTCAAAGCAGAGTCTGCTTTTAGGATTAAATGTGACCATCGCCTCATCCTCAAAGAGAACCTCTAGGTGGAAGGGGAAAGCAAAGACCTGGATATGGTACTGCCCTGAACCCCATGTCAGAGAAACACAGTCAGCTCTCCTCCACTCAATCCTCAACCTGTGAGAGATAAAATTCACGATGGGAGGATTTTAGATTTATGAGTTAGAATAGACCAAAGCTGGGCACACAGGCTCTTTATAAGTATTATAAGTATTATGTCTCCTATCCTTTGCTGCTGTAACAATGCAAATTTGCCCATTGGGGACGAATAAAGGATCATCTTATCTTACCTTTTCAACTGTTCTGCATTTAATGCATATCAAAATAAAGAGCTGTCTTGTTAAGTTTAATACTTACTGCTCATATTTTGGCTCTCCAATCAAGACATCTGCAGGTTTATAACGTGCTCTGACAGGCTGCAGTTCATCAATCGTAAATCTCAGCGTTCCATTCGGAATTTCATGGATTAGGAGAAGCAAGTGTTCCTGTTCAATGTAGACAATGACACTTCGCTGTTAATATTTATGTTTGTATTATGTTTGATTAATTAATTCATATGAATTTTCTTCTCTGTAAATTAACATTGAGCCTCTGTTGTATTTGCATGCCTCCATGTAATGCTCTGTGCTGTGTTTAGCAGTTAAAACTGGTGCATATGCTGCCATCATCAGTCAACCATCCCACAGATGTAGAGAAACACTGAAGAGCCAAGGTGTGTACCTGAGAGTTGGACTCACACAGCTCCACAGCTGCAGCTCTCTCTCGCAGGACTAAAGTATCCAGTAAGGCACAGTACTGAGATGCAGATCTGGCTTTCTGTCTCCTGTGTTAGTAATCCACCCCATCAATCAAACAAGTACACGAATGCATCAGTACCTATGTTCCTGAAATCCTTCTTGATTGTTTGCAATGTTTAGAAAACTTACTTGTAAAACAAGATGTGCTCGGCTCTCTTAAATTTTTCTTTACCCTCATCGTCTGGTACGATGCTGAAAAGTAACAAAGTCCATGTATACTATTATGATATGCGTTACTAAGTCACATGACCGAAGACTGTGGAATGGACCAGGAAGACCACAACCAGCGGTTATATAACACTGTAAGTAAACTCATTGTAATGTTGTTTGTACTAAACAGAGTTTGACAGGTCTAACATTACCTCTGTAGCTCATCTGTAGAAGCATGCTTGTCTACGCCAGCTTCCGCCATGCTGAAAGTTTTTGTGTCTCCGGTTGGTACAGTATACAGTCACTGAACTGACGGTGCCTGTGTAGACCTGCCCCTGTGTAGACCCGCCCCTTTTTGACTCGGATTGGTCAGTCACTGGTCCGTTTTGATTGGACAAATACAGACCTAAGAGAAGACGTGTTTATGTGGGTTTTTTTTTTTTTTTTGAGTTTTGAGTTTTGAAAAGGTGTTTAATAGAATCGTGTTTTTTTGTTCAGATTATTTAAGAAATTTCCCGTTTCAATCCAGTGCAAATCTTTTTTTCGTTCTTGAACTGATAAGTGAAATGTCGGAGTACAGCAAACACAGAACTGGTTCCCTAACGTTAGCATTCGGTTCCTCTTTGGTTATTTTTGGGAACCATTTCATAACGTTCTGGGAACATTCTGTTTAGTTTAACCGTCAGGGAGCTTGGGTATAGCTTGTTTTTTTTTTTTTTTTTTAGTTCTCCAAATGTGTATTATTTTTTGTGACTAAAAGAAAGAAAAGTAGGAAGTAATGCACAACGAAATGCGAACATTTCCGTTAGCTTTCCTGGACCCAAGAGGAACTTTAATAAAAATCCCTTTTTGGTCTGGGGAACCAAAACCAAATGTTGCCAGAATGTTCTGGAAACCAGTATTTGTTAGCTGGGAAAGCAAATGTTGGAGTCTTGTCAGTTTTTATTATCGCATTTTTGCTATGTTGTATGCTACACTGGCCCTGCCGTGGAACATCTCATTTCTTCTTCTGGGCTGGGAAAAAGTCCTGAGAAGCAGCTAATGACTAATCCCACATCAGTGCTGAGTCTGCAGTGGCATTACTGCCTGTGATGTTGGCTGGAACCAATTAAAGAAGATGGTCGTAAATTCTTGTCATGAATTTGTTATTATTTATATGTCCAAGTTATTGATGTATAATTATATATAAATATATATACATACATACATACATATATATATATATATATATATATATATATATATACACTGCCCTCCAAAAGTTTGGAAACGCCTGAACAAAATAGGG
>CM075012.1:14194492-14218102 GCA_037576675.1 Pangasius sanitwongsei
ATATATATATATATATATATATATATATATATATATATATATATATATATATATATATATATATATATAAACACACAAATATGTGTGTGTGTGTTAACTGTATAGTATTTGATAAACAAAGCACAAATCCTAAAGCATAAAGTCATATAATCTTTAGTAGCTGATGAGTTCCTCAGTAGCAGGTTAGCTGCAGCATGGGTGCAAGTGAACAAAACTACAAAATAGTACACATTTATTTGCAAAAACAAGGCAATATTTACAGGCTCAAGCTATTTTACATAATGATCACACACAGTCTTTCTGTATATCGTGGCAGAGAAAAATCTGGTGAGGGATCCAAGGTAACGCCTGGTTCCAGTACACGTACTGGGGTAATAGTTAAACACAGAGGGCCCACAAGAAAAAATCCAAAAGGAATGGCATGCATAGAGCATTTAAACAAAATGATTTGTTTAGAATGAACAAGTTCACTGACATACCCTCTTCCTTTTGTGCCCAATATGAATTATTTCATACCCTTTTAAAGCTGCACTGTGCAATTTTAGCGAAGTTAGCAAGAGCTAGTGACTTCTAAAGACTCGAATACAAGTCCAGTCTTTGATGAAGTTCATCGGTGAGGAGATTTCTCTCTTTTAGGTCATCCAAGGCACTCTTTAGTGTTGTCTTGCATCTCCTCTCTCTGTCTTTGGCATTGCGGAGTTGACGCTGGAGGCGCTCCATGTTTGCCAGGGCCTGCGCCAATCTGTCTTTCACCCTGTTTGGCGAAGGATCCAGTGCATACGAGTGCTCCTTTTCAGGAAAAAAAAAAGTCAGATTCCATGCATGTTCATTCCAGTCATTTGATTGTTTATAACTTTTTGAGACTGTTTTTATCAAATCTAACAAATACTCACATCACAAACCAGAGTTTCTGGTTTTTCTCTGTTGGCATTGCTGTCTGCTTTCACCACCACTACTTCATAAGGAGCAGCAGCCTTTTGCGATGTTGCTGTCTTTCTTGGTTTAATAGGTTTCTAAAATAACATTTTGTTGTTTTAGAAAATGCAGCAATTACATAAATTGTCACATTATCAAACTGTTTTAGAAATTAAAAAAACAATATCATTAAACATAATGCATGGTCTTTACAATTGTAAACATACTTTCTGAAGGTGTGCCGGGAAATTAAAAACTGATGGGACCGCTCCTTCACGCAGGCGAACAATCTGCCCAGTTCTGTCAATGGCATCCTCTGTGAAATGCTGGCTGCACAGAACTGAATGAGGAGTGGCTGAAAACCCCTCTTTTCTGAGAGCAGTCTCCCAAATTTTCCTCAGTTTAGCATCAGTGGGAAACCTAGAAATATATTTACACACAAATATTACTTGTCATTAGTACTTCGAAAAACACTGACCAACCGCAGTTATATTAAAAGGGTGATTTCATGATCAGGGTGCCATTTGTGTGTCAATTTGTGTGTAAAATACATTTTAAACATAGCTAAACAGGCCTTCATGATAACCTATGTGTATATTTCAGATAAATAACCATTAATAAAACCTCACTATAGCATCCATTTAAATGAATGAAAACATGAGATGCTAAATGAATCCCTTTAACACCTCAGGCTTGAAACATCCTTTTACATCATCCTAATTTCCTCACGTTCACGGGAAGTAGAAAAGTAAGTTTCTTTATTTTCGATGATACTGTGATATCAACTGATGGTCTGAAAATAAATTACTAATTTAAAAAAAATTTATTAGTAAATCACTAAAATGTCCTAAATATCCTCCGTTGTCTGTAATGAAGCCGTGTATATAATGTAATATAATACAACAGTAGTGCTGAATAAAAAAAAATAAAAAAAAACTGTGAGAAACTGAGTTTAATAATGCATTTTTATTATGTTTACAAAATAAACTGAAAAAGAAGGAAAAATTAGAAAATTGTATATAAACACACACACACACACACACCTGAGATGGGGTATCTCATAATTAAATTTTTTTTTTAATGATTTTTTTTTGTAAGTTTTAATTTAATTTTAATAAAAGTTTCATTTTAAAAGTTACAAATGGCCAAAGGCTCATGAAATCACCCCCCCCCCCCAAAAAAAAAAACAAACAAAAAATTTTAATAAAATAATAAAAACCTAGAAACAAAAAGTGTTATCACTACACCATTAAAATAAAACTACATTTAACTGGTAGTTTTGTAACCTGTTCTTGAGAGAAATTCATATGAACTGGACCAAACGAGGGCGATGTGTTTATATTGTTTGATTTCGTATGAAGTCGTTTGAAGTCGTACGGTAGGTTAACTCCGCCCCTTCTCATTTTCGTACGACTCGAGTCGTGTGAATTGTTATGCATTTGGAAGTGTGAGGCCATATCGAGTTTTTCTTTACATCAAGAGGTACAACGACAACTACAGATATATTTGAAGAGTTTGTCCAAACAGGAGTGGGTGGAGTCTCAAAGGGAAGTGGACAGGACCAATCCATCCGGCTGGCCTTCGGGGTTCCACTGCAAACCTGCTATTCTTCAGCATGAGTGTTTGCATGTTACAGGTTTTCTTCAGACAGACAGAACATGCAGGCTGTGTTACTGATGCTCTGCAGTGAACTCTGCAAGCCGAGTTCAGATCTCACATCCACAACGCTGGAGTGGCCTAAACACAAACACAGCTACCAAAGTGAACCTTACTCTAACGCACATCCACTAACTACTCTTACTTAACCTTAAACGCACCCCCGATCATTGCAAAACGTTAAAAACGTAAGTCAAGTGAAGTGGAGCGTGACTGCATTTATTAGGTAAACAACAAAAACAACAAACTGTAAACGGTTGTAGTTAGCTAGCTAGCCCCTGTCTCAGTGTAAACACACACACATGTGATCAGAAATTTCACCTGTGGAAAGTGACCCCTTGTTTTCTTAGATTTGCGTTGCGACGATTCTTACACCCATACGCTGCGCATTGTACCGGCATTTTCCAAGAATATTTAATGTAACTAAAGTCAATGAAATGGACCTATCTAAGATGGAGGCGCTGTTGACGTGCCTTTTTAGCCAGATGAGCCCAGATAACCAACAGGACGCACAGGAAGTAAAAGGAAGTGGTGGAGCGTAACTGTGTCAAATTAAAAGTTATTACTTGTGCTTTTCAGATTTAATAGCAAAACCGTCGGCCTTTTATTTTGAAAATATAATAAATTAAAACAAACCTTATTTGTCTATTTTGATTTATTTGCCTAAGCCTTGTTTAGCCATGACTTTGGTTGAGTCATTGGGAAGCGTTTATGTTACAGAATGACATTACAACAGCGCCCCCTGCCGTTCAGACACGTGACATTGCTATTAAACACCTGGCTGGTGCTAAACCGGGAAGGGAATGCCGGCTCTTTTCAGTGAGTCGGATCATTTGGCTCAGCTCACTCCTAAGAGCCGACTCTTTCAGCTCCCAAACGGCCCATCGCTATGTTAAAAAAAGAAACCGGACAAAATTGCGATATTATGAGCTGCGATTGTTTTTCTTTGCCGAACTCTGTTTGATATTGTTTCATGAAATCTTACTCTATCTTCTAATTATGAAATAAAATTATTTCGCATTGGATTCATTATACATATAATCGTTAAATCACCAAGACACTACAAATATCCACTGACATATACCAATGCATGAATGTTATTGTGCGTGCTGTGTCTGTGTTTCATGAAGAAAATTCATTTGCTTTTACCCTAATAATGATCGCCTCCCTTAATTATATCTATCCTGTTCACACGACTGACACAGCTGAGTGTCAAACACACGTTTCCTATTCACGCTAGCGAACAGCTCAGTGTTTTCCACGGGAAAAAAGAAATGTATACATATATATATATACCGGCATATATATATATGAGTCGGCTCTCGAAGTATACCTAAATGAGCCGACTCGTTCGCGAACGACACATCAGTCCGGGACTGTGCTCGTGCACGAGCAAAACGGAATGCGCGTTTTACGTGTGTGCGCTGTTGCGAAGGCTGGCAGTGTCGCGCACGCGCACACAGGCAGGCAGGCTTTACCGGAGGAGGAGGAGGAGGCGTGCACGTCACGAATCCGCAGCGACTGAAAGATGCTGCTGAGAGGCCGCATAGAAGAAAGGGTCATTTAATCTCTGTTCCTATATGCCCTCCTTTCTATAGGCTACATGCCAAGAAAACAGATGACGATGCACACGGGTGAGCCGCCTGCAGCCGCGCGTGGAACGTCAACATGATGTTGAGCGTATTTTAAAGGACATCCGGCGCGTTCTGGATCACGGGATTGTCGGCAGCGCGACTCACCGAGGTAACCAACATGGACTCAGATGGCCGGTGACATTACTGCGTTGCTACACTGACAGCACACTGAAACAGTTTACTGTGTACCCAAATGCTCGCGACATTTTGCATGTCCTTACTGTGTGCATGGAGCTGACTATATAGGCTCCGGTGTGTGTGTATATGGTCAGCAATAAATGTGCTGTGTGTAGCAATAGCGCATTGCTATGCAACAAGCGGATTGCCTTTGTATTGCAGATCACATTTCGCCAGTGGCCCAGGCATTAGCCAGCTACTTCAGCCAAGTACACTAACTGTACCAGACATACTGAAGTCAGAAATGTCATACTTTATGTATTTGTAATCATTATATAGACATAGGGAGCTAGCTATATTATTCACTAAAGGGAAAAATTCTTAGTTAGAACCTGGTAACGCCTCCTCTAAAACCCTAACAATTATACAACCATGTACACAAATGACAGCAGGTCTGAATTGTCTGGGATCTGAGCTGTTCTGCTGTTGTCTTTAAGCTATTACATGTGTAAGCATTGGAGACTGTACTGAGAAAAGCTGCTGAGGTTGCTAGCTGGGTAGATGTTGGACTACTAAGCATCAGTGACAGGTGGATCTATGTCATAGTGTAAAATTATGATTCTTAAAGTAGGGTCCAGGGTCCTCAGGGGTCCCTGATGTATAGCGAGGGGGTCCTCAATTTTTTTTCATGACTTTACAGTGGTGGAGAATACATTCAAACACAAAGTTATCATACCTTTTAGGTATTCTAACTGAATAGTTTCTTTTTCTTTTAGAGTTTAATCTAAAGC
This sequence comes from Pangasius sanitwongsei, assembly GCA_037576675.1. Taxonomy (NCBI): domain Eukaryota; kingdom Metazoa; phylum Chordata; class Actinopteri; order Siluriformes; family Pangasiidae; genus Pangasius; species Pangasius sanitwongsei. The sequence goes on from CM075012.1 coordinate 14,199,606, forward strand.
TAAAATAAGCCGAATAAAAACAACTACAGCCTTATGAAAAAGGGTTCAATCTAGTGTTCATTCATTCATTCATTCATTCCTTCCTTCATTTTCATTACCTGATTTATCTTGGTCAGAGTCGCAGTGGTACATTGGGCCAAGGAGGGAACACACCCTGGATGGGATCCCAGTCCATTACAGACCCCATACACACACACACCCACATACTTATTAGCTTCTTGGGTGTGATTTAATTCCGTATGTTGATGTATTTCCTTCTTAAACAGGAAGCCAGGTGGAACTGCTTGACTATTCTTACACAACAGCCGCTAGGGTTCAAGATACGCCTCACCACTGAGTCTAAACAAACCTGACTGTAGCTTAGCAAGCTAGATAAATATGAAGAACAGTGACAAGATTAATGAGAGCCTTTTCTTGCTCATATTGTTGGAGAAATTCAGATGATGTATAAGGATGGAACTGCATTTCCCTCTCAGTCTGAGGAAGCATTGAACAGTTCGAAGTTAGAACAGCTCCAAGTCCGTGAAGTGCTTGTCATAAAACAGCAGTCTTGTATAAATTTTACCCTCTTCAAAATTAATAAACTCCTTTTTTTCCCCAACCAAGGGATGGTTAGAAAAGTGACTAGTGTGTGGGAAGATGCATGCCAACAAGCTAAGGAGCAGCTACTGTAGAGCAAGGCCTGTCTCCATGGGCAAGACATATGTGGTTCTAAACAGCATTTAATTGGATGATCACGCAGTTGTGACTAGTTATGAATCATCATTCCCTTTTCCCAGAAGTTATCAACTATATAGATTTTTTTTTGTATTTGTATTTTTCTTTTTTTTTGTATTGTTTTCAGATATACTATCATATACGTGTCTAAAACACTAAGGGAGAGGTTTAAAAAAAAAAAGCTCTGAAACAGACATTTTGATTTCAGGTGCACTTTAAAGGGCCTATATCAAATTATGTACAAGATTTCCATTTCAGTAGTAGTAAAATCCCTTTTTCTAAGCTATCTAAAGAACCCTAGGAGAACCTTTTTTTGAAGAGTGTATAAATAAATGTATGAATAAATGTCGGAAAAGTGAAAATGTTGCAAATGTTGCACATTTTAACATACGATCCTAAAGCGCCCTTCAGATTGTCCCTTTGGGTCCAAGTGTTACTCTCTTAGGAAACTAAGAACCCTTTACTATCCAAAGAACCATTGAAGGAGTGTAATATAACATTTTAAGGAGGAAAATACAAATAAATCTAATAAATTAATATATTTTTACACATTTTCACACAATTGCCTAATGTGCCAAATATTTGTCTAATTGAATGTGTTCATTAAATTTTGTGTTGAATTAAATTGTGCTTGCATTTTGTGTTGCCTGTTTAAGTTATAAAGTATAAATATTCATTTAAAACCTGAATGTTTAGATGTATTTGAACTAATTTGTTTGCCTTTACCACGGAATTAGCAGTGAATTGCTCAGCACTGTAGACTGAGGAGCACAGCAGTCCCAGTTGCAGCTTATGTGCATAAAATGGATGTTACTGTTCTCTTCCTAATGTTCGTTGAGCTGCACTGCCAGTTCTAAGCTTATATTATGAGTTTGGTGGAAAATAAAAAGATGGACAGAGAGAGAGAGTCCTTGAAAGCATACCGAATGTCTTGAAATGATTCAGGGCTTTAGGACGTCAAAGAAAGTGAAGCTGCACAGAACAGGCGAGCCCCTCCGTATCTCTCTGACTCTGTGGCACAGTTATGGTAGTGTTCTGTGGAATATTTTTTAGCGTCAGCTTTTCCTTTACTTATTTGTGTGTGGGAGTGTGTTTGTGGGTCATAGCCCACAGGACTTTGTCCGTTTAGCTTTCCTTAATTTGCAGATTTCTTGTGTGCTTCATGTTGTGTGATACACAGCACTGAAAACATGAATAACAGTGAACGAGTACAAGCAGCAAGCACAGCAGACTTAAAGGAAAGACACCACTGTAACTGGCCAGACTGCACTGCACTAGCTCAGGCCTCTTCTGTTCCTTTGCAGCTATGATTGCTCAACTGCTGACTGATCGGGTGTGTGTGTGTGTGTGTGTTTGTTTGTTTGTGTGTGCGTGTACTGATTTTAGCCCCCTCCTTGTGTCTGTGGTGTTTGTGAGCAGGCAGCACAGGGTCCTGATGCCAAACACAGATTCTCGCCACTGGATTTAGAGGAAGAACTCGGGGCAGCACAGAACCAGGATGAGTGGAGGACAGGAGCAGGCTGACATCCTGTCTGCCGCTGCGCTGGTCAGGGAGCGATGGAAAGTGGTGAGTGTCTTTGCCCCATCACAGCTTACACACTAAAGCTTGTATTTTGCAGGAGTTACTGAATTTATTACATATAAGGATTAAATTGAAAGGTTATGCATTTTTATCTCATTTTAAACATAAATTACATACACATAATTGTTGGCTTATAAACTTGATGAGAGGTCTATACAACTCCATCTATTATAGGTCTGTCTTTTGTTCCTGGTAGCCAAATTAAATGCTAGATACAGTTGTGAAGGGAGAATGTATGCATGTGCACTCTCCCAGTGACAGGCACTGCCCTGCTCCAAGCCTACCTCACAGGGTCTGTGTGTGTGTGAATAGTGTACAGTGACTGCAGCCAGTGTGTGGTGTAAGGTCAGTACTGCTTGGTTTCCTGATGACGTGGGGTGTATAAAAGTACTGCATGCTAATATCCCAAGAGCAGAGCTGCCACTGGGCCTGGAGAAAAAGGTTGGCTAGGTCATAAGATAGAGTCCTGATTGTGTTACTAGAACACTGGGAAATGAGAAACAAACTGAATCCAGCTCTATAACAATGCTTAAACAAGATAAAATATTAAAAACAAGATAAAAAGACTAATAGATTTACATGGGGAAGTAGGGTAATTATTTCCGGAGTATCTCTGGCATTTTACAAGTCTACAGACTGAGTGTGTACACATCTGGAAACATTATACCACATTATACCTGATCTGTAAAAATAACCCTATGTATGTGTGTACAATATATATACAGTATATATACTATAGGAAGTGGCCTTTCAATTGTCAGAGTTTTTATTGGCAGAGTTTAAAACATAGAACAATGAAATATAGACAACAGGTGAAACCTACATACATATTATGGTCATGTGACCAATTAATGCTCAAGCACAGCCACAAGCCATACACAGTTATAATTAATGCTAGTGACAATCATTTTAGTTAAAATAAGTGTATATATAAATAAATATATATAAAAATGTGTATATATAGTATGCATGGATTTTTTTTTAGTGTGACAGCCATGTGTACACTCCCATCTGTATGATTTACATACAGATTGTGAATTGATCATAATTACCGCAGACGTTCTCTGGAAACATTATTTAACAGACATATGTCCAGAAATCATGTCCTGTCCAAATAGTGCTATAGTTTTAAATGACAAAGAATGCCCCCAAACCATGAAGAAACACATTTCGAACTTCTCAGCAAAATATTAAAATGAGTTTTAATTTTGCCATCCTTCTCTTTTTAGCTAAAGAAAATTGGTGGTGGGGGCTTCGGGGAGATCTACGAGGCATTGGACCTGCAAACCAAGTACAGTGTAGCGCTTAAGGTGGAGTCGGCCCAGCAGCCCAAGCAGGTGCTTAAGATGGAGGTGGCTGTGCTGAAGAAACTACAGGGTAATTACAGGAGCGCTGTCTGACCCATAGGAAGCATGTGCTTGTTGTTCTGGTGTATCTGTGAAGCTGTATTTGTTTGTTAACTTAGCCATGACTAAGAAAGGTGAAAACAAAATCCCACTTTTTACATTTTCTATACTGATATCCAAACTCTAAGTATCGTCCAATATCAATACTGATCTGCTACTGATATCCTCACAGTAACTACAGTATGATACTGTGTATTATATGTTTTATCTTTCAACAGCACACATGGTCATGGCATAAGAATGCATCAGTGGATTGACTCGGAAAAAAATGTCAAAACCAAATCTTATATCAGTTTAGCATGTCAGGCTCTGTACTGGATTGGTACATCCCTAATAAGGGGATTTCATATCTGTAATACATAGTGAACAACCTCTGATCTTCCAGTTAGATTGGTATTGGCACAGAGAATGTGCTCTCTGTGTGAGAGTGTGTATATGTTTGAGAGTATATGTACATATACATGTGTATTTTGGCCCTTGACAGGCTAAAAAGACCTTTGCAATTTTTTTCCTCTATCTGCTCTCTTCTGCTTTTAGTGGAAAATTGATGGACATGGATCATGTTTGCTTTTTAATGGCCTAGTCTTTGGATATTGATGTTTCTTTTTTTCTTCCTCAGGGAAAAGGAGTGTAACCAGAGAGCTTTCCCCTTCCCAACCCCCATCTGAGCAAAATAGACATTAACAAAGAACAGAGACTTGGAAACATCCCGTGTTTATATGTAGACATATAGTGATTCATTAATAACTATTTTGTGTGTAAAGATGCGTCAAAATAGATATTAATAAATTAGGAAGTAAGAACTGGTGCTGAACTGCGCTAAAGCAGCCTTGAGCATGTCAGTGAGCAGGGTGTGCCAGTTCCCGAGAAAAGATTATGGACATTCAGGCTTCTTGCAATGTCCCATCCCAAACCATTCAGCCACCCTGAATACTCCCTGTAAACCTCTGTGAGCCCCTTAAAAGAGATGGGAGCATGAGTAGGAAATGTATACAGCTTGCTATTTCTGTATCAGTGTGGTATTACTGTGCATAGAAATGAATATTTTTTGCCATTTTCCGAGATTGCAAGCATGTGTTTGAACGATGACACGTGCTAATAAACCCCTTTTCCTTTCTCAGGTAAGGACCACGTGTGCCGCTTTGTGGGATGTGGTCGCAATGACCGCTTCAACTATGTTGTCATGGAGTTACAGGTGAGGTTTTACACATTTATGTATATACAACGAATTGAAAAGCTGTATGCTTGTGGTAGTAAACATTCGCCTGCCAGATACAACAATATTTAATGTAATAATTTATTCAACAAATATACAATACATGCTTCAAAAACATTAATCTGCAAATTCATGAAGTGGAGCTTGTGGTGATTTAGCTTGAGTTCCTGTGTCACTTCAGGGTTGTAATTTGGCGGATTTGAGGAGAAGTACAAACCGTGGGACGTTCACTGTCAGCACCACGCTCAGACTTGGCCGGCAGATACTGCAGGCTATTGAGAGCATCCACTCGGTTGGATTCCTACACCGTGACATCAAACCGGTAAGTCGCACAGCCCCTCACAGCCTGTTGTAGTTGTTTCTTGTCAGGTTTTCTTGGTTCTTGAGATCATTTTTAGAAACATTTATAATTGCACCCATGCTTGATAAATTTAAGCTAATTGGGAATGTTTGATAAACATTCTGAAAAACACTGAAACATTGTTAAAGCACATTTTTTGCTATGCTGTGTGTTAAGCATCTTGCTGTATGTGTTTCAGTCCAACTTTGCCATGGGACGCTTCCCTTGCACTCGTCGGATCTGCTACATGCTGGACTTTGGTCTGGCACGCCAGTTCACAAATTCATCCCAGGAAGTCAGACCAGTCAGTCCTCCTACTGTCTTTTTTTAATATATGCAAGTGTTTTTTTGTGTCAGCTATTTTGTGCTATTTATTTGCTGCACAATGAGTCACTTATGTTCTGTATAAATAATTTGGTGTAATCCTCTATGTACATAGCTTATATTGGACTGTTCTTGTACGTTCTATTAGCCTCGTCGTGTGGCAGGGTTCAGGGGCACAGTACGATATGCTTCAGTCAACGCTCACAAGAACAAGGTGCATACCCATCATTTGCTCTGTTACTTCTCTGTTCATCCTGTTTTTAACACGCTGTCCTTAAGCGTTGATATCAGTTCAGTTCGCCTACAGTATACTACAAATGAACACACCTCCATCTCCATCGTTGCTTGTTCCCTTACTCTTACACAACGTCTGATAGTTGAATGAATCATTTTTTATTGTTATGCATAATTGGGTTATTAATATTACAGGAAATGGGCAGGCATGATGACTTGTGGTCTCTGTTCTACATGCTGGTGGAGTTCTTGGTTGGTCAGCTGCCTTGGAGGAAGATCAAGGACAAGGTGGGTGCTACACAGAGATGAGGGAGCAAATCCTTTAGATTGAACACAGTTGATTATAATGCATGTGTTTGCTCATTAGGAGCAAGTCGGGAAGCTGAAGGAGGCGTATGACCATCGCCTCATGCTGAAGCATTTGCCCTCAGAGTTCAGCATCTTCCTGGACCACATTAGCAGCTTAGACTACTATACCAAACCCGACTATGAGGTGATGAATAATTATGAAGCATATGATTGTTCATTATTATTTAACATTATTTATTTGCTCATATGAATGTATGCACATTTTTTGTTGTCATGAAATGCCTATTTAATTATTTTCGAATTTGTGATAAGTGTCTCTTTTAAGGCAATAGACACATTCCTGGCAATAGAAACATAGGGCCTCATTTATTAATCTTTTAGTAAAGAGTAAAGTTGTGTACATTTTTGTGTAAGCCAAACCGAACTAAAATGTTTTTGGAAACACTGATGTTCTTTGTACTGGTCTGTGTATGTGTTTTTTATAGACTCCAAAGCACTTCTGTAAGTTGCTCTGTGTATGGGCGTCTGCTAAATGCTGTAAATGTAATAAAAATAAGCAATTTAAACTTGACAGTATAATCCACATATGAAAGTGCAGTAATCCATGCAAATTATGTGATTTGAAGCTTACATTAGTTAGTCTTCTTAGGCGTAAATTAACACACGCTCAGCGGCAGTAGTAGAATCCTGAATTTTTTCTGAAGTTACTGGGTTTTCATGAATACCAAATTTCTTGTGTAAACACTCTTACAAATGATTTATGCATAAATCTGCCTGTATCCATCTGTAGCTTGAAAATGAGGCCCATTGCTAATATTAAATTATCTGTACATTTAAATAAATTTGTAAATCTTTTGACAGTTCTGATATCTTGTATGTCTGTTAAAAGTCCCTGTCGAATACAAGTAAACAGAATTCTTTTTTTCCAGTGATATTTTATATTTTTTGCTAATTTATTATTGCCTGTGTTATCATTTGTGTATTTCCTGTAGCTTTTGATGACGGTTTTTGAGAACAGTATGAAAACCTATAACGTGGTGGAAAATGACCCATACGACTGGGAAAGGACGAGCACAGATGGTGCTCTTAATACACCTACAGCTGCCAACGTGCCTCAGCAACACACACGCCTCACACCAGCCTATATGGGGTAAGCAGTGTTATTGTGACTACTGCAATCAGTGGAGCTAGCAGTTTATTTTGGAAGTACCTCTTTAGTGCACGTTGTTGAAAACTTGTGGTGTTGTGCCATGTGATTCATGATTTTCTCTGCTCCAGGATGGCCAATGCCTCTGTAGTGCTTGGAGACCTTCTGAAGGAGAACACTGATGAAGTCCTGCAGGACGAGCAGCTCAGTGATGGAGACAACAACGCTGCCCCAGAGCGCCAGCCTGATGCTCCTGTCCTCCCTCTGAGAAACCCAGAAGCTGATGGTTGGGAGGATCTGGACCGAAACAGCAACCTTATCCGCTTCCCTGGCTGGAAGGTATACTATCCGAAGCGTATCTAACTATTAATCTTCTCTCTATGAAAGAGTTTGGATCAATGCATCTATACATAATCGGTGTGCACACGCAGGGCCGCACAGAGGAGGAGCACAGTAACAAGGGCAACCCGAGCCCTCAGGCTGGCCCCAGCCTTGGTTCTCCTGTGTGTTTACGCTCTGACGTGGTGCCCTCAGACAGAGATGCTCCTCTCCTGAGGAAACTGCGCAACATCCACAGCTTTGAGCTGGACAAGCGACTAACCTTGGAGCCCAAACCCAGCACAGAGCGCTTTGTGGAAGCATGGTTAGTTCTCTGTGATCACAGTAATCTCACTCATTGTACATCAAAAAGTGTTAAGATAACATATTCTTAATGTGTGTGGTAGCAGTACGGGGAAGCAGATGCCTGGTTCAGCACAGGACCAGGAAGGTAATGTTGGTGCAGTGCCGGCTGCTGCCTCTGTTCGAGTGTGGCACTATGATGAAGAGTTCCTCTCAGGAGATGCGTCACCTAAACTGGCCTCTCCAGGGTCTTTGGAGCTCTGTGATGGAGCAGCCAGTAGTGGTTTTGTAGCACTAAATCTGAGCACGGACCAGCAGGACGTGGACTTGCATGACTGGGTGATGGTGGAACGTGTCTCTGACCAGCAAGACATTCAAGAGGCAGCCAGTAGCAGCCCAGGACCTGAGGCCAAGCTGACCAGCAGCCCTTCAGAGGAGCCAGGGGTGGTGCAGCCAATGGATGAGTCTCCTGATAAGGAAAGGGCCACCCCAAGCCCCTCCCATGGACACACTCTGGCCACACTCAAAGTGGAGAGGCTCGAACTGAGTATGGTGCCAACAGCAGGTCTGCTCCCCATTACACCCACCAGTCCTGCTGAAGCTCTGGCAGAGGGAGCTCTCACTCAGGTAATGGCTCATCAATCACACATGGGTAGTGGGTGCACATATATGATAGCAACTGAAAAGTTGTCATGGTATATGACACCGGATATTTTGGTATTTTGAAAGTTGTGTAGTGTGTACTTTACCTTAATTATGTAGTGTGCACTTAAACTATCAGAAAACCTGTAATAGTCAAGTTGGGTTTAAGACCATGAGTAATATTATACTAAAACATTTTCTCTGTTTTAGAGGAGACACACCAACCAGATTTGTGATTTTGATGACTAATCTTAATGACTGAAGAAAAACTGTTTTCTCTTTGTAATAATAATTAACTATAATCTAGTTTCACAAGACAGACCTCTGTGGGTTTTTTTTAATGTTGCCAAGAACTGCCAACTTTCACAAGAAGAGGCAATTTGATTATCACTGAGGCCAGCCAACCACAGAGCTTTCACACATTTGCATTTGCTCATTTGACTGACGCTTTTATTCAAAGCTACTTACAATTGAGACAGGATACAACTGAGCTGTTGAGGGTAAGTGGCCTCAAGAACCTAATGGTGTTAGATTGGTGATGCTGGGATTGAACTCATGATCTTGCAGTCTGTAGCCCAAAACTTTAACCACTGAGCCACCACTTTTATTTTCCCAGAACAAAAAATTTTTGCAGAATTGTGAGAGAATCACAGTTACTCTGACATGGGCCAAATTGTGATGGCTAGATGACTGGGTCAGAGCATCTCCAAAAAGGCAGGTCTTGTCATGTTCTTGGTATGCAGTGGTTTGTACCTACCAAAAGTGGTCTAAGGAAGGACAACCGATGAACCGATGACGGGGTCATGGGCGCCCAAGGCTCATTGATGTGTGTGGGGAGCAAAGGCTAGCCTGTCTGGTCCGATCCCACAGAAGAGCTACTGTAGCACAAATTGCTGAAAAGTTAATGCTGGCTATGATAGAAAGGTGTCAGAACACACAGTGCATCCCAGTTTGCTGCGTAGCCGCAGACGGGTCAGAGTGCCCATGCTGACCCCTGTCCATCACCGAAAGCGCTTACAATGGGCACGTGCGTATCAGAATTTTTTTTTACGTGCGCATTTTTTTTTTTTTTACATCATGTGGATGCCCGGGTGCGTCGCTTACCGGGGGACAAGATGGCACCAGGATGCATTATGAGAAGAAGGCAAGCTGGTGGAGGCAGTCTGAGGCTCTGGGTTCTGACATTCATGTGGTTGTTATTTTGACATGTACCACCTACCTAAACATTGTTGCAGACCAGGTATACCCCTTCATGGCGAAGGTATTCCCTAATGGCAGTTGCCTCTTTCAGCAGAATAATACACCCTGCCACACTTCAAAAATTGTTCAGGAATGGCTTGAGGAACATGACAAAGAGTTCAAAGTGTTGACTTGGCCTTCAAATTCCCTAGATTTCAATCCGATCTGCATCTGTGGGATGTGCTGGGCAAACAAGTCCAATCCATGGAGGCCCCACCTCACAACTTACAGCTCTTAAAGGATCTGCCGCTAACGTCTTGGTGCCAGATACCACAGCACACCTTCAGAGGTCTTGTGGAGTCCATGCCTTGATGGGTCAGAGCTGTTTTGGCAGCACAAGGCAGCACAATATTAGGCAGGTGGTTATGACTGATCGGTGCAGGTTAGACAAAGAAAAATTGAAAATGGGTTCCAAACAGAAAATATAGCTCAAGCTCTGTAAATTTCCTCTTTATGTAAATTACTCTACCACTAAATATTGTTAACAAAAAAAGGTTTAAAAACTATTGCGAACACACATTAAATATATTGCTAACTCCCAAAATATTACAATGTCACTTTTTCTCAATATCTTACAGCCCTACCATATGCTAGTTCATATCCTTTAAACCTCTGGCACATGGATGTAGTTCTTGTTCTGTCAATAGTTTCTGACTGGCAGTGGTCCAGATTAAGGGCCTGCTTTCTCTCTGAGTTCTAATCTGAATTCAGTGCCTAAATTGCAATTTGAGATTCTTCTGGAAATAATCTCTTACTTTATGTGGTGAATTTTGGATTAAATTTGTGTTGTTGATTTATTTGCAGATAACCACTTTTACGTTTTTCAGCCGTATGCACTTTTTCCTGCATAGCCAAACTCGATTTATTGACTGACTCAGAGAAAAAGTGTGTTAATCTAGCAGAACACTGAGTTCCCCCCCAAAAAAGCAACACTACATGAGTGACTTCTTCAAGTAGGGGTGTTATCAGGTCAGACATGGCCATGCCCCAAGCCCCTACTTCCACCGAAGGAAGTCTGTGAGATGGAGAAAGTAATACATTGAAGTGTCTGGAATAAAGCAATCCAAGATCCCTAAGAACATACTGCAAAACATTTTTTTTTCCTGAAAATTTGTTTAGTAGACTGCACAACATGTGAACGTTTTATTCCTCACTTTGTGTCAGCTGAGTTTGCCATCCTGTAATTATTAACAGCTGCTTCACTTCTGCTTTCTGAAGTGCTAAACTGTGCTAAAAGCCTGACATCTTACTTCACACACATTAGCGCATTAGGCTTTCTGAGATTTGCTTATTCATCATATGTGTTAATGATAGCCGCTGAGTTTGTCCTCAGCCTGTGTTAAGTAAGGCCTAATGCTATTGAGCTCACCTGACACCGGGTTCAGCATGCTACCTGAGCCACTGTTCTCATGGACCAGGTCAAGGCACTGCTCAGTTGAGGAGCTCTATGCAGCTATTTTTGCTCTATGCAGCTATTTAGCTGTTTGCATACTGGGGTTATTTTTAGTAGATCTGTGGGCAGAGAGTGTTTTTTTTTTTTTTTTAATCGGCTTCCCCCCATACGCTATTCTCTATGCCCACTTTTTGGCACCCATCCATTCTTGTCTTATCACCTCTTCATCTCTGTCCTCCTCCTTATGCTCCACTGCCTCATGTCTATCCTCCTCCTCCTATTTCCACTTCTCCTCTTTCAGCTCCCCACCTCTCCTGCATCTCTGCCAGAGGAGGTGGTGGCCCGGAAGCTCCTGCGCTCCCCCAGTCCTCATGCCTTCCTGAGCACATTGTCAGATCCCCTGCACCAACGCTCCCCACCCACTATCCGCCGTAGCCAATCCGCAGAACACCATAATCAGCACCGCTCTTCCTGCTCCTCTACCTCCCAGCCCCGCATCACTCACAGGAAGCTGCCAGCCATTCCGCCAGGCGCCTCCAACACCAAGATCCCTTCAGTCATACGCATCACACGCGCTCAGCTGCAGCAGGTGAATACCCTGTTTCCCCTCCGCCTCTGCCCCTAGCACACACTCACATCCCATTTTTCTACAGTTTGTCGGTTCTGCTGGACTGTTTGCTTTGGTCATGCATGCTCAGAGCTGAGTCTTTGTCACGGTTTGGTTCTACCATCAGTGCGCATGTGGCATGTGGGTTTTGTATACATGAATGGGGTTTTATAAATAAGATATATATCTGGTTAATTATTGACTAACAAAAACTTGTTCTTTTATTATTCCAAGCTGTCTGATTAATGGTCTGGTACAGTTTTAACTTAAAATCTAACTGTCTGTTTGGCTGCTTTGGTCATCTTAACAACGTTGTGATTTTGTGAGTTCTGTTGCAGGCATATCAATTGCTTATTCTGTGTATAATTTCATCAGACTGTTTTTATGTGCTTTTCCTGTGCAGTAGGTTTATATGCAGACTGAATTTAAAGTCTAGTGCTGTTCTGTGGGTCAAAAGTTCGGAAATAACAGTAATAAAAATTATCGAAATTAATTTAAATCTAAAACATTTGAACAGTAATATGTATTGATCTGATGAAAATCTTTGACTCAGTCTTTTCAGAAAGAGTGTTATTTTTTTATTTTATAAAGAGATTATTTATAAAGATTATTTTAGAATCTCTATCTCAACTAAGTATTTGTGCTTTCTTTAAAAAAATAAATAAATATATATATATATATATATATATATATATATATATATATGTATATATATATATATATTTTTTTTAAAGAAAGCACAAAAACTTTGTTTTGTTCATATACAGTTCAAGCTAACATCTCTCTTACTGTCTCAGTTGACAGCTCAGCGTCCCTCTGCGCTCTCCTCCCAGTCAGCCTCTGACAGCGTGCCACAGTGCCCCCTGCTGGAGAATCATGATACCAGTGAGAAACAGGCGCTGCCACAGGATCTCACAGTGGACATCCACTCACCTCAGGAGCAGCGTCAGTCCCTGCCCTCCAGTCCTTCCAGTGCTGATGCAGAAATTCTGATAAATAGGAATGGAAATCTACAAACGCCGAGCCCAGTGCCAAGCCCAGAAAACTTACCCCGTAATGCCTGCAATCCAGTGCTGATAAGCAGCCATGCCGACTCCGCAGCAGATGCTCAGAAGGCACTACTGTCTGAGCTGAAGGACACCCAGAGAGACTCTGATGCCTCCACAGAGCCTGATCAGCACCCTCCACTGAAGAACAATGTAACATCCTCTGTTGACAGTACTAATCACACTCAGTCCTCTCCAACTGCTGTCCCGTCTCGGGATCCCAGTCGCCGGCTGAGCCGCATCCCTGTCCTTGAGCCATCTAGTTTGCTGCAGGATGTTCCTCCAGGCTCAGCGAAAGAGAAACTGCTGCAGAAACAAGGCCAGCGCATCCCTACCTCTCCCTGCGCCTCACCGTGTGCCTCACCCTCACTTTCTTCAGTCCAGCGTGACCGCCTGTCCTCCACTTCAGCCTCTGAGCGCTCGCAGGATGAGGAGTCCATACATGGACTGAGACAGGGTGATGATGCCCCCTCACTGTCCTCCTCTTCTAGCCCACACTCACAAAAGAGCAAAATCCCCAGACCTGTAAGCCGCTCTTCCGTACAGGGGGAACTCTCAGCCCAGTTTGTGCCTCGGCCACCTCCCGGCAAACCGCCCAGCCGTACGTCTGCAGATGGCAGGTAAAAATCAATCAAACAGTAGAATTAGTAAAACATTCATAGATCACACAAGAATTCCTTCATTGGGTATACAGTTCACTTTGTATTTACTGACTTTAGTCTTTATAAACAATACCAGACTTCCTTCGTATCACTTACTAAAAGCCATTCTAAAACCGCTTACGTTTCATATTAAAGAAAACATAATCTAGTTAAGATCCAAAATAAAGATTTTGATACACAGGGACTGTGTATTTCTTTCAGTAAATAAAGGTCAAATGTAACAATTTTAATTTTATAAATAATTTAATTGAAATATCAGCAGGTTTACAAAATGGTCATGTACAGACAAAATTTCAGACAAAATATGGGATGGCAATTAGCAAGTAATAATAACTTCCTACAACTAAGTTAGCATTTTGTTTAATATAAAATCTAAGAAGTTCACATAGTCAGAGCTTTGTGTAATTTTGTGGCAGGGGGTAGCAGATTTTGTACCAAAACGACTTGCATTTGGAACAGTTCATTTTTGTCTGCTGTCTTTACTTGAAGCTCTGTTTGTTAACAAGATGCTGCCACAACCATGCTTAAATGAATGCATGGTGTTTTTTAGGGGGATGAGCTGTTTTGACATTGTGCCAAACGTATTTTCTGAAACTGAGGTCACAATGTTTGTATTTGGTCTTTTCAAACTGAACATTTCCCCCACATGGTTTTGGGACATTAAGGATCTTTTTTGGCACTAATCACAGTCACCGATGTCAAAAACTGATGTCAGATGAGGGCAAGTTACATTTGTAAGTGCTCCAAATTATGGTTTAACCCAGTTTACATCATCTTCCCATCTACTTGTCTTTGCTCCTCAGGCTGCGGCGTTATCGGATACGAGCGGGCAGCGCAGGTGACTCGGAACTGATGACATGCCTGGCTCAGCTGATGCATGGTGGAACCAGCCGCTCCTCATCACTGCATTCCTGCAGCTCACCGCAGCACGTGGGCACCAGGCTTGTGTGTATTAACCAGTCGGGTATCTCGCATCACCACCACCATCACCAGCGCAGCTCCAGTGCTTCCCCCCGCAGCTGCTCCTCACTGCAGCGCTCCATCAGCTCCTCACCCTCCCGTCACGAGCACCGTGTTGGATGCCTGCGCAGCCACTCACCCCCAAGCTTCTCGGGGTCTCCACCTTTGCGCCGTGCACATCCTCATGCACAGGAGGGCAGCTGTGGCCACAAGGCCCGAGCCAAAGCTTGCAGTCGGGAGCCCAAGTGCTCCAGCAAGCTGAGCAGATAGTTTTCCCACTACACACATATACACACTCTAGTACACTCGCATAAATCACAAGCAGACCAGCAGGGGAGGAAAAGGCTTGCAAGATTCTTGTTTTTATGCTTGACTTGTACCAATATATATATTCCATATAGTATCCACTCTTATTCCTGCAACTCCACAGTATTCTGCTTCTTAGTTTTGCACCCACTTCCTGCTACACGTGAGTCGGACAATAAAAGAGCATCACGTCTGTCAGCTCTCTGACCTAAGTTCTCTCTTTATTCTCAAGAAGTTGTTTTTTTTTTTGTTTTTTTTTAAGAATAGTGAGTGTAATGCCTTTAGGATTTTTTAATGCAGCATTACTTTTTTTTTCCAGGTGAGTTGTAGGATTAGTATTTTGGTTTGTTCTAACTCAAAGAAGTTTCAGCTAGAGCACTGATATAGTTCGTCTAACACTAGATGCATGGGTTTGTGTATTTGCATCAAGCTCTGTAAACCTGTAATATAGTATTTATTGAAATATGTACTTGGGCTCGAATGCATATTGCACCCTTCTAATCCGTGCAGTGGCAGGTACACTGACAGATCGCTGACGTTATGTATAGTTCCTCAATGCCATTGTTTTTATCTTTTCTGTCTGTGCTGTTTTTAGCCCTCATTGTAGCTAAGGCAGGTTGTATTTTTTTGAGGCTGCAGAAACATTTGCGGAGTTTTAGTGTGAGGACTGGTGTTTCCTTTCCCAAGAAACACTAAAGCAATCATGGAGATTCTTTCAAGCACTTTGCTATGTGCCTAAGGAGATGTTACTTCAAATTATGGGAGAGCAAGGTACAAGCTTTCACAATCAGAGGTTTGTTTTTTTGAGCTACGGAGCTCATGCTGCTCTTTTAAAGGCACATGCTTGCACATAAACACATATATACAGCAGATATACACACATCTGTGAGCGCTCATATCGGTATTAATACTCTTTGGTTGATCTATCACTCATCTGATCTTTGCTGATTGATCACTGTGTCCAAAGGGTTATCTGCTCCGCAGGTTGGATAAGCTTCGAAGAACGTTCAAAGGGAATGTTTTATATCTCGTATTGTTCAGAACTAAAAAAAAATAAAAAATAATTTATTCATGTTAAGGGCAGTGTGGAAAAGAAGAGGTTTACACATAGTTCTGTGGTGTGATGAACTTATTCTAGTCAAATTGTACATTAGCAATAGTACATTCCTAGTAAAAGGATAGCAGATTTCTGTAAGTGTGGCAGTCTGGGATAACCTGTTGTTTGTCACTGTGTCTGAATTCTGGCCAAAAAAAGGTGATAAATCACACCTCAATTTTAAGAAATCATAAATACATTTCACCAAAAATTTAACTTTATAATCTTGCCTTAATATTCTTCCTGCAGTTTTGGTTAAGGAGTCAGTCTACCTAAAAATGTGTAAAACCTTGCTAGTTAAGTGTGATTTACTTGCACAATGAATTTCATGATTTGATCAAATTGTGTGATAGGTACATGCTTTGCCAAACTCACATATAAAGCCTAGATACATGAGATACATGCAAAAAGGAAACAGTTCAGGAAAATGGTGTAATAGAAAATGTCTAAATTTCACCATGTGAAGGGCTTTCCCAGCCCACCATTTGCACCATTGGAGTCATTAAGAATTACACATTTCTTTAGAATCAAATCTTTCTTCAGTCCTGCTGATAAACTCGTGCATTTGATTTGTTCCCTGTACTGGCCTCCTTGTGCTTCCTCCACGTTGTCCCTCTTTACTGTACTGTAATATGCTGAAAATTCCACTTCACATACAGCTCTGTGCATGTGCTCTAGACAAAACGCTACAAACAGCATTCATATAAATATAGTTCATATATTTTCCCATATGATTGAAACATGTCATGTCATGTTCTGAGTAGGGTTGTTAATATTTTTTATGAATATACACCTATGAATAATTTGTTCATGTGCTTTTATTGTAAGTTTCAGCCTCAGCCTCTCTCCTCTACAGCATTTTAACCAAGCTTATTTTGACTTTGCAGTTTTGAGGGAGTATCTAATATGGATATTTGTACAAATGTTGGTTGGCTACATATATATCTGACGTTACCATTAAGGATTGTGTATCAGAGAACATCGTTTTCTGTTTTGAATCAAGAGATTTTTGTGTTAAGTATATTAGAGGCCGTTTTATTTTACAGAGCTTCTGCATGTGTTGCATTTTATTACTATTGTTAAACATTTGACTTAATGTTAGTTTGTATCAAGACATTTGATAACCCAGATGTTCATTACACAACTGTTAGATTACAGTTTCTAGCTAAAGAGAGTTCCTTGGTAAGAAGGACACTGGCAACTTGCATATACGATCTACCACAACGTGAGATTCAGAGCGTTAGTCTGCCTCTGCCACCCATCCTCTGGAATAAATCTTTTCACCGTTCCGATCAAGGGCATGGTCGTGTGTAGACATGCTAGGAGCTAGATTAAGATTCAAAATGCATGAAGGAAAACTGTAAGATGAACATGACTGCAACCCAATGATCATTTTAAAAGATATTTTTAAATAGAAGTAATCATGTTGCCCTAAGTAATTAAGTAGTAGGCATTATTATATAACTCCTACATACATATTTGCTGTAATAGAAATTGTTGTAGCCCTTTACATTTCTCTGTGTGAAACGGCTCCTTGCTTTTTTTTTTTTTTTTCCTGCTGTCAATATCAATGTCTTAATCTATATGAAATTTTAATACTGTAAATAAGAAGCCAGTTTGCATATGGTAGCTTCTGCTCCTACTGCATTCATTTTCTGTTTAATCTGGAGTTCTGAAGTCCCCATGTCTCCTCCCCTGTTGGACATGGACAGAAATGAAGAGTGTTAAGTGAAGGTTCCAGGGTGCCACGTGCTTCATTACTGACAATTAATACCACTCTTAGTAGTTGTAATATCTGCTGATTTTAGTTTAGCATATCTGAATACATCTTCTTCTTATTTCCTATTATGTCACAGATTTCCTGTTTGTTTTATAATCTGCATTGAGTCACAATGTTGCAGAATTGAAACATTGTACAGTCTAAAAAAAAGAGGAATGTTAAAGGGAGAGACCACATTGTACATTATTGCAATATTTGTGTTATTTTTTATTTGTATCATATCAATGCCTTGTACAGTGTTTTTTTTTTCCATTTAAAATTGTTTTGTATTTTATTTTTATAAACTGGTTATGAATAAAATATTTATTCAGCATGCAGGCAGAACCTCTACTCCTCGTGTCATGTGCAGTTTCTCAGCTCTTGGTAGCTTGTGTGTTGGATGAACACAAACACAACCAAAATGAAGCCGAAAAAAGGAACATATATGTATTACATAATCAAGAGGAATAAAAATTCCCAGAATATTAACAATTTGTAAAATGTTTGTAATCTTTAACCTTCTGACTTACCCTGTTCCTGCACTAAAACATTCTAGTTCTTAAATTAGTATACTCTTGTGTTTCCATGGATACCAAAATGCATGTTTGCACGTTTTTGTTTGTTTTTGTCTGTTCTATGACTGAATACAGTTTATTCCTCATGACTTTTGAAAAAAAAAATTGCAAATCACTCAGACAAGCTACACACTAGGGCCTTTCGCACCGCTTTAGGGTACAGTACTAAAGTACTATTTCCCAGTACCATTTAAAGAGTTGTGCGCACTCCGACAGTGGGCACTAGGAAGTGACGTCATTTGAAGTGAAGTGAAGTGACTTGTGGCCAAGTATGGTGACCCATACTCGGAATTTGTGCTCTGCATTTAACCCATCC
>CM075012.1:14222993-14238658 GCA_037576675.1 Pangasius sanitwongsei
TATATATATATATATATATATATATATATATATATATATATACTATACAACTGTGTACATAAATGTATATATTTTTATATAGTGTTTCCTGTTTTTCAGGCCTTTCCCCTGGATTAACTTGGTTGATATACAGACAAAACAGTCTCCTTTCACTTCATGTCTGTCAGGATGTAAAGCTTTACAAGACTGCATTTCTGTGATGTATCAAAAAACATTTTCTGGCTGAATTTAAAGAGTGAAACAAAGACAAAGTGTAAGGAACCAATTTCACAGCAACAATTTTACAGTTATAACTGTGTAATGTTTTGGCTATATATACCAGCTGCCTCAGTAGATTATATGTAAACCACAATGTTAAAATAAGGTTAGCATAATTAGGCTCATGAGAATACTGAGAGTCTCACAGTGGCACTGAAATAGTTCTCTAGCTCTCTGGATATTTAGTACCATTTGGGGCCTAATTACACTGACTATACAACTGTACAATTTATTTGTTTCTTAGCAAATGTCACATACTAAAAAAACTAAAAATACATGATTTCAACATGATTATGCTTTTGTGACTGCCAGAATGTTATTTACGGATTTTTCATTCATTACTTATTGGGTCACATGTTCTTTAGGAAGTTCATACATTCATGAAGGTGCTACGTATGCCTATATTGCTATAAAATATCTGACTGCTACATAACCACATTGTATAACATCCAGAGCCCTTTTAGTGTCAGACAAACAGAACATGTGAACATCTGACCTGTAAAATAATAAAACTGTTTCTAACATGAAGGGGCAGTTTCCTGGACAGGGTTTAAATTACACCTGAAGTAATCCTACTTAAGAGTTAATCAAGGCCTCCAATTTGGCCTTCTGCAACAAATCTTGATTTAAAGTTTGTTACTTCCAGATAAAGAAGTCTTAAACTAAATTAAACTAGATTAAGTGGTTAGTATTGCTGCCTCAGTCTGTTCAATCCTAAATTCGGGTTAAGGTCTACAAGGAGTTTCACATGATCTTCGCTTGTGTGAGTGTCGTGGGATCTCTGGTTTCCTCTCACTGTCCAGAAACATGCCCCAGTATTTAATCCTGGGTGTGAATGAGTGTGTGCCTATCCAGGGTGCACACTAGCCTTGTACCTCATGTTCCCGGGATGGGCTCTGGATCCCTGACCTTGGCCCTCACCAGTGGTTACTGAAGATGCATGAATAAATTGAAACCACCAATGCTAATGTGGATTGTGTTTGGTTACACAAAATAGCGACCAAAACCTGTAATGGAGCCAGAAAATGATTTTTAAAAATATGTGGAACTGGGAAATACAAATACAGCTAAAACAGCAGAAATAAGATGGTGTAAAAGACAGAGTGGACCAAAGACATTTTAAAAAGAAACAAAATGACATTAGATAATAATAATTTAAAAGCACAACAATCGCTGAAAATAAACAGCACATCAGCTGCAAAAGCCTGGACATCAGTTTAAATGATTTTATTGCTAAAAACACACATCAGTAAGAGTGGTAGAGCTTAAGAACCTTCCTTGTTATTTCCTCGTCTGAGAAGTATTTGAATTTGAGCTGCATTTATAAATATAAGTGTCGAAGAACAAGAGGATTTTATTATTATTTTTTTTTATATTCGTTTATTTGTTTGTTTGTTTGGTTGGTTGCTTAAACCACCTTTACGACTTAGACAGTACTCTTATTATGTAAAGCGGTTGCGTTGCTGTCCTTAAACCGCCACGTTTCCAGCTTCACACCCTTCTGCTCGCCTGCGTGTTAGTTTTGACGTCGGTCCAGATTTAGCTGCCGTTGAGCTCCTGTGACTTTCACTGCACCGCGGGATCAGTCAAGGTAAAGCTGTACTGATTAACCCTGTATTCACAGCCTGCTGTACACTTACTGCATTCACTTAAACTGGAAGGAAACTGGTGATTTCCTCGCACTGCTTTTGTGGATTTCACACTGAAGCTAATGACTAGCTGCGTTTAGCTGATGCAGAACTGGGCGTCTTGACATGATGAAAAACAAGGATGTTTTTGTAAAATATTACGGTACACACTGAGGTCTTAGACTCTCTGATCATTTCCATGTGAACACACGTGTTGAATGTATGAGAAAGCTGTGCGGTTGCTTCTCCTTGCAGGTTGTTGGAGGAAATAAAGCATCACCTGATACGGCGGTGAAGCTCCTGAGCTCAGAGTGCCTGATGTTTATGCGATCTGTGCATCGCTGTGTGCTTTTATTGTCATGTTTATACAGATGGAGAATGCAGAAGCCACATCTGAGCTCCAGTCCAGACTGTCGTCCCTGTCTGTTTCATCTTTCTCCGGCATCGCGTCCAAAACCTGTGACTCCAACCCGCTGGACAGGTAGCGAGCCTGTGCGCGGTTACACGCTGATTTACAGCGGAAACGCAAGTCGCTGACGTCATGGTTTAAACTCTGTCTTAGTGCTTGCTTATGATTTAACAGTTTCAAAGTGTTGGATATTAACTTGTGTACAACACTGCTGCAGCATTAATATTTTAATGCACTCCATGCATGCATGTTTTTTTTAGTTAAAAACTGGAATAATTTGCTTTGGAAGTCTTGTTGAACATTACAGTGCATCCATTCAAACTGTTCAAATAATGCAAAGTTACAAAAGTTAGGTGTGACTGCGATGATGAGGGTTTGAATGAGATGATGAGGGTTTTACTGGTTTGACTGCGATGATGAGGGTTTGACTGGTTTGACTGCGATGATGAGGGTTTGACTGGTTTGACTGCGATGATGAGGGTTTGACTGGTTTGACTGTGATGATGAGGGTTTGGCTGCGATTATGAGAGTTTGACTGGTTTGACTGCAATGGTGAGAGTTTGACTGGTTTGACTGTGATGATGATGAGGGTTTGACTGGGATGATGAGGGTTTGGCTGGTTTGACTGCGATGATGAGGGTTTGACTGTGATGATGAGGGTTTGGCTGCGATTATGAGAGTTTGACTGGTTTGATTGCAATGGTGAGGGTTTGACTAATTTGACTGCGATGATGATGAGGGTTTGACTGGGATGATGTGTCAATGCACCCAAGTAGTGAAACACATCGTATATATAAGTTATTAGAGCATTGAGTTTGGTGGGCATTTTTGTAATACTGTAATTATTTATTACAGTAATTATGCCGTACATATGTAACATTGGGTTGAACCAATAGAAAGGGAATAGCATCTGTCAACATTTATACCATGGAATCTTGCTGTCAGATGAATAACATTACCTACGGCCTACATATGAAAGCTCAGGCTTACCTCCTGAAACAGATGTTTTTCCATGGCAACAACCACCACACACTCGTTTTGGTGTTAAACCATCGTTCCTTTCATGTGTGTGGAAATGCGTTTTGCTGTAGCAGTTCAGTATGAGCTGACAGTGTTCTGGCGTAGGGAACACTGAGGAAAATTTGTAATGGGTTGTGCTGCACTGCTTCCTGGGATGCTTGTATTTTGTAGCTCACACCATGTGGATCAAATTGCCTGCACCACTTGGTTGAAACTGATCCCACCCAGTGTGTCGCACAGGTAATTAATCTGTGCTGGGTTTTTCTGTAGTAGCTTTTGAGGAGCTATGCCTGTGTATATTACTTCACTGTGCTATATTGTCATTTCGCTGAACCATCATTATCACGTGTATATAGGTTATGTATAGGAATTAAACATCATTTATATTGTTGAGGTAAATAGTACTGACAGCAACTAGTCAAATTTGCACAAAGAAAAAATTATACTTGAATTTAATTAAACGTTTTGCTTCCTCAAGGCTTCAAAGCACAGATCTTTCTCAACCCGTAATACACCCCGACAACCAGAGCCAAATGGATGACAACAGCAATACCAAAGAATTACAGCAACCCACTAAGGTATATTATCTCACTCAAAGCACTTTAATCATTTCTACTCATTTTTAAGGATTTAATAAATATGATTTTTTTTATGCTTTTTATTAGGATGAGCCAGCTGAAGAAGGAGACTCAGTGGAAAGCAGCACCGCTGAAAAATCCTCCCACCCTGAAGAGAGAAAAGGTTAGCACACCTCCTCCTAAACCGCCTCAGCTAACTGCTAGAAACCTTGTCATCATCTTTCATCATGGCCTTCTGAGACACTATCTCTAAGTGTCTTGTTCTCTCTCAGGAATTATAGCAGATAACACGAAAGGTTTTACCAAATGCTTTTATATGCACTCCCTGGACAGTTTAATTGGAACATCTGTACACCTGCCATGCAATTATCCAATCAGCTAATCATGTTGCAGCAGTGCAATGCATAAAACCCTACAGATACAGGCTAAGAGCTTCAGTTAACAATCCCATAAAACTGGAATGCTGAAGATAGGAATAAGACCAGTCAGTATTTGAGCTTGTGCTGTTTGCCCACTGTAGCCTCAGATTCCTGTTCCTGGCTAACAGGAGTGGAACCTGATGTGGTCTTCTGCTGTTGTAGCCCATCCACCTCAACGTTCGACATGTTGTACATTCTGTGATGCAGTCTGGCCATTCTTCTCTGACCGTTCTTCTCCGACCTCTCTCATCAGCAAGGCATTTCTGCTCTGAGAACTGCTGCTCACTGGATGTTTTTTGTTTTTCATTCTATTCTGCGCAACCTCTAGAGACTGCCGTGCATGATCTCCCAGGAGATCAGCAGTTTCTGAAATATTCAAAAGCAGCCTGTGTGGCACCAGGAACTATGCCACGGTCAAAGTCACTGAAATCATTTTTCCCCCATTCCGATGTTTGATGTTAACATCAACTGAAGCTCTTGTCCCGTATCTGCTTGATTTTATGTGTTGTGCTGCTGCCACGTGATTGGCTGATTGGATAACAGCATAAATGAGCATGGGTACAGGTGTTCCTATTAAAATGGCTTGTAAGTCTTTTCTTGTGTTGCTGGTATAGATATTTGTATTGTTATTACCAGGTTTACACTATTCAGGTGAAAACTCTCACAAACCACAATCAGTTATTGTGGATCTAAGAGTATTCTGAACGATCACAAAAGGTTCCAGATATATTTCCTATCAGTGTAAAATTTCTTAAATTGTAGCTTGATTAAAAAACTTAAATCAATTAATCATGGTCGAAAGCTGACCTTTAACCGTAAAGCAACAAAGCAGTTGGTTATATTGCAAGGCACATCACAGCTATAATGTTTAGCAACGATATAATATGCTGTTTTGGCCATATTGTTGAGCTGCATTAGAAAACCCACCAACACACATTTAGCATTTCACCAGATGTCCAATTCTCTGACACAGCAAAAGAGACAAGAGTCACAGGGCTGTTCCATCTCTCTTAAAAAAAACAAGCGTTTTACTTCAGGAATCTCCGCATTATTGTTTATAGGCAAAATTTATTCTTTTTTTATTGATTGCATGAAAATGCAGTCATAACCTTTGGAATCAAGCACAACCCGCATAGTATACATTCAGTATTTTAGGAAGTCATTACCAGGCCTTACCTTTCAGTCTGTACATGAAACTAATATTAAATGAAAAAAAACAAACAACCCTGTTGCAGCCCTACCACCGTTGCAGCCAGCCAACACATGGACCTCTGTGGCCCTGAAAGAGCTGAAGGCTAAGCTGCGTCAGGAGAAGGACAGCGTGGTCACTGTTTACCGTGGAGACATTATGACTGTCCACGTACCTACCATCCCTGAGGCCAAGCGCGTGTGCTGGGAGTTTGCTACAGATGGCTACGACATCGGGTTTGGGGTTTACTTTGACTGGTCGCCTGTCACCACCCGAGCCATAACGGTGCACATCAGTGAATCCAGTGATGATGAGGAGGAAGATGATGAGCTTGAAGGTGAGAGAACATTTCCTGTCTTACTTCATGCCTTTGTTTTGATTTGCTGGTAGAAAATCCTAAAACATTTCGATTTATCCATTCCATTACACAACAGGACATGTAGCTGTAACACCCTTAAAACACTGCTAATTGACTAAACGTTTTATGATTTACATTATTAAGATATCACTTGGCAACACGTTCAGTGCTCTCTTCAGCATCATTATTTGTTTAGCACACTGCGGTAATCTGTATGTTGACTGATGTTGGTAGTTAGATAATGAAAAGGATTATGGGATTGTGTTCACTGGGATGCATGCGTCTGATGCTGATTTAGAAACCCAAGTCATCTGTCCTTATAAAATAGGCCTATTTGAATGCCAGCACACTGAATGCAGTTCCTTACGATATTTCAGATAACCCCTGATACTGCTGCCAATTCTAATAAGTAAAAAATAATCCTGAATATACATAATATAAGACTCTGAACATGCAGCATATGCAGTTTTGGTAGTTGTATGTTTGTCATTAGGCTCCCAGACATGCCATCAGCGAGCAAGGTTACCACTGCAGCATGTATGTAACAGGTGTAACTAGTGTCAAATGGGTGACCATTTTCTATGTACATCAAAGCGACAAAACAACAGTGAGAGAAACAATATTTGAAGTGGGATTTTTCTTAGTGCTGTGCAAATTAGATATGACGATAAATTGTGTTAGTGGTGCTGATTTTTTTTTCATTTTATTCTATTCTTCTTCTGAACCTCTGTAGAGCACTTTGGTCAGTCGTGTGGCTGTTTTATATGTGCTATATAAATAAACCGAACCTGAACTTGAACTTGACGTGGTAAAGTGACAAATCCAAACAACTGACTGAAATGATTCTCTGGACCTTTCATATGGCGCATGTGATTTCTTGTGATTTCTGGCGTTTCTTTACTTACCCACTCACAACTTTTGTTCCTACCTGCAATTAGTTCCCATTTACTGTTTGATGCACCAAAATGGAAAATATAATTATAACCTTATTATGGCATATATGACCTCTCATTAAATGTGCATAGAAAGGAAGTAGCAGAGATTGTTGGTGGCTTTGGTGAGTGTACAAAGCTGTATTGTTAGCTTGCTTTGCTAAACTGCTGACAAAGCTAGTATCAAGCCTAGCAGGTAAAATGTAAATCAAAACTAATTTTCACACTGTTTAGTGTGTTATTTAATTTGTGTTTAACTAGTTAGCTATGGAATATGGAATATATATAAGTACTGTACTGAATGAAGTAATTTGTTGTGGGACATTATATATATATATATATATATATATATATATATATATATATATATATATATATATATATAAAATTATATATATATTATAAACCAAGTGATTGATTGCTTTTTTTTTTTTTTCTTGCTGGACGCTCCACATTCAACTCGGTGAGGACCATCTGGAGAGTCAACTTGTCATTTTATTTTTTATTGCTGCACCTTTGTGGTGTAATGGTTGA
Organism: Pangasius sanitwongsei; assembly: GCA_037576675.1. Lineage (NCBI taxonomy): Eukaryota > Metazoa > Chordata > Actinopteri > Siluriformes > Pangasiidae > Pangasius > Pangasius sanitwongsei. The sequence goes on from CM075012.1 coordinate 14,230,319, forward strand.
TATTAGTAAAAGAATGTAGTCCTGGTTAAATGCAGTCAATAACTGCTCCATTTTCATGGCAGCTGTTTAGTAAAATAGACCTACTTAGATTATTTCAGCTACAATAAGGGTACGTGTTTTATAATAACGTGTATATATAAATGTAGGATATTCAGATGGAAATATGTAAGGCATATACACTATATGGCCAAAAGTATGTGGGCACCTGACCATCACAACCATATGTTCCCATTCCAAAACCATGGGCATTTACAGAGCTGGTCCACTCTTTGTTGTTATAATAACTTCCATTCTTCTGGGAAGGTTTTCCACTAGATTTTGTAGCATGGCTGTGGAGAACTGCTTATTGAGACACAAGAGCATTAGTGAGGTCAAGCACTGGTTCGGGCGAAGAGGCCTGGGGCGCAGTCGGTGTTCAGTGTGGGCAGGGCTCTATGCAGGCCACTCGGGTTCTTCCACACCACCCTTGGCAAGCCATGTCTTTATGTGCATTGTCATGCTGGAACAGGTTGGGAGCTTTAGTTCCAGTGAAGAAAAATCTTAATGTCATAGCGTACAGACACATTCTGTACCATTGTATGCTTACAATATTGTGGCAACAGTTTAGGGACGGCCCACATATGTATGTGGTCAGGTGTCCACATTCTTTTGGCCATATAATGTATAATGCATTTTTTTTTTTTTTGTTAAAAGGAGGGGTATTCAACCGGCTGTATTATTTTTGTGGTCTATCTGCTACAAAAGCATTATCCTTTTGAATAGGACTGACTTTATCTAGTCTCCACTTGAATAGGACTGACTTTATCTACTCTCCCCTGTCTCACTAGGCTGCCAGCTTCTGAATGGGATGTCTCTCCTAATATGGAGTGACTGTGAATGTGAATATCGGTATATCTATAAACCATATCACTCATTACTGAAACATACCTGCTCCATTAACAGGAAGTGTAACAGTGCTGCTTGTCATCTTATTGATTTGTAAGGCATTAAATTATCCACTTGTGATTTGTGTAATGTATTTGATATTAAATAAACAAGTTCTTTGGCCTGTAAGCTGTGATTATGCGCTATTGCTGAATGAGACTATATGTTTGGTGTTTTCTAGCTGGACCTGTGGTTCCTGGAGACGTGGAGAGAGGGTCTAAAACGGCAGCCAACTCTAATTTGGGAGAGATCCTTCCTGTGTACCGTCAGGACAGTCACCTGGCTGTTCAAGCGGGGAGTCACAGTTTCCCAGGAGAAGGCACATACCTCCTAAAGTTCGATAACTCCTACTCCTTATGGCGGAATAAGACTCTGTACTACAGAGTGTACTACAGTGCCTGAGGAACCAAGAGCACATCTGCAGATGAATGTTTTGATGATATATATTTTTGATCAATATATAGAGATATATTTACAACACTGTATACATATCATTCCTGCTATTAATTCATACACTGATTTTTATTTCGATGCAAATTTTATTGTATAGATGCTAAGCCAAACTCAGCCAATCAGATTTGTCCTAGTCTATATGAAAGGTTTTTAAACTTGAGTAGATTCGTATAGCCTGGTCAGTGTGCAATTGTGTTGTGTGTATTTTTCAGATGTGTGTAGAATTTGTGCCCATATACATGTTTTGTATTTATATTGTCTTGTCGCACCACAACACACAACTGTGGCCTCAGTAATCAGGTAATACAGTGGTTCAGGGAAAGATACTTAAGCAAATGAATTAATTGCTCAGTACTATATGGTGAATAAAGAATGAAATCATGAAAGCGTGGATGTGTGGTGTGGCACTGGCCACTACTGACTCAGGTGATGAATACTAAAGGATATTTTTCATATTTATATTCCAATCACAGACAAAACACAGCCAGCGCTGATCCTGCGTTGATTTACCTGAGATGTACTGACATGTTTATTGTTGTAGCCTCAAGGTACCTTTTCTGTACACTGGCTAATCTAATCTAATTTCTGGCTAATCCAAATACCAGTTGTGTTTCAGTGATGGAAATGCAAACCCTCAGATTAACGTATTCAGACTTTCACTTGTTTTTTTGTTTTTTTTCTTGTTTTTTTTTAACTACATATGCAACATCCATTAACTCAGTTACCAGGGATACTGGCCACAACCTGCCTTTTTATGACTTAAGTGCAAACTATTTCCTGTCATGAAAAGTCAAGTTGTAATATAACTAATTCAATATTTACATGGCCCACCGGGTACCATTTGGTGGAGGCGGGGTTAGGGTGGTTCGGCGCCTGTTTGCTTTCTGAATAGTTAAGTGATTGTAAAGGTTGACGTGCTATTTAAACTAGTATAGAAACATTCTGTGTGCTGCTTTCTCTACGTCGGTTAAATGAACAATGTTCTACACAAAGCTCTGTTGACAATCGTAATATTGTGCTGTATTTTTCTGTTAATATTTTGTGCTGCTTGTCCATGAGTACCAAAACACAAGTGTTGACTTGAGGGAGATAATTGCTATAATGTGGGCAATTCAGCAGCTCGAGGGAGTGTTCTGTTCATACACCTGCACTCAGTGTATTCGCACGTCTTATACATAATACTGCCATTGTGCTTTTCTGTCTACCATGTTGTTACTGTTAGTGATGTATATCACTGGTCTTCTGCTTTTACTCTACTGCTTCTGCTTTTTATTCAATAAATATTTGTACGTGGTAAGCTCATGAGTTGTTTATTTAATTTCATTAACCTCTTCAATCTTTATATTCTACTACAGTGTGCATTGTGGGGTTTTTCAACATATAAAACCATTTAAGATGTCCATCAGAATGAACATTAATTTGCCAAACAAACAGCTTCATGTCACCTCTTATAGTTTAAAAAAAAATTATTTCACTGAAATGAGGCATGGCAGCTATTCATCTGATGAGTAAAGGCTCTGATACAGAGTAATTTTACTCATCTTTTCATTCATTTGTCTTCAATAACCACTTTATCCTGGTCAGGGTTGCAGGAATACACCATGGATGGGATGCCGGTCCATGGTAGGGATCCATTCACACCTGTTTTTGGGAGGTAAGAGGAAAACCAGTAGTATATTTTATACAACTATATTTGTTTTACTAACTTTTGGACCAAAAGTTTTCCCCCCAGTTTTATTGTCCATTACAATGGATAGAGGATGTTAATGTGTGTTGTTCAGATTAGCCCTTCAGTGTTAATTCCAGAACTTTCCACTGCAAACACAGCGATCACAACAAATGTAAAATAAGATGAATAATACATAGTAGATACATTGTCGAAACAAAATATTAGCTATTATAAAAATTGTCATATATGATTTAGAATAAGTATATTCTGTCTTTATTGCATTACTTGACACGTGTTTAGGCAACATCCAGTGGAATGGATTAAAAATGCCCATTCCAGCAGGAAGGGGGGAAAAAAACCTGTTTTTCTCAGCACTGCAGTATTTCTGTCTGCAGCAGAAATCCAACAGTTATGAATTAGCAGCAATAGCATTTCCACTCAGAATAAAGTCCACAATCTAATTAATACATTAATCCACGTTACCTTCTGTCACGTGGTGCGAAAGGGGCGGAGCCTCCACTGCGGCCTGCAATACTGAATCTAAACTCAATTAAAGGAAGGTAGACATGAACCTGGCCTGGGCTCAGGTAATTCTATTTGGTGTCTCCTTTTTTTTTTCCAGCAGAAGCATGGGAAAAACACACTTTTATGCATTATGGTCGTTACACGAAGCACCTCGTCAGTTTATCAGGTGGGATAATTTTTGTCAGGTAACCCGTCTATTCTCTTGAAGGTATAATAATTGCAAGCAGTTCATAAACCATTCAGTTTTCTTCTGGCTGTTTGTTCAGTAACGTGAACCGCACCAGCTACCAGCTCCAAATCCCACTGCCGTTACCCAGGCAGCTCATCGTGTTCAGTCTGGGAGACTGGAGCTCATTTTCTAGCGAGACAACACTATTAACTGAGGTGTTTATTAGCCCGCATGTGAAACCGCAGAAAATTGGGACTCTTTCGCCACATTCAAGGTAGGAACATAGACTAGTTAAAACCGACTGCAGATATCTAATACCTTTCTGTTAGAGCAAATAGCGTGTAAAATACTCTTATGAGAGATAAAAGTGAATATTTGCTGCCACAAATGTCTACCTGTATGCTCATTTCTTCTTCTTTTACACTGTAAGTTGTTTGGTGTGGGAAGGAGACTGGACACTGAGCCTTTTAAACGAATCCACAGTGAAGAGCAAGAGAGGTGGATATGCCAAAGTGTTGCTCAGTGTCTGTGGAGAGGTAGTTTCACCTTTCTTTACTTAATGCAACGTTGGTCTTCAGTGTTTCACTACACTGTATGTATGTTAGGTGTGTTTACTGGCCTGGGTTATGCTTTTAATCTGCATTGTAAATAATCTGGTTTTGAGCCACATGTGCATGGCTAATACACTTAGTTGCTAGTTTATTAGTTATTTCTGCCTGGCTATTTTATCAGGTACACCAACCGTATAGGTGCAGCTTTTAGGCTTTTTACTGACTTCAGTGATCTGTTGTTGTTGTTGTTGTGGAGAATTCCTCAACTTTCCTCTTGCTTTCGACCATTACTGACCAGATGTTATTTGGTTTGTGGACTGTTTTCACTCAGCAGTGACACTGACAGTGGTCGGTGACCTCTGATGTGTTTCAGCTGGTCAGTGGTCAAAAACCGATCACCAATAGAAAAAGATGAACCATAGTATGCACACAAATACCCCACAACCCTACAGTGTCTGATTAATTCCCTGTCCCTGACTATCAGTGGGTTACATCAACATGATGGGCTCCAGTCAGTAATGATAGATGATAAAATGGTCATTGATGGTAGCGGCAAGATAGGTGTACCTAATAAACTGGCAGCTGAGTCTAGATGAACAGTGCCAACTGAAATGCATTTTAAGTGCTACACATTCTGACAAAAATGTCATAATCACTGATATGAAATTTGGAACAAAATTTAAATCTGGTGGTATCCATAAATAAAATCACTGTACATGCTATTTATGGTACTGTGTCCCTAGCCTGGAAGACATTTTTATTATTTACTGTGCTTTACAGTATTTGTGGTGTGATCTAAGTAGTTTGCTAATCATCTGTTTGTAATAAAGGTGAGAACCAGCTTTGTTAGCAGTACACCCCTGGTGAAAAGGAGACGACCAGCCCCCAATCGGTCAACCAGTTTCTCCCAGACCCTTCTGAGCAATGCTAGCAACAACAATGTGAGGAGCTCAGAGTGAAATTTAAGTCTAATTTACCTGTCATTCACCTGATTTAATTTACTGCATCCATAAAAATGTTGTAGCTAAAACAGCTTTAGCATATGTCCTTTTGTTTCGATTGTTTAGGCAAACTAATAACACTTAACTAATAACTAATAATAGGAAAGATCTAACTGTTTAATGGTAGTCATGTCCTTTTCAAGATCACATCTCAGAGATCATCACCCGAGGACACTGTCAGTTATGCGGAGCTCAAAACAAGCAAAGAGGAGATTCAGAATATCAGCCTCAGAACATCAGGAGTTTGGTCTTTGGTGAGGAATACTCAATGGCATGATCATTTACTAACTAGAAAGCAAGCACTTGGTAACTCAATAATTGTAAAGATTAAATAATTAAGGGGAAAGAATTGCAACCCTTCATTAGGTGGAGTTCAAAAAGCAGATATAGACTAGTTAAGAATAGGATGCTAGTATGTAGAAATGTAAGAATTTTGATTCATTAAATTATTATGTATATAATATAACCTTTACACACTTTGCAAATATGTACCATATACTGTATATTTATTGGATCCAGTACAGAACCCAGATGCTAAAATGTAGATCCAAAACATTTTGTATCACACTACCAGCTCTCCTTTAAAGGTTTCAAAAAAACAAAAACAAAAAAAGTTAGGGTTAAGTTGAAATTTATGCTTCATTTGACCAATCAGTTAGGCTTATTACTATAATAAATAAATCTTAACTGTAATAACTTTTGGTTTATGACTTATTCTAATGTCTTCTTTCATGTCTCTCTGTACTGTCTGAAGGATAAAACTCCAAGATGGACTGTGATAGGAAAGAAAAGATGTAGTTTGAGTTATGAGGGACCTGAAGCACAGCAGAGGTCAAGCCAAGGTTCAAGCCCCAAGAAGTGCAAGCTGAGCATATATACATTGCAAAATGAAGAGAGGGAAATTGTTAAAAGGACGAGGGATTGCCGGGCAGGTGAACACTTTTCCACAACATTTGTGAAAATTCGTCTGTGCATTTTGTGGTCCCTTGGTTAAGAAACCTTTTTCATTAGCCTTCTTGTGTAATGTATCCATTTTGAAAAGTGTATACACTCAACGGCTGTGTTACTAGGAACACCATCTTAATGCCTGGCATTATGGATTCCACAAGGTGGGAAATTTCCTTTGAGATTAACATGGTCCATGTTGACATGATTGCATCAGCTAATTGCTGCAGATTTGTCAGCTGCACATTCATGCTCCCAATCTTCCATTCTACAACATCACCAGGGGGGCTATACTGGATTTAGGTGACTGGAGAGGCTACTGAAGTACACTGAACTCTTTGTTACGTTTATTCAATTAGTTTAAGGTTGTTATTTTCATTAAATTTTAGACGACTTGTGTTTTACGACATGGCACGTTATCATGCTGGAAGTAGCTATTATAAGATGGATAAATTGGTCAAGATGGGTCCATGAATTCATGCTGTTGATGCCAAATTATGACCCTGCTATCTACGTGTGGTGGCAGAAAGATTCATCAGGCCAGGTGACATTTTTTTCAATCTATCTTCCAATCTATCTTCCAATCTATCCATCTCCACTCTAGCCTCAGATTCCTGTTCTTGGCTGACAGGAATGGAACTCAGTTGTCATCTGCTGTTGAATTCTGGGATGCTGTGAATTCTGGGATGTTTTCCAGCTCACCCTAATTAGTTACCCTCTTTCCTGTCAGTTTGAACCAGTCTGGACATTCTCCTCTGTCTTCTCTCATCAACAAAGCCCTCTGTAGAACTGCTGCTCACTGGATGGTTTTTTTTGTCTTTCGTACCATTCTGTGTAAACTCTAGAGGCTGTTGTGCATGAAAATCCTAGGAGATTAGCAGATTCTGAAATACTCAAACCAGCCCAACTGGTACCAGCAACCATGCTGTGATCAAAATCACTGAGATCACATTTTGATGTTTGATGTAAACATAATTGCATATATGTATAATGTATATGTATGTGTTAATAATTACTCGTTACCCTTTCAGAGCATCCATCAAAGCGCTGGAACCATGCCATGTGTTTATGTGATCCTGACACAGCTGTTCTGATTGGTGGGGAGACTGCAGACCGAAACTGTACAGACTCCATGTGGAAGCTGGAGATTGGTGTGTTTTCGCACAGGCCTGTGGTTCAGTATAGTGACCTTTTGGACAGTGACAGTGACTCAATAAGCTTCCAGTTTCAGCAAGTAACTTGCATGTGTAATAGCAGTGGCTCTCTCGTTCCATTTCTGAGCCATTTACTTGTCATGACTGCTAAAAACCTCTTAAACTGCATAAATGTTGCATGAGCTTCTTCTTTGTTGTTTATTTACAGACAGACGCAATGTAAATACATTGATTAAAAATGCATAGGACAAAATTTGATGCTAAGCTCCTATCTACCTCTACAGATGGTGATTTTTGGTTCCCCATGAATTCTTCTACAGTTGGGCCTCTCCCTCCCAGCTCTCAAGGGCACTCGGCAGCCTTTGACCCTGAGAATAAGATTGTCTATGTGTATGGTGGCCTTAGAGAAGGTCAACGCTATAGTGATATTTATACACTGGACACACTGACCTGGAAGTGGAAACTTATTAAAGTGAGTTTGAGTTAACATTCAGCTAAATGCAGTTTTCAGTAGATCAACCTCAGCAATGATTTAGAAGCTTGCATGTGTGTAGTTCATCAGTATTAATCGACTTTAAATATTCATTTCTACCAGGCAAAAGGAAATGTCCCATCATTAGCGTTCCACAGCTGCAGTATTTATAAGAGCGAGCTGTATGTATTTGGTGGGTTGCAGCCCAGTCGAGGTCCTGGAGGCAGAGCTTGCAGTAATGCTCTTTACATCTTCAACCCTGAACACGAGCTGTGGTACCAACCAATCGTGGAAGGGGATCGTCCTCTTCCCAGGTTTGGGTCAGTGTCCTATTTCATATCATATTCTATTACAAGCTTTCCTGGCTTTTGGGCAGAAATAAATGGTTAGTTTGCATAATTGTGTACAGTCAGGTCCATAAATATTGGGACATCGACACAATTCTAACATTTTTGGCTCTATACACCACCACAATGG
>CM075012.1:14239651-14271746 GCA_037576675.1 Pangasius sanitwongsei
AATACCCTCAAATTAAAGCTGACAGTCTGCAGTTAAAGCACATCTTGTTCGTTTCATTTGAAATCCATTGTGGTGGCATATAGAGCCAAAAATGTTAGAATTGTGTCGATGTCCCAATATTTATGGACCTGATTGTATTTCATGTCTCTCAGTACTTACTGATATTTATAAACAGGCACTCCAGCACCCTACTGCCTGACAAATTAGTGATATTTGGAGGGCGAAAAACTGCTGCCTACCTCAATGACCTCTACATTTTAGACCTTGGTAATGGAAAATCACTATTTGAAAGCACACATGAAAAATGTGATTATTGAAAAGATGTCACTAACTGCTCAAATTATCACTTAAGGCTTTATGGAATACACTGCAGTGAAATATGAAAACATGCCACCCCTTGCCCGTGGGTAAGACTGTTCTTTGATTTCAAATCACTTATACTGTATACTTCCTTTAATTAATTACATTCCCAAACCTATTTAAATACATACCTGTTTACATCATCATCAGCTGAGTGGGAAACTAATGTTGTATGGTTCACTGTAGCACAGTTAGCCAGATGTAATGCTCATCTCCAAATGTCTGTATCTGCTGCAGTATATTTATGCGACTCTGTGATCATAAATTCTCTTTCCTCCTCTCACATGGTCAGGTTTCATGCTGCTCTGCCCGTGTCTGACAACAGGGTGCTGATCAGCGGAGGCTGCAGTGCTTTAGGGGCACTACAAGATCTCCATCTCTTCAATATAGGTTACTGTTTTATTTCTTTACAATACAAACAATTGGGTCTGCAAAAATGGCTTGTTGCCAATAAAGTGACGTCTGCATTGACTTCATGTGTAAGCTATAATGAACTTTTGTGGTTACACAATTGCACTTTTTGGCCCTATAGTATACAGTTTAGAAGGGAATTATTTATAATCACACTATCTGGTGTCACCCAGATGAGGATGGGTTCCCTTTTGAGTCTGGTTCCTCTCAAGGTTTCTTCCTCATATCGTCTCAGGGAGTTTTTCCTTGCCACCGTCGGCTCTGGCTTGCTCATTAGGGATAAACTCATAAATTTTAAATTTATATCCTGAATTGATATATTTCTGTAAAGGTGCTCTGTGACAGTGCCCATTGTTAAAAGCGTTATACAAATAAAATTGAATTATTAAAAAAGTAGACTGTTGGTTGCTTTGTTTTGTTACAGAGACCAGCTGCTGGACATCAGTGGTGTGTCCACTGCTCTCCTCAAAGCCTCGTGCTGGACACAGCCTAATCAGTCTGCCCGGCACTGCACCTTCACACACTGATGAAAGGGAACGGGGAGATGGCCATCACACCTGCCCCTCCACCCAGTACGCCGTCTTAGTGTTTGGGGGCTCAGATTGCATGGGCACATTTTATGATGATACAGTCAAATGCGTCATGGAAATCCCTGCTGAAGGACAGGAACTAGATATAAAAGCAGCTCACAAGATCATGGTGCATGGCTGAGAAACTTGACTGTTAACTGGTGCAGATTTTATTCTAAATTTAAAATCTTTTTTCCCTTCATAGCACTTATGAGAGAAAGTGGAACTTCTTGTCATGAAGGCTCTTTTTTTTTTTTTTTTTTTTTTTACATTTATTTTAAAGCCGATTTTACAGACTTAAACAGCTGCTTGGCAGCTACTGTTTAATTTATCTAATACAAATTGAAATTTCTATTTTCAGTAGCATCATCTGTTTTGATTTCAGAGATTAATACAACCCCGTTTGTCATTTCTGTCCAATAAATATTTTTCCACCTATTTGAAGGCACCTTATTTTTTTTCTTATTTGTTTCACTTTAAGTTTGAAACCTTATGTCACATTCACAGGTGTTTGTGTAATTTCCTTTTTTTTTAGTATCTGTATGTATATTTTGGACATATATTCTCTGAAAAAACTAAATGAAAGCTCAACTTTTTGCCAAAACAAATAAACACAACAGACAAATGGAAACTGGATTCTTCATTGGAGTAAGTTCCTTTGTTAAATCTTTAATCTCATTTTGGTGTTGTCAATAAGTATGTTTAAATTGACATTTATGCTCTCAGGTCATCAGGTGTATCAGGCTGACAGGATGGATGACTGACTTTGAAGGCCTCAAGCTCCATTAGGGTCTGGTTTATCCGCTTGATTGTGGGATACTGGTCAAGATCCACTTTAAACCTTTTGCAAAAAAATAAAGAAAATGCTATAATATTGCTCTGCACCTTTTTAAATAAAAGGAATGTAAACTGCAGGATTACATTTTAGACTTAGTTTCAGTTAAGAGCCATGTACCTTTCAGCATTGTAGACCTGGGGTACAAGACAAATGTCCGCCATGGATATCTAAAGCAGAGAGGTTTTTTACAAAAGATGAATTTAAAGCATACAGAAATGGACATTCACTCCTTTTATTTTGCAATTGTTTAATCAGTGTAACATAGGTAGCTTTATTAACTTATGCTTTCATGCAGCATATATACAGTACAGTCTGTATGTTTAACTTTGTCCCATTCTCTAGTTCTTTGAATTTTACACAAAACTGTGTATGAAGTTAATGTGCAGAATCACTGTACTAATATCTGTAGAGTTGTCCATGGGACAGTTTTTATATCCTGCCAGCTATGACAGATTTTTGTTCACGGTATTTTCTAACAAATTGGTTCTGATTCCAAAAAATAAAACCATCTAGTAATTTAAGTGATGGTGATGTCAACCAGGATAAAACAGTTAATAATGATCAATGAATGAATGCTGTAAATGCTTAATGCAGCATCAGATAAGCACCTGCTACGCTCCCATATTAATGAACCGCCCTTTCAAACTCACAAGGTTCATGTTTGAATGCTTGCTTTTTTGTGGCCTGGTGGGATTTATTTTTCTCCTAATCTCGGGTGACCAAATATTATTGGGCAGTTAAACAGTCAGATTTTTTGAAAATAACTTGCAATTACATAGTGCCTGAAGTCTACAGCCAACAGACAGCACTAAATTATGGCACTGTTTTGGAAGACCAGTTTTACCAGCCATTTTTAGCTCCTGGCTTTACTAAATGAAACAAATACTACTAATATTCAAGTAGGCTGGGCCAGTCAACAATATTCCACTTTTGCACTCTCTACAGTTAACAGTGTGTCTGGGGTCATTAACTTGCTGTAATGTGAAGCAAAGGCAAAGGAGTCTTGAGGCACTTGGTTGTATCTTAGAATGTAAGATGCTTTTGTACATTTCAGAATTCATCTTGCTGCTGCCATCTAGAGTCATCAGTAAAGAAAAGAAGTGAGCCACTTCACTGGCAGCCATACATTATCATGTGGCCATGTTACACAGATGCAGTAGTGCGCGTTAGGTCAAGAGTAGAAATTACTACACTATAACCTGGTTCTTGAAGCTTAACAATGGTTTGTGATGAACATTCTGTGGCTATGTAGTATATTCTCTTTACTTGTACATCCTGGCAAGTTTTCTAGATCTGCTCAGGTCAAAAGGTGTTTTTTCATAAACATTTATTTCTGTGATATTTGGTTGTCTACCAGACATTTAAGGTCATCAGTTCATTTTAGCAACAGTACCAAACCTTTTGGTCTGGAATCGATACATCTTCATGTTGAAAGACAACAGTAACAGACTCCAGTTGCAAATGCGACATAAAAATTCAGACATATACTTACTGAACACTTTATTAGGAACACTACACTAATACTGGGTCTCAAAACAGCCTCAATTCTTCATCACGACTGCATCACGTGTTCTATTGGATTCAGATCCGGTGACTGGGACGGCCACTGAAGAACAATGAACTCATTGTCATGTTCATGAAACCAGTTTGAGAGGACCTTTGCTTTGTGATTTGGTGCATTATCATGCTGGAAGTAGCCATTAGAAGATGGGTAAATTGTGCCCATAAAGGGTCAGCAACAATACTCAACCAGGCTGTGGCACTCAAACGATGACAGACTAGTATTAATGGCCCCAAAGTGTGCCAGGAAAACATTCCCCACACCATTACAACACCTCCACCAGCCTGGATTGTTGACATAAGGCAGGTTGGGTCCATGGAATCATGCTGTTGGCACCAAACTCTGACCCTACCATCTGTATGTCAACAGAAATCAAGTTTCATCAGACCAGGCTGCGTTTGTTCAGTCTTCACCTTCCAGTTTTGGTGAGCCTCTGCCCACTGCAGCCTCAGCTTTCTGTTCTTGGCTGACAGAAGTGGAACCCACCATGGTCTTCTACTGTTGTAGCCCATCTGCCTCAAGGTTTGACATGTTGTGCATTCTGAGATGCTTTTCTGCTCACCACAATTGTACAGAGTAGTTCTGTCAGCTCGAACCAGTCTGACCATTCTCCGTTAACCTCTCTCATCAACAAGGTGTTTCCATCCACAGAGCTGCCACTCACTGGATGTTTTTTCTTCATTGCACCATTCTGAGTAAACTCTAGAGACTGTTGCGTGTGAAAATCCCAGGAGATCAGCAGTTATAGAAATACTCAAACCAGCCTGTCTGGCACCAACAATAATGCCACGTTCTAAATCACTGAGATCCCATGTTATCCCCATTCTGATGGTTGATATGAACATTATCTGAAGCTGCTGACCTGTATCTGCATGATTTTATGCACTGCACTGCTGCTACATGATTGGCTGATTAGATAATTGAATTGTAGTAGATAAGTAGTTGTACAGGTGTTCCTAATAAAGTGCTCAGTGAGTGTAAATGCCTTTGAATTAAAGAAGACAGTCTGCACTTGTACTTCATAATCATTTCAAATCCAGTGTGCTAATTCGAGGGGTTTCATTACCTCATTCCCAACACAGTATGTTCCAGATGTCTGCTTCAGGATGGACTCGAGGGCTGCAAAGATAAACCATGCTTGTAATTAAAATGGAGCAGTTCACGCTAAGAAATTAACATTTAATGGCTTCAAACAAACACTTTTACTTTACATTAAACATATGGAAAAGGGGAGAAAAGTAGTATACACTCGGGTCAAATCTGAATTACTCACCGGCAAATCCCTTGTTGATGAAATGTTGAGCCCACTGTACCTTTTCTGCACCGATTTTCTGTATCACATGGAGGTTCTGAAAATTATTGATCATACAATTATTTATATAATATATAATTATATGCCATATAATAGTTGATGTAATAAAACTATAATAATTATAATCAGAATTAGTGACAGACCTGAGTAATATAATAAGATGTTCATGTTGCAGTGTGGGAAATTAGGCACCATCAACAAAAAGTGGAATATTAGGGAGGAAAAAAAGCATGCATATTAGCATATGTGATATACAGCGAGTTGACAGTTTATTAGGTATAGCCAGCTCAAATCTAGACAAACATTTTCCCCACATTTTTCTCCCCAATTTGGTCACCTGACAATTACCACCCTCCAGCCAGCTTTCCCCTATCATAAGACTGCTACCAGCCGGGGGAGGGGGAGGGCTAATGTGCTTTCTCCAAGACTGTGTGAAGCCAGCCATCCACATTTTTTCCAACAGCTGTTAATGCTGCATCAAAGAAAGCACTTTCTCTTCCACATACATGAGCTCACAGACACCCATGATTGGCTAGTATCAGTGTGATTGACAGGGTAAAATATGCCATCCCTCCCACCCAGACAGCATGGCCAGTTTTGCTCCCTTGGCTCAGGTGGCTGTGGCATCAACAGGATTCAAACCTGCAATCTCCCAATCATAGGGCAAATGCTTTTCTGTTGTTCCATTCAGGGGGCCCCTGAACTCTGTAATGTTATCAGTTAAACCTACACACACTAACATGTCAGTGTCAATGCTGACTGAGGAGTGACACCTTCAAATAATATTTGTACAGGGTGGTTATACGATGGTCAAAGTAGAGGTGGCTGTCATATGGTGCATAACAGCTGGGCTACAGAAAGGAATTGTATACCTACACTCTTAGAAAAGGAGTTCATTAAATAAATAAAAGATTGTTACCTTCATAAAAGGGTTCTACTTCGAACCCTTTCAGACATGGTAACACTGTTGCACACAGGGTTCACTGTTGCAAAGGGTTCTACACAGAACCCTTTAGGGTACGTACAAAGTGCACCTATAACAATAGTTCTACCTGATGAAATGGCCAAGAAGTCTAATAAGTCTAATAAGGAAAATAATAAGCCATATGTATTTTTGAACATCCCATTTCAGATTTAGTACCCTTTGCTGTTGTAATAACCTCCAGTCTCCTAGGAAGGCTTTCCACTATATTTCGGAGCATGGCTGTGGGAATTTGCCCATTGAGCCACAAGAGCATTAGTGAGGTCAGGCACTGATGTCAGGTGAGAAGGCCTGGGGTGCAGTCAGCATTCCAATTAATCCCAAAGGTGTTCAGTGGGGTTGAGGTAAGGGCTCTGTGCAGGCCACTTGAGTTCCTCCACACCAACCTTGGCAAACCATGTCTTCATGGAGCTTGGTTTGTGCACAGGGGCACAACTGGAACACATGCTGGAACACGCTTGGGGCTCTTAGTTCCGGTGAAGGATAAATTGTAATGCTACAGCATACAGAGACGTTCTATGTAACTGTGTGCTTCCAACTTTGTAGCAACAGTTTGGAGAAGACCCACATATGGGAGTGATGGTCAGGTGTCCACAAACTTTTGGCCATATAGTGTACTTAAAGTTGCCGCTGAGTGTATAGTCATGATAGTACAGCATATTAAGGTGCTAATCTTGTTGACAGTTTAATTTCAAGATAGCATTTTTATCATCTAAATATTGATCATTTTTCTTTTTTGGGAGTTCAGATAAAGCAACACATATCTTTCCTTCTGTTCTTTAATGCATTCCAATCACTTTCAGTCACTCAGTGCCATGGAAATTTGTATTCAAATTGATCCACATCATAAATTATGAGGGAAGTTATTTAAATATGTCCATGTTATATATTATACACACATTTTCATCTAGTATACTCTCATATTAGCATCTGTTGTGCGCAGCAAGGACGACATCCCTAACAACACAGGATAAATGATGGTGTTAGTCAAACAAACACGTGAAAATCTCTTTTGTTTGCTTCTCCACAACATTTGCACATACTGGGTATGTGATGTGCAGCCATTCATCATGTCACATACAAACATTACAAACAGTAGTTCTGGTTAAATTTTTATTCCATAGAATTAAGGTTAAATAAAAGGTTAGTGTTTAGGATAACATTACTCTTGACTGAAACACATTCTTTTCCTTCATTCTTTTCCATTCTTTTGTTCTGTCAGTATTATGCTCTACATGTATATTATTTACTAATACCTAAGGCATAGTATTAGTATTAGTATTATTCAGTGCTGAATGAAATCACTGTACAGTGCTCTGGGCATGATGATGAAAGAAAAGGTATAAAACTTTTCCCCCTTTTAGTCTGAGCTGTAATGTACTGCCTAGAAAGATTCTCTTTGTGTTGCTCAATCAAAACCCACAAGTATTTTATTTACATATTAAAATACACACACCTGTAGAGGCTGTATCCCGGAAGCGATGAGATCAGAGATCATGCGCACTTGAGCTCGCTGCTGTAGGTCAGCAGGGAGGAGATGAGGCCCGGGCCGAGTTTCGTCAATGTACTGGATGATAGCCAGCTAGAGGCAGAGGATTGCCAATGTTTTTAGTTAGAACATAGATGAGCAAGTGACATTAATCTGTCTGCTTCTCTCTGCCTTACAGTTCAGTGTGCTGGGCTGCTGTTTGACAATTTATGAGTAAATGAGTGTGTGAGATGGACTGATGTCTTCTCAGGGTGTATTCTCGCCTCTCACTTGCCCCTCACTGTGTTGCTGTGACAGGCGTAGGATCTGTAGCTACTCTGACCAGGATAAAGTCTCCTGAAGATGACGGAATGTACAATAAAGCTTTAAATAGCATTTTTATGTGGGCCATCATTTCAGTGTGTCTTTTTTCAGATAGCATTTAAAAAAAAAAAAAAAAAGAAGAACGTATTAAAATCATTCTCATGGCTGGATCGGGAAGTTGCGATGGTTACATGCATGACACCAGATGTGTTAACACAAGTTCCTCCTGAGTGGGAAAGATAACTCCATGTGTGTTTACAAAGAAATGGCAATCATGTAGAGGATATTTTGTAAATAAAATGGAGACTTTTTGACACCCTGTATTATTATTATTGTTATTATTATTACTGGCATTAAATATGAGAGAACTTACTGACTGAGACAAGGTGATGCCATCAATGGTGACTGCAGGCACTTGCTGCATTGGGTTGACTGTTTTATACCGATCTGTGAGCTGAAGCAGACGTGCAATGTTACATCCACAAACTATAAAGCACATTGCAGACCTTGCATCTATGATTTATACAGGCTACAAAATTAAAAGAAGTACAGACACACAATAACCTATGTGTTTACCTGTTGGCCTCCATCCTTGACAAGGTTGACTGGTACTTGATCATATTCAATACCCTTCAGGGCAAAAGCTAGCGGGATTGTAATACATGGATGTTAAGCTGAAGAAGGCTTCATTCATTAAAGACTAAACAGTCTGGCAGAGAAGATGTGCATGCTGGGAAATTCAGTATTCAGTACACTTAAGGCATCTTACCAATCCGCACTCTCCATGAGCAAGAACTTCTGAAATATCCATGAAGCACGGGCTGGAAAATAAGAAACGAGTTAATTAAAGCAAAGCAACTTTTTTTTAATAGTCAAAGGAGTTAAAGATCGAGATAAAAACAGCAGCAACAACAACATGGATGTGGAAAACGGTCAAACCTTTCCTTGAGTCTCCATAGTATTATTATATAGACAGGTAACTTTGTGATCAAAGTATTCAAGGGTTAAAATCCTCTCGCCAAACAGCCAATGAGAGGAGTCTCAAAAAATCCTCCTCTTACTACAGCCTCATGACTCAGCAGGTTTAGATTTTCCCAGATGGCCAAGACTTTCGAGGAATGTCGTGCAACTGCACAAAATTAAGCTACTTTTGCATGGTACATTTGGGATTTACCTTCATCAAACATGCAAAGGATGTTCGCATTTCTGTGCTGACGGTGGGGTTTGTGAACAGACAGAGCTGCGTGTTGGACTGAATCAAGCTTTATTCCAGAATAACTTCACTGATTAACCGTCACGAGCTACTCCGTGGCTGATCCGAATACTACATCACAAACTGCCATTTAAACCAACTCTGCACACACACACACACACACACACAGTTCAGGCTTATCAATGTCCCCACAAACCCAGTTTAATATAATTCACTTGTGCAGAATACTATTTGTGTAAAATATTCGTAAAAACACGTCCATATAAGGCTTCAACTCGGTTCCTAAAAGAGTCGATTCTCCGAACACAGGCGTTGGAAATCAAGAGTCGACTCCGCAGCTATGGACTGGAATCACCTTTTGAGAGGAATCGACTCTTGTAATCGACTCCATCAATTCCCAACCCTTGGAATCAAGGTGAAGTCGATTCCAAAAATATTCGCTGTCTATTGGGATGAACCCAAACAGCCCTTTATACATTTGCTTCCTAGGCCCGCTTTCCTCAGACCAATCATTGCTCGTTTACTTTCTCTGTGAAGAGTCTTGCAACAAGCCACATTGCTATTGGTTCAGTCTTCCGAGGCATTCCCCAATCATTTTCCTTGCTTTGTGGGCGTATATGGTTCTTGACCAATCATTGGCCGTGCCCCTCATGACCCCGCCCCATCCCGATAGTGCCCTGGGTTTAAGGAGAGGTTTAATAGGGTGCACAGGCTGACCGCGTTGGCTTGAATTACTGTTTCCGGGAGAGCTTCAGCCTCAATCCTCTCACTTCTGCCATGGCAGCGACAGCAGTGCGTTCTCTCCTAAAGAAGAGGGTAAGAAAAACAAGGCGTGCAAAACATACAGACCACAGCTATTTCCGTCCTCTTTACAAAGTGACAATAGTGACTCCTCCTGCACCTACCGCACTTTATAGTGCCATTCTCTGTAGTAGCTTAGTGGGTTGGGACGTAGCCCGCTTGCGTATTCACGTCAGTGACTGGGACTCGCTCTGTTTGCCGCACTTGAACTGCACCTGCTGATAAATTCTAGCTGTATGAAGTGATCACTGAAACACACTCATATCAGATATCTCTGAGATGGTTCTTGTGGTGTGGGTTTCTGTATAAAACTCTGCATTCCTGTCCAAAGCCCTAGATCACACCGAGGTCAATTTAAATCCCCCTTTCCTATTTTAACACCTCCTAATTTTTCTGCTCATCCACTACTGAACTACTGAAGCAGGAAACAATCTGAACTTTCCCCAGCCCAAAGTCATGAGGAATACATTTGAGACTTAAAGCACATTTACAATAATTTTCAGATTTGTTGTTAAGTTAAATGTCCAGTGGAATGTTAACTCTGTACTGCCTGCCATTCATTCCTATCAATGTCATTATATTCATACAGGTGCTTCTTCAGTTGGGACACAGGTGTTACTCCTCTTCTGTGGTGAGTTATTGAGAACATATAACTGCTTAACTGTAAGAAAAAATGCTTTATGTGGGGATTAGCGATGGGAATTTTGATACTTTGCAGTGAGTGAAATCATTTGGCTCGGCTCACTATTCACAGCCCACTCTTTTGGCTCCCAAATGGCTCACTCCTTTTTTTTTTCTCTGAACAAAGCAAGTTTGCAATATTTAACCAGTGATTAACCAGTGATTTCTTTGCCTAGCTATGCCTGAGATTGTTCCAAGAAATCTTACTCTACCTTCTAATCAACATAATAAGATTGCTTTGCATTATTTTAAATATATATTTAAAAATGTAAAATCAGCAAGGCACTTAAAAGTTCCCTTATATATATATATATATATATATATGCGTGTGTATGTGTGTATATATGTGTGTGTGTGTGTGTGTATATATATGTATGTATGTATATATATATATATATATATATATATTCAGAATGCATCCCTACTTTGATGTTATTGTGTCTGTGATTAATTAATTTTTTTATTTATTCTGATACCTTATTCTGATCTCCTCCCTTGCTACATACAGCACATCTTCAACAAGCAGCAGTGCAGCAAATCCTCCTGTCATGCTGTCTGATTCACATAGCTGAGAGCTAAACACACAAACATGCCTCTATTGTGCATATGAATTGTTAGGTTTATGTTTTAAGATGGAGTCTGCCATTGCACCATGCTGAACTACGTCTGAAAATGACACTCTTCCACACACCTTCACTTTTTCTCCTTCCCCCTTAACCACATAGTCACCCTATTACATGAATAGCTTTATTATTATTATTATTATTTCTACTCTAATTTATAGAGTGAGGTGGATACACACTGCTGATCAAGCTTTGTGCTCCTTACGTTTTCTCAGGTTGGCTGGACATTCAAGATGAATATGCAATACAACATAAGCTAAAAAGCTGTACCGTGTAAACTTTGATTCAATTTCCCACTAATAACTATATGGGCAAACACCAATATATGTCTTTACTTTATTTGAAACTAGCTTCTCCAGTTTGTCCACAGAAGCCTGTTTGTCTCATATACCTGCTGGCTTTTTCACACGTGCTAATGGATTACTACAGTATTCTAACCTGTCAGTGTTGCATTGTCACATAACTAACCTTAGGCACTTGTTAGCTTTTCTTGTGTCAGAAGTCAAGTGTGTTTTTGACTCCGAATCGAGTGCAATAGAGAATATAATAGACATAATGGAACTTTTTTTTAGGTGAAAAATTTACAAAGTCTACATGGCGCTAGTCATATGTCCTGTGGATTTAAGTCAATTTGATTTGTATAGCACTTTTAACAATAGATATTGTCACAAAGCAGATTTACAGAAATATGGATATTTAGGATTTTAGATCCCTAATGAAAAAGTGAAAAACTTCCAACAAGTGGAAGAAACCTTTAAAGGATCCATATGCAAAAGGGAACCCATCTTCTTCTGGGTGACATCGGATAGTGAGATTATAGATCATTTCTCTACAACTGTATACTGTACAGTCAAACAGAACAAAGTGTGTAGAAAGGATGTTCAGTATGAGTATATTATGAATAAGGGTCCTGGGATGAGTACAGGAAAGTCTTTTTAATTGTAGCAGCAGTTCTTGGGTGCAAATCTACAGTATCTAGGTGATATTAGCCTTTGGATCAAGCAGGCCTAAACTAATTTGTTGCTGAAATCTAGTTTGATGTGACATGATAGTCATTGTTTTCTTCTTCTACTTTTTTCCTACAGCCCACCACAAAGTTGTTTATTGATGGGAAGTTTGTTGAATCCAAGAGTTCAGAATGGTTAGACATTCACAATCCTGTGAGTACACAAAGCAAAACATGTCTGTATTCCAATTCTGCATTTCCAGATACAGGTGAGGAAGCACAGTAATATACAATGTGAGCTATTCCGATCTCCTGGTATATAATTCTAAGTATAATTGCTAAAATGGTAGTACACCAAAATGTCATTGCTAGAAGTGGAGGTTGCTGTAAATCGTAGATAAATTTCTACCTCAAAGTCTACTTTGCCTGGTTAACCAGTTACAAGGTCTTTGCTAATGCAATCAACAGCACATACTTCCCACTTTCTAGATAAGATTTGATGTAGCATTTAACAGGCATTAACTTCAGGTAATCTGCTCAGTCTAGTGTTACTAAATTTTTTTTTTTGACCGTATCCTTGTTCATGGTCATACTGAGCTCTCAACATATTTTAGGATACATATATTTTAGGGTAGTGATACAGTATGTTTATGTCCAGAATCCAAATTTATATTTGCCATTCCTGGTCTCTTTGGTGCTAAATAAATCACAGTTAAGATTAAGATACACTATATGGCCAAAAGTTTGTCAGCTGTGCACCAGGTCTTATCGCCTGACGTCGGTGCCAGACCTCACTAATTTTCTTGTGGCTGAATGAGCAATTCACCACAGACACGTTCCACAATCTAATCTAGTCCGGAAGTGTGGACGTTATTATAAGAGCAAAGGGGGACTAAATCTGGAATGGGATGTGCAAAAGGCACTTATGGGTGTGATGGTCAGGTGTCCACATACTTTTGGCCATATAGTGTAGATGTGTGATAATTTTGTGGCCCAGTAGAACTGAGAAATGCTTGTTCTGAGATTATATACCCAGTTTTGTAGTTTAGGGGTTGTCTGTGTATGATTGACAGGCTGTCTGAGTGATACTTATAGATGCATTTGAGGTTTGATGTGTGTGTATGTAGAATGTATTTACTTTGGGTGATGACACGTTCTAGAAGTTTAGGTGGCGAGATCCTCTTCCGGACTGACCCTGGACGAGTAGATCTTTAATGATTTTGCACCTCACTACTGTTGTTACAAGTTATATTTCTCACCTCTGCTCAGGCCACCAATGAGGTGATTGGCCGAGTCCCTAAAGCCACGCAGGAGGAGATGTTGGCTGCTGTTGACTCGTGCTCACGGGCCTATCACTCTTGGTCTGAGACTTCCATTTTGACTCGTCAGCAGGTTTTCCTCCGCTACCAGCAGCTCATTAAAGACAACATTGTAAGTCATTCTGGTGGGTGGTGCTGCAGACCTCAATTCGTCTGATTAATACTTATTACAGACCTACCTGATAGTCTCTGATCTTGGGCAGTTGGATGCTAGCTTAAATTGGAATATTTTACACATTTGTGCTACTGTGTATCATGTTGCAGAAAGAGCTGGCTAAGCTGATCACTCTGGAGCAGGGGAAAACACTGGCAGATGCTGAGGGTGATGTGTTCAGAGGATTGCGTAAGTCTCAAGGATCATCTTTCAAAAGGCCAGCCATTGAAACCAGGAGGCAGACTTACTCAGAAGACTTATACTTGTGTCCATACCATTGTTTATTATAGGTGAACCTGGGGTTCAAAGGATAAGGAATATTTCTGAAAGTGTTAATATTTAAAGAAAATGTGTACCTTTTAGGCACCCACCAACATGCTAACTAAGGCTGAGTATGTGGTAGTAATTTCTCCTCTGTATCTCGTTTTCCAGAGGTGGTAGAACACGCATGTAGCATCACTTCCCTTATGCTGGGGGAGACTCTACCCTCCATCACTAAGGACATGGATACCTACACATACCGGCTGCCCCTTGGTGTCTGCGCTGGCATTGCCCCCTTCAACTTTCCCGCCATGATCCCGCTCTGGATGTTCCCTATGGGCATGGTGTGCGGGAACACGTACCTGATGAAGCCCTCAGAGCGCGTGCCTGGATGTGCAATGATGCTGGCCAAGCTGCTGCAGGACGCTGGAGCTCCAGATGGCACACTCAACATCATCCACGGCCAGCATGATGGTATGAAATTCACTGGGATGATGGCTTATTTCTTTTGTGATGGTTTTGACCTGAAACCTACATATTTCACTACTGCATAGTGTAGTATAGCCCATGATTTCAGATGTCATAGAACAGTTTCGCAGTTTAGTTTAAAAAGCGAGTTTATCCACTTGCCATAATACTTTATATGTTAAATGCTGAATGCCCAATTACTGAAAATCTGTGTAGGCATTGAAAAGTACCCTTTCAGAGGCTAATAATAGTAATGAATCCTCATGCACTTAGCAAAGGTTTGTGTGGAAATAGACTGTGTGCCATTGTGTAATTGGGGTCTGCGTGAGAAATCTTTATCTTATGCCTGTTTCTGTCTGTTTTTGTAGCTGTGAACTTCATCTGTGATCACCCTGCTATAAAAGCGATCAGCTTTGTGGGCTCCAACCAGGCAGGAGAGTACATCTATGAGAGAGGCTCTAAAAATGGCAAGAGAGTGCAGTCCAACATGGTTAGTCTTGCATAACCTACCAACTTCTTTTTCCACAGGGGAATGTACAGTAAGTAACATTTAATAAAGTTCTGAAATGAAGCAGAAATAGTAGCTTTTCTACTTTTTTAGCTAAAGCAATGGTTGGACCAAATATATGAATAAAATTCACCTGGTGGAAAAGCTAATTACGTTGAGGCATGAGGTGTATGAACTTTATGAACTTTGTAGTCTCACTGTTCTGAGTCAGTAGAAACCAAAAGGGTGGGACTGTCTCTTTAGGCAGTAAAAAAATGAAGGAGATGTTCATAATTGAGTAACTGTCAACTGCCTCACTTTTTTTTTTTTTTTTTTTTTTACTGTTACTTGACACATGTCTGGGGGAAAAAAAAACAGATGAATGCTAGGAATTTTGTGACAATGTTTTTTTTTTTCTTCCTCTCATGTTAATCTTACAGTTTCTAGCCAGTGGGTGGCAGCATTAGTTAGGAAATGGATATTCAAGTTCATACCCAGCTATAAAATGCCTCAGCTAAGACTGATTCGGTATTTTGAATCTGGTATTAACTTTACCAGTCGGTCATGATTACGACTTATGAATGGAGTGAAGCTTAATGTAAATAATGTTAATTTTAATACTGCAAACAGAACATGAGTCTTAGAAATGAACAGTTTAAAAAAATCTGCATTGTAATAAATATAAATCACCATTATTTAAATGTTTTGGGGTTTGTTTAGAGTAATTTCTCTTCCGTAGCTGGACTGCCATGTAAAGAACATAGAAATTAATCAGCCATCTATGACTTGAGTAGAATAGAATGAATAAAGGGTTTGAATGACATAACATTGATTGTCAGTCCAAAGCCTGGAAATACCATGTCCCATGTCCCACTGTATGCATAATTTCATTGTCAGTTGGTTTTGTGAATGTGTACTGTACATACTCGGACATTACTAGGCAATAACCTCACACAACACGGAAATCACTTAAATCAATAAATCTCTGTTACAGAACACAGGGGGAGCAAGTCAGCTTCTTATCCACAGAACGGCTGAATAAAGCTTTTCTGGTTTAAACTTCCAGTAAATAAAGGAAAAAGTTGTGTTTGTTTGACCATAATTATAGTATGAAAGACGAATAAAGCTGAATATGGCTTGAAAGTACAAGGATTTATACACGTCTCTGTATGCCATTTCTGTAGATTCTGAGTGTAATTGCAGAACTGATAACCTTTATGTCTTGTGCTTATGACCAGGGGGCAAAGAACCATGGTGTGGTAATGCCAGATGCTAATAAAGAGAACACTCTGAACCAGCTGGTGGGTGCTGCATTTGGAGCAGCTGGCCAAAGGTGCATGGCACTCTCCACTGCTATCCTGGTGGGAGAAGCTCGCAACTGGCTGCCTGAACTGGTAGAGCGTGCTAAGAACCTGCGTGTCAGTGCAGGTATGCAAATGTTGGATCTGTTTAGACAGAAAGCCATAATGGTCAGTAGGGATGTATCTGAATATGAATACATTTTTTATTTATTTATTTATTTTGGAATGAACAAATACTGTGGTCTAAACAGATGTGAATAGGAGGTGCACTATTCCTTGTTTGTTCACTCACACACACTTCTGTGTAACTGTAGGACTTCATTTATTCATTCTCCCTGTCCTCATTTGTAACTGATGCAGTAAACAGAAAAGACAGAATGGGGTTTAAAGGAGAGATGACTGACACTGATCATCAGTTCTTCTGATCTTCTCTGTAACTAGCATTTCCTTTATCTGCTCTCGGTTCTTCATTGCTCTCTTCTCTATGTCATCATCTCTTCATGCTATGGGTTTTTATCCCTCTCAGTGCATTCCAGTAGACCACCCAAGCCTTCATGACCGCACCTCTCCCAGCTGCACGTTCAGCACAGCCAAAGCAGAGAGGCGCAGATTCTTGCTCATGCCGCAAACTTGAAACGCTCTTTGTGGTATGGGCACATGAAAGTAACACAAGCAGGCCAAATTAAGATGAAATAGAAAAAAATGAAATTTGATGTAGCCAAAAACATTGTACTGCAATGCGGTAGCTCAGCTAAAACCCAGAAACAGCTTTTGGAGTGAGTGCCTTGGTGCATTAAACCATGTGTTTGGGACAGTAACGGACACAACTTTAATCCTTTACTATTTAACGTCACAAAAGAAAGCAACCAGCATGAAATGCTTACAACAGAGATTGTCCAAGATCAATGTACATCACTTGGCCTATCCATCTATTAAGGCTATTTGAAGTCTATCCATCTATCTATACTGTTTTCTGGTGCTAGGTGACCAGCCAGGTGCTGATATTGGACCCCTGATCACCCCTCAGGCCAGGAACCGTGTCAACAGACTCATCCAGAGTGGAGTGGATGAGGGTGCTTCACTGCTGCTCGATGGCAGGAATGTGAAAGTTAAGGGCTTTGAGAATGGCAACTTTGTGGGACCCACCATCATCAGTAATGTCACAGTGAGTCATTTATGGAGGCTATAAATATCTGAGCAGCTACTGAGCTAGCTGTTATACTGTCACTGGTTTTCAATCACTTGTCATTTTCCCCTTTTTGACCTCCAGACTGACATGCAGTGCTATAATGAAGAGATCTTTGGCCCTGTTTTGGTGGTCTTAGAAGTTGACACCTTGGATGAAGCCATCAGTATCATCAATAAGAACCCATATGGAAACGGAACCGCTATTTTTACCACTAATGGTGCTGTAGCTCGCAAATACACCCATGAGGTGGACGTTGGCCAGGTGAGGAATTTACTGTAAATTGATAATTAACTGTAAGGGATATCTTTAGAAATGTTTTTTTTTTTCGGTCTGCAATTTGTACAGTACATGCTCAGTCACAAAAAGCGTATGTGTATAGAGAAAGTGAAGGTTTGTGAAATGACAGTGTCATGAGTTAGTATTTTGGATTAGTTACCATGTATGTAGTTTTACCAAGAACCAAAAATAATGATTACATAAAATTCATTGAAATGTTATGCTGGAGTGATCACACACACATCCTGAGAAAGCCAGTCTGGGTGACGCGCTTCAGGCACTCTCTGAGAGTCAATATTAGAACATGATGTAAATGTAATGTGTAAAAGTCCTTTGGCGCCTCTCCTCTAACCCACAGAAAGCCAGCCAGTGTCATGCTGTCCATGTTCGGTCCTCAGCTGCCATATCTGACACACAAACATTCTTAAAAAAAAAAAAAATACAAATTTTTCCAAAGCAGGGATTACCTTGTTTGCCTTGACTAAAAACCCAAAGGGGGAAAAACCCTTACTGCCACCTCACAACATGCAGGCTCCAAATAGCTCACAGCAAATATGTGCTGTTTAATCAAAACACAGTGCTACTCAGAAATATTATGCAGGTGGAGATTCTGAAACTGCATCCAGTAGGGATTCTGTGCAACCTGTTGATCTGGTGGCTATGTAAAAATGGCACTCCCTGTTTGTGGCTCACAGGTGTGTCATGTGTTTGCGATTCACATGGTGAACACGGCCATGTGATGAGTCGGCCTCCAAAACCTCAATGCACAAGACATCCCTACTGTACTCTCATTTCTTTTCTCCTTCCCTCACTCTGTCTCCATCACTCCCCCACCTTGGCTGCTCCCACTGACTTTTTTTGACATTTCAAGAAGCCGTGCCAATTTCCAGTATTCACCCACCCCAACAAAATGTTTTGTTTAGTTACCCTCTGCATAAGTTGCTTTTCTCAGCGGGTACACAAAAAATGATGTGGCTTTCGGCTTTGTGTTGTCGTGTCACTGAATGAGCTGGTTGTTCAGCACTTTCCATACACAGCAGTCAAGGCTCAGCAGCAATATATAGTTTTATGTTCTGAACGTTAAAACAAAGTTTCCACTTTAAGTAAATTGAGGTTTTGCTCTAAGTACTGACTACCCTGGTTTTCTAGCAAACAAGTGGGAAAAGAAAAAACAACTGAAAAAGTTGTCGTACATCTGGGTGCTGTTGCTATTTTATTGGCTTTGACAGATGCTCTGATCTAAGATAGGTTGGTTGTGTGAACATGCTGATTGTGCAGCTGTCCAGGTGCTAATCTTTGGTTTTAGCAGCCCATCTTTTTCCTGCTTGGGGACTGGCACAATTCTGTGTAACATACAGCTGTGGGAGAGGGAGACATGTTTGCATTTGCGTTGTTCTCTTAACTGGCATTGGGGTGTGAGTGTCTGGGGCGAGGGAGACGGCGAGGGAGCCAGGGCAGCCTCAGGGCATCTGGGGGGGGGGGAGCATGATGTTTCGTACTGCTGTTTTTCATGCACATTTTCCCTTTTTCCAGATTGGAGTGAATGTACCAATTCCTGTTCCCCTACCTATGTTCTCCTTCACTGGCTCTAGGGCCTCTTTCAGGGGTGATACCAACTTCTATGGCAAACAAGTAAGTCCATCTCAGCTGCTGCTGCCAGTTAATAATACTTTTAACAGATGGTAGTAGCAAAATTAACAGTGTATAAAGATCCATTAAACTAGTATACATTTAACACTGCATGAACTCAGACATTTTACTTAAAACCCCTTCCAGCAGGATACGTTTTTAAAGGAATACTCCAGCATTTTTCAGCCAAACTTAATCAAACAGCAGGAAGCCCCATTTATCCATTTCTCCCTTTGCAGAATGGCTTTGGAAATAAATACGTGACTAACAATATTAACTGTTTTAAGTGTGATTCTGAGCATTTTGTTTGTCTCGTTATTACAGGGCATCCAGTTCTACACACAGGTCAAAACCGTTACTTCACAGTGGAAGGCAGAGGATGCTACAGTAAAATCTCCAGCCGTTACCATGCCAACCATGGGACGCTAAATTGCAATAGACCACCCAAATGCTGACTTCCCCCAAAGCCCCTGAAGTGTAGAACATACTGTACAGATGGGTATAAAGTGACTTGGGTTTTGCCAGTATAGAAATATAAAATGTTCCACTAGACTATTTAACTTTCTGACCCCACTATGTCCAAAACTGCTACACTTTTTTTTCCATGGCTCTGTTTGCTTTTCCACACGTTAATACCAACAACTATTAACAGTATTTGTCCACTGTAAT
Source organism: Pangasius sanitwongsei (assembly GCA_037576675.1). Taxonomy (NCBI): domain Eukaryota; kingdom Metazoa; phylum Chordata; class Actinopteri; order Siluriformes; family Pangasiidae; genus Pangasius; species Pangasius sanitwongsei. Next base: position 14,259,494 of record CM075012.1, read on the forward strand.
TTAATCTACAATTGTATTTTTCACTGAAGCCTACAGAGATAAAAAACCCAAAAAACTACAGCCTAACAAACTGTGGCTAAGCCTCAAAGCATTAATGCTTTTCAATTTTATCATATCAGTCCGCCCATATGACCTTATCTCATAATGTAGCACAGCTATTCTATTACTTACAATAAATGAGTGTGTTCTTAAAAGCAATGAGTGTGTTCTCCTTTAAAGTTTTCTTAAGACATCTGTTTCAAATGTAAGCTTTAAAAGATGGAGTATGGAAAATATGGAAAAGTAGGTAAATGTTTTATAAATTAACATAAAGATTGAGACTTGTACCTGGAAGAAAGCAATGCCACATTCATTTCATTCACACAGAGAACCAAGTCATTACCTTTAGATAAACACTTAATTCATATGGTTTAGAAATACTGGCTCTTTCTATAGCAAAGATACTTCTCAGTAAAAAGACAAGCTAATGCGTGTGTAGGAAGGTTGATTTGTATTTGGTCACATGATCATGTGGTATCATGTGGTAATGTGAACCAGGTTCAGGTGCTTGGTAGTTGTGGCAGGCCGCTGGGGTTAGAAGTCATGTTGGACACGGATGCCTGGGTTATAAAGGTCATGGGAGATTCTTCTCTGACTCTGTGTGAAAGACCAAGAGAAAGGGCAGGGTGTTATTCAGTTTTTTCTGTGATATTGTATGATTTGAAAAAAAATGATGAAACACTCTTGTAAGAATTATTCAGACATCAGAAATTATTCAATCATTTAGCTAGATAATATAAACTAGGACAGTGTTTATGTGTGGGTGCAAGTACTAATCAGCCTCATTCATAGCTTCCTACATTTTACTTGAATATTTAGTTTCAATTTTGTTTCATGTTCCATAATAAATGTATTTCTTTGCTACACTCACTTCTTAAGCACTTGAAATAGCCATTAAATTTCAAGAAGCAAAAGCATGGCAGAAACCTTGTGTGCACCCTGATCATCTCATGGCAAGGATCCTCTTTCTGGTAAACATGCAGCCTCAGAAGGACTAAATAACTCAAAGTCTTTATAATTCTGCAAAAACAAGTAAAAGAAAGCCTATTCATACTCAGGTTTGCTGTCATTCTGGTCCCTCTCAGAGGACGGTGACAGAGCTGGAAGCTGCACTGCTCTACTGCAGGAAGACAGAAAAATACAAAGATTTTTAATTAGATGAAAGGAAACAAAAAGCATTGAAGGAGATGAAGACAGCTGTTGCACTTGAGTCATGTAACATTTCACCATTAAGGGTTACTTTAGGTTACTCTACACAAGTCAAACCACTGGGCTCATGTTGGTACATCAACAGCACAAAATGAACACACATTCCTCTCATAGAGTAAACCTAAATAAACATGCCAGTCCTAATTCTATCCATCCATCCATCCATCCATCCATCCAACCATCCATTAGCTGCAGCAAATTTCATGTCCACCCACTACCTCCTATGTTCTGTATCTTCTCCTCTTTAAAAAAGATGTTTCCAGCTGTCTTCAGAGAACCGCAAGTGCTTCATATGTGCTAAACAAGCTGCTGGGTGCATGAAGAGCTCTGGATCCAGATGCCTTATACCAAAGACATGGTTCTGTGGCCAGTACACCCTTATTTTTACCCCGCAGCCCTCACTCTTCCTCTCTCTACTGCACAAGTAAGCTCTATACTGTTCAGTCGTTAGTGTGAAACTGAAATAACAGGCTTGATGACACTGTTTTCGTTTTGGGGGTATTTTAACAGTAATTCCAGATCAGTGGTTATGGGTCATAAATTGAAATGGGAGAAGTGGAAATGAGGAAATTGGACACACATGGCTACATTTAGTGGAATAATTTTCTGCAGAGATTGTGAATGGAAACTTCACTGTGCCTTGGGATTTTTCTGCTGCAGTGCAGACAGTTGAGAGTAGCAGTATTATGACAAGATGGCTTGTGGTTAATTACTGCTGGTTTAACTGCTCTACTTATACTAAAAACATGGAACACTATTTACTGTTTGTTCTTTTGGCAGTTCACACTGAAAGATGAGCTGCTTTACTTTGGAAAGAAGGTTCATTGATGCCTACATATCCATATTCATAGCCACTGGCTAATTTTAAATACAATGTTTTCCCAAACATTTGCATTCTATGTCTATATGAATTGAATGCTTGATTATTTATATAATAATTTGCATGTAAATTATTCAAAAATCTTTACCTTGTTTTCAGACCATTCATTTTAGCAAAGAGCAGCCGCAGCACTCGCTCCTTCTGCTCCCAGGTCAGATCAGAAATGTCCACTTTTGAACCCTGCAGGTTGTTCCTAAAAAAACAGCTTGTTAGTACTACTGTATGAACATTGAGTTGCCATCTTATTAGATACACCGCACACCTTCACATAAATTTGTTCATTCCAAAAAATTCATACACTACATGGCCAAAAGTTTGTGGACACCTGACAATCACACTCATATGTGGGTTTTCCTCAAACTGTTGCCACAAAGTTGGAAGCACACAGTTGTCTAGAATGTCTCTGTATGCTGTAGCATTACAATTTCCCTTCACTGGAACTAAGGGGCCCAAACATGTTCCAGCATGACAGTGCCCCTGTGCACAAAGCATGATCCATGAAGAAATGGTTTACCAAGGATGCAGTGGAAGATCTTGAGTAGCCTGCACAGAATCTTGACCTCAACCCCACTGAACACCTTTGGGGTGAACTGGAATGCCAACTGAAGCCCAGGCCTTCTTCCCCGACATCAGTGCCTGACCTCAATAATGCTCTTGTGGCTGAATGCTGCAAAATCTAGTGGAAAGCCTTCCCAGAAGCATTGAGGTTACTATAACAGCAACTGAATCTGGAATGGGATGTTCAAAAATGTTCAAAAAAAATATGGTTGTGATGTTCAGGGGTCCACAAACATTTGGCCATATAGTGTATGTCATATGATGTACTTTGGGCAGATCATCAGTAAATACTCAGTTGAGTGTTCTTAAGTGTTCTTAAAGACTCAACATGGGTTAATTGCTCATGCTAGGTGTGGCAATTTTGGTATTTCTTAAACAGCTGCATTTCTGGGCTTTTCACATGCAACCATTTCAAAGGTTTACTGGGAATTGTGTGAACAACAGAACTACCAAGGATTGCTGATCCTGTGGACGGCAACAGCTTGTAGATCAGAATGGCACGAATTGTGCAAGCAAACATACAGGCCACAACCATGCACATAACATCCAAAGAAGATTAGTGTGCACTACCACTAAGCTGGCAACTTGGTGCATTATTTCGTTGGTACAATACCATGCCCTGACTCAGCCCATTTTGGTTTAACATACTAACATTTGAATGATAGCACTGTTCAATATCACAGCACCCTGAATGCGCTCTTGCCAACCTTTGACGAGGTTTTGAAATACTTAGTTGTGACAAAAATAAACAAAATCAAGGACTGATGTGCCCTACTGAGCAATTACTATGGAGCAAAGTTATTCTTATGCAGTGATCTGTTCCAACTCACCACCTTTCAGCCTCTTCCAAATCAGTGTAAACATTGTTGGTGCTGTGTGGAGCTTTGTTAAAGGTGCGTATGTGGGGGTACTCCTTCCTCCCTGACCGTGCTTCCCTCATCCGTTTCCGATAAGCCTCCATTGCTTCCTGTCTTTATACATAAGCTCAATGAACATATACTGAGTTAAAAGCTTTAAACACAGATTTGTATATCTAATTCCTTCTAGGTTTAAGCATTAATTTATAATCTAAATTTGAATTGTAATTAATTTTGTTAGCAGTAGGATTACCACCATGATCTGTTAGGAACAAGCATGTATTCAGTGCGTGTAATTAATTTAGGGTGTCTGCATGTGTTGCGTGTACCTGTATTGGATCTGGCTGGTTATGATCTCCTGCTTAACTTGAGCCAGAGCCTCATGGAAGAAGAGCTCAAGCTGGGTGCGCTGTTCCACAATGCTGCGCGCAAGCTTCTTCACTCGGCTAATCTCACGTTCACGCATGGCGAGCAGTTTCTGTAGCTTCTCCAGCTCCACCCTTCCAGCCTGAGCCCTGACTACAGCTCGCTCCTGCATGGCCACCTTCTCCTGCTCAAACTTGGTTGCCATGAGAGCCAGCTCCTGCTCCAAAGTGGCTACTTTGGCCCTTAGCTCAGAGATCTCACTCCGCTGGGCTGCAAGCTGAGCCACATTGTCTGTCATCATTAGCTTGCTGGTCTCCTGTGGGGACAGTGGGTCAAAATCCCATTTTGAGTTTTCCAAAAGCCATGTTAGAGACTGAGCAAACTTATGGAAAAAAGGTTCTCTGGTTTGATAAGACCAAAACTGAACGTTTTGGCATTGGCACAAAGTGCTATGTTTGGTGGAAACCCAACACTGCTCATTACCCTGAGCATGGTGGTGGTATCATCATGTTTTGGGGATGGTTTTCATCAGTAGGGACTCAGAAACTGATCAGGGTTGAGGGCAAGATTAAAAGAGAGCAATCCTAGAAGAAAGCCTGTTCCAATATGCAAGAAACTTGAGACTAGGTTGGCGTCAATGACTCTAAGCATACTGCCCATGCATGACTAGAGTAGTTCAAAATCCAGCCCATGTAGCCATTAGAAGATAGGTAAACTGTAGCCATGAAGGGAACAATACTCAAGTAGGCTGTGGCATTCAAGTGATGATTGATTGGTATATATTAATGATTGTTTGGTATATATTAAAGGGCCCAAAGTCCCAAGAAAATATTCCCTGCACTATTACACCACCTCCTCCACCAGCCTGGACATTGACAGGAGGCAGGGCAGGCAGGTCTGAGATTCATCAGACCAGGCTACATGTGCCCACTGGAGCCTCAGGTTTCTGTTCTTGGCTGACAGAAGTAGAACCTGATGTGGTCTTCTGCTATTGTAGCCCATCTGCCTCAAAGTTTGCTACAATTTGCTCACCACAATTGTGTAGAGTGGTTACCTGAGTTACTGTAGCCTTTCTGTCAGCTTAAACCAGTCTGGCCATTCTCTTTTAACCTCTCTCATCAACAAAGCGTTTCCGTCTGCAGAACTTCCGCTCACTGGATGGTTTTTCTTCATTGCACCATTCTGAATAAACTCTAGAGACTTTTGTGCGTGAAAATCTCAGGAGATCAGCAGTTATAGAAATACTCAAACCAGCCCGTCTGGCACCAACATTCACGCCACGGTCTAAATCACTGAGATCCCATTTTATCCCCATTCTGATGGTTGATGTGAACATTACCTGAAGCTGCTGGCTCATATCCGCATGAATTTATGCACTGCACTGCTGGCACACGATTGGCTGATTAGATAATTGCATGAATGTGTAGGTGAAAAGGTACACATAATAAATAATCACATCCTAATAAAGTGCTCTATGACTGTATAATATGTGCAGTATAATATGTAATAGAGTATAATATGTCCAGTTGGTGTATGTGTGAAAATCAAGTATGTGTGTGTACGTTAGAGGCATTTGTTAATTGCAAGCCAGAGGGAACACTATGAGAGCGCTGTGTGTGTGTGTGTTTGGACTGGGGTCATGGAAAGTGTGCAGAGTGCCAGGCCGCAGCGAGACAGGAGACTGGCTCGTTGAGTGGAGGTGAGGAGAAAGAGCCACCACAAGCAAAGTCAAACATACAGTCCAGTGCAAATAAACGGAGGGGGGAAATACTATGCGCAGGCATAACCACCAGAGATCAGGAACTACCACAATAAGAACATGACTAAAATTTCAAATTAGCTATTCATCATTTCTGAAAGTAGCTCTGCTTTGATGTATGTCATTTTTGGCTTGGAAAAGACTTCCCCAGTGTCCTCTTTAGGTTCTTGTCAGCACTCCTTAGTGAATAAGTGACTTCAGTGACTTGCTATTTATATAGTTGTTACCTTAATTACATTTTGAGAGCATAAATGTCTCAGACGACACTGGAAAGGTCTCCAGTCCTCTCAAGCTGTCAAATAACCCCATTATCTAAAATAAGAAGATGGTGGTCTGGCAACACAACTTGCACACAGAGCTGTCATTGAGAGGCTGGGCTGGGGATCCCCCACATTGGAAACTGCATGTCTTTCTGTGCAATGTGTGCTTTTTCTAGATTTATTATTGGGAGGAAGCATAGGTTGAGGGGCTAAATATTTATCGGATTTATGGTTTGTACGGTCACGTAGTGCCAGAGGCAGACCTCTGTAATGGTTGTACCTTATCCAGGATGAGAGAAGCATTCTCCTCTGCCAGGGCCTTATTGCTCCTTTTCAGCTCTTCTGCCTCTTTCAAGTGATATCCAAGTGCCTCATTCAAACGCACATTCTCCTTAAACACTGAGCGGGACACGTTATCCAGTTGCCTGTTGGAATTGATCAGAACAGAAAAGAGCAGACCTGAGGTTCACCTCCACAACAATACATGGGATATGAAAATGCTTTACCAGCTCGCGAAATGTACATAAACTCATTACAAAATTAGCAGTGAAATACACTATATGGGCAAAAGTTTGTGTACACCTGACCATCACACCCATATGTGTTTTTGAACATCCCATTAAAGATGTAGTCCCCTCTTTGCTTTTATAATAACCTCCTCTCTTCTGGGAAAGCTTTCCACCATATTTTGGAGTGTGGCATTAGAGATGCACTCAGCCACAATAGCATTAGTGAGGTCAGGCACTGATATCAGACGAGAAGGTCTGGGGCACAGTCTGCGTTCCAATTCATCTCAAAGGTGTTCAGTGGGGTTGAGGTCAGGGCTCTGTGCAGGCCACTCGGGTTCTTCCACACCAACCTTGGTAACCCATGTCTTCATGGAGCTCACTTTGTGCACAGGGACACTGTCATGCTGGAACAAGTATAGGTTCCAGTGAAGGGACATTATAATGTTACAGCATACAATGACATTCCATACAATTGTGTGCTTCTAACTTTGTGGCAACAGGTTGGGGAATGCCCACATATGTATGTGATGGTCAGGTGTCCACAAACGTTTGTCCATATGGTGTATGTTCAAACTGCCCCCTCTCAAACAGTAGCAAAATGCCACTGTCTTCTGTATAACACCAGTATATACTGATCCAAAAAGGTGTCAAAGGAGTGACCAGATGATGTACAGTATGGCTGAACCACTAAGACATTGGGCTTGTTCTCTTTCAACTTAACCATGACTCATCTAATTTAATTTGGTTGACCTCAAATGCCTGGTGGAGTGAAGCAGGTGCAGGATTGTCCTTTGGTCTGAAAATGGCCTAAAAAGGAAACTCCTTGGCAGAGAGACTCACAGCCACAATGCCACATCTGGAAGCAGGATATTAGAAGGTTTGCAGCCATGACTTTGGTAAACTAATCAAGAAAAACTAACACATGGCTTTTGCTGTGGCCATAAGAATTGCACTTGTACATACACACACATGTTCTGACATGAACACATTCATACACACTGTTTGCAGAACCGAGGATATAATCACTGGCTTATGTGATATATACTATCTCCAGGAGGAACAGTTTGGTGTGGTCATGATGATAACCTTGTTTTTCTACAAGGGTTATTTATTTTCTCTCTCTGTATGATGGTGCTGTTTGAAGAGTAAACTGTCCTGTAATTGGAGGAGGGGAGGATGCACAGAGGATACACTCACACAACTGCCTCATTGTGGGCCTTCTCTGCTAGCTGGGCAATTCTCTGCTCTGCTTCCTTTTCTAAACAGACCTAGAGGGAAGAGGATAAACAAGTGATTGTTCCAATTCTTTGTCCTGTTTTTAAATGCTTAGATCTTCCTCTTTGAGTCTCCCTTTCTGAATTTCTCCAAACAGACAATGACATTTTCGGCAGTTCTTATATGCATACCTTTTCAATGAAAAATTTATGCTCCATTCTAGCAAGACTCTCCTTGTGTTCACGGTCAGCAATGTACATGCTTTCTTTCATCTAGAAATTATAATAGAAAATATTAATGATGTATTAACCCATTAAATGAGCCTTACAACTACTGTCATTAAGTCCTTTCAATGCTAATGATTTTCAGAAATGTTTTCAAAAACAAAAACTAGGAGGATTTTAAAATGCAGCCTGGCCAAAGCAAGAAAACAGACATGAGAATGTTTAAGAATGGTTTTTCTTCTCGACAAAACCACTTAAAGGTAAAATCTACACTGAACGAATATTAATCTTTATATTTAACGTGATCTTCAATAACATTCAAGATGTATTTTCTAATTAAGTTCTTAGGAGACCTTTTTAGTTTAAACTTCTTTCATCTACATGTTGGTCTATTTTCTCTTTGGTAACCGCTTTCCTACGGTACCCACCATGGCAATCGATTATCTGTTAAAATGGCATCAGTAATTTAATCACTGTTTCATCTTTACCTAATGCAGCAGTGATTTATTCCTTTAAATAATTCAGGCCTGCTGCAGCATCCTCCTAAAAATCTGTAAACGCTGCTTAAACAGGCAAGCTTGCAAAGCCTCAACATTCATACTAACAGCGTCCCCGCAATCTCACTTGTCATTTCATAGATTGGTGACTAGGCAAGTCGAGTTTCTGCTATAGCTCAAAGCTGTGTAGCCTCATTGCATTTTCTGTCTTCACTATTTCTACATTGGATTTTATTAATATGACATCGAATGATGCTGAAAAATGTTGTGTGAGAAAAGAAGTGCTTTTGTTTTTAGGACCTAACCACAAAACCTGACCATTAGCCCAAATTTTTTAACCTATTAAATGCCATCGTGTCTGCACTAGTGCTAACTTGTCACAGGAACAGAGAACAAACATCAGCCAACAAATTAGCACCAGAATCTCTAAACACATTACAAAAATACTGTATTTCAGTATACTAAACATATTTAATGTGTTCAGTGTGAAGGTTTCCTTTAATGCCTTTTGATGACATTCTCTATTCTCTAGATAACTTTTGCCTACTGTGCATTCATGCATTTGTTTAACCACTAGTTTAAGAATATACTTATACAGAATTGTAATTCCTATGTATTGTGTTACAGTACAGTGATCAATTCTTGTTCCATATGAGCTTTCTTTTTTCGGAACTCCTTGATGGTCTTGAGTTCCCCCTGAATCATGGAAAATTCTCTGGATCTCTTCTTAAACTTCTCTTCCAGCTCATTAATCTTCACCGTATACTCCGCAACCTGCAACAGCCAATCAAAATGAATACGTGGTTAGCAACCCAACGATCATGATAACAGGGATGGCCTTCTTGTCGTTTAAAAAAAAAAAATTGGCAGTTGCAGAGCTAGGAATAGAGGGATGGTCGGTTTTCTTAGAAACTCTTATATGTACAGTATCACTGTGGGAGGGCAGGCCTACAACCACTGGAGTAAGAATTAGAACGTTTGGATGGCCTATGGCCATTCCATACAGACCAGAGAAGAACATTCTAAGCTGCCCACCGGAAAAACAGCAGCAACTGGAGCTATTCAGGGACCACTGCATCTAGGCAGAGCTGACTGTTTCAAATCAGCAGTCTGACCTTTTGTCTCTTGTCTCGAATGGACCACATGCTGGTTACGGCTATGATTTCAGTATTGCTCAACAATGGCTCTGCCAGTCATGTGTAGTAAAGTATTTATAACTTGCCGCAGGGACGACAATGACAGTGTGGGAAAACTAAAATGGACAGGTGTTATGAAACAACGTGACCTCCTACTCATCATATAAAACTTATGTTACGTCCCAATTCACCTACTTATACTATGCAGTAAAAGTATGTACTCTATTTGTGAAGAAAAAGTACATACTTTTGAGAGTGTAATAAAAGAGTATATATTGCGATATACTAACACGTCATGTAACGGAAGAGAACGCTGTTGCCTAGTTACGCACACTGTCACAGCTTTTCTTCATTCCTTATATACTTTATACTATATAATTTAATTTACCATTCCCTTGATTTATTTTTCCATAGTTCATTTACACCTCTCTAAAATGCACCGCGTTTGAATTCGGTGAAGCAAACTGTCACAAAACTCCTCCTCCCTCGCACAAGGAGTTGTGTGCAATATTAGCTGAAAAAGTGTCCATGGATCCACACTTGGAAAATCGACCAGAAATAGTAGACCATCCGGGTACCTTGGGGATACTCGTTTCAACATACTACGATTTGGGAGACACTAATTCTAATCTTGGATACTATTTAGGACAGAAGTAGGCAAACTGGAGTGCAGCATTAGACTATGCCATAGATAGTACACACCAATGCACATTACAGCACAAACCTCATGAACAATATTGATTTATCTGCTCTCTGAGCTCAAATTCAATCTTGGCGATTTCCTACTTATTCACTGAGTAGTTTGGTTTCAAAATAAAGACGCACTTTTGTTCTTGACACTCATATTTACAATTACTCAGTCCTGATAAGTAGTGTCTAGTCTACACTAGTATTTATGACTAGTCCAAACAAAACATTCAGTACTAGCTTGTATGATCTGGCTAGAGAATGCCTGGATAAAAATAGCTAAATTTCTTGGAACCCCACATTACTGCACTGTATGAAATCATACATGAAATCTAACTTGCTATAGTATAACCCTATTTCATCTACTACCAGTATCTCAGTCTTGATAATGTTATTTGCTCCATGAGCCAAACAGGAAATGTGTGGATAACTATTCATATACTGAATCATCATTATGTTAAAAACATTAATGAGAATCATAGAACTGAACACAGTAACCTTTCGCAGTTACCTAATTTTGAAGCTTTGGAATATTAATTCGAATATATCAAAAATGTTGGTACATCAAAAAAAAGGTGCTACAACTCCAGGGTCTCTGGTTCGATCCTGAGCTTGGGTTACTGTTTCTGTGTGTGTTCACCCCGTGGACCATGTGGGTTTCCTCTGTATTTTCCAGTTTCCTCCCACCTCCCAAAAACATGCCATTAGGTCGACTGGCTATATAAAATTGCCCTTATGTGTGAATGAGTATGTACATTTTGCCCTGTGATGGACTGGCATCCCATTCAGGGTACATTCCCACCTCATGCCCACTGTTCCTGGGATAGGCTCCAGATCCACAATGACCCTGACCAGGATAAAGCGGTTAAAATGATGAATGAATAGCAAAAAAAAAAAAAACTTTGCTATTAGTTAAAACTTTAGTTAAAGTTATTTTTTATGCATCTCCCTTCCTTGTTTAAGCATCACTTTTACTTGCTGTCAAAAGTAGCAGGGGCACAAGGCTAGAGCTGGAAAAGCATTGATGAAACAAACTTTGGCTGACTGCTTTTCCTCCTGAGCTCAGTGACATGTTAGACATGTCACTGTTGGGAAAAAAAAAAAGCAGTAACAAAGGCAAATGCCCAAATTTTTAACTTTCTGTGACTGATTTAGAGAGTTTCCATTAGCTAAGTCCATTTTCAACATGAAGTGTTTTATCATATTGCAGAGTTCCAGTTGTCTGGCATTGAAATCACATCTAACTCCACCACAACAATGTGTTTTCCAGAACAATGCTGCATGGGCAAATGTGACATTACCATAAGTGTCTAAAAAGGGGCATGTTTTAAGTTTGTCCAGACCAAGCTTTTTTTTTTTTTTTTTTTGCCTAACACTTATTGGGACCCATTTTTACACGCATGAAGTAAAAGATGGTAAATGGAAAACAGCTGTTGACCAAAGCAGTGCATTTCTAACTCTAAATTAAAACATTTCAGAGAGACCGTTGCTGGTGCAAGCGGTTAGCTACTGCTTGAAATTATATAAAAAAATCCTTGCAATGTATTCACATTCTGGGATTGGGCTTATAAAAAAGCTTTCATCAACATAATAATAATGTTGAAATTGACATTTGTAATTTGCTACCAACAAACCATAAGACATATGAGGGACGAGTAGCTTGGCATGTATCTGAACTGGCTGATGCATTCCAGTGCACCTTTTAATTACAGGCTCCATGATGCCATAGAATGGGGATTACATGACTGCAAATGTTGGGACTCTGTTATAAAGTTTTATGCTTGCTATGTTTTTCCACTACAAATGGACCAAGTAAGCCTGAGTATAATTAGAAATGAAAAATATTTGTTCGGAGCAACACATTGTCTCACATTCTGCATTTTACTATGGGAACAGGGCAGCCCGTTGACAGGCTACGTACAGTTGTGTTCAAAATAATAGCAGTGTGTTTAAAAAAGTGAGTAAAGCTCAAAATCTTTGTAATAACTTTTATTTCAATACACACAAATGCATTGGGAACACTGCACATTCTATTCTAAATCAAAACATGAAGAAAA
>CM075012.1:14271846-14337396 GCA_037576675.1 Pangasius sanitwongsei
TTGCCATGTAGAAATATAATTTCTACCAAAAACAGTGATTGATCTGGTTAGTGATGTTGGACTGCTATTATTTTGAATGCAACTGTAATTAATAGGTTATGATACGTGACATATTATGAATGCCAGGACCCTGTCCACTAAAAATTAATCGAGCCGACATTGCTGGTCATGTAAAAATTGCTTGTGCCAATTTTTGACCTGCTTTCAGAAAACTGTCTGGTCACTCCGTGTTCTTGGACCGTGGTTGTTATGTATATATCTAATGGACTAAATGCACAACTACTATTTTAGTTGGGGTGAAAAGCTTGGCAGTGTTCAGACCTGTGGATACTTACTAAAAACTCTCTGTCCTGTAGGGCTTTTGATTTCTCATCTTTCAGCTGTTCTTCCAATGCAGCAATCTGTAGGAACAAACAAGTTAGAAATAAATAATGTGATATTTGGGACACGTTTGATCTGCTGACCAATATCTGCCATGGGCTACGTCCATAACCATTTATTACCTTACTAGTAGCATGTACGTATGTCAGTTCAGGATCAGGTGACATGTTTTGTCATCGGCTACTATTTTGCAAGGCAGTATACACTTTTGGACTCATAGCTATGGACCTGTGGTAGCTAGCCACCACCGTGTGGACCAGGGAAGCAAGATAACTAATGATAACCATTCACTAAATTAGCCATCATTAAATTCCCAAGGGGTCTTTCACAGACATGTGGTTAAACTGTGCTGAAGCTTTGGCTGATCTGTCTGACATGCACAGGAATGTGAACAGGATGTTGGGGATGGGCGGGAAGGGGTGGGGGGGTGGGGGGGGGGGTTTATAGGTCATTGTTGTCCAGCATGAATATGGAGCATGCAGGACCATTATAGAACTGTGTGTTAGAAAACTAACTATGTTCTGTTGAGCTACTGAAAATGGAGAGGAACAAAAGGAAGAAGATGAAGAAGAAATGATACTTACTGTAATTTATTTTATTCATCCTTTTTTTCTAAATGATGCTACGCTGACATGATATGTCATGCTTGTGTCTGCAACTCCTGAAGTTCCATGATTCATGTTTAGTCGTCTGATTATGAACAGAACTCACCTAATAAATAATACTCGATAATATTTACAAATATTTCACATTATGAGATTATTATATAACAAATATAAGACCATTAAACCTATTTCTAGACATACTATGTACTAATTTCAAGCTTAAAATTGTCTTCTACTGGCACATAATTCTGCTTCTTTCTAAAAACAAATGCTTGAAATAAGCTAATTAATCTGCCAATAGAATAAGGCAATTTCAAACTTGAACTGAGTAAAAAAATATCTATAAATAGACTAAATAACCTTATGCTTGCTTAAAAACAAATCTATTTAAGAGAAATGTTAGTTGAAGTTGTCTATATTAAAGATATTTTAGTTGCTAAGGTATAATTTTATGCAGTGTGACAAGTATTTAAGTCTAAGCCTTTGTTCTCTGACTGTTTTGATTAGTGTTTGATTATGACCTGCTTCATGGATACAAAGTTACTGTAGTCTGTTTACTGATCACCTGACCATTTGCCTGTATCATGTTTCTGAGTGTTACGTAGCCCTTATGTTTATCTGCTGCATTGAAAACCTGCACTTTTGTTTGTCTGTTCACTTCATGACCAAAGTGTCTGTTAGCCTGTTTTATGTCATGCAATTCTTGTTGAGTAATTAATTGTTGTAAAAATACAATTAATGGCCTACTGATGGGATGATGCTTCATATTATATACTGTATATAACATCAACTATATTACAAGTAAAGAGATTTTAAAGGGCATTTGATAGATGATTAACTAAATATTAAACAACAGTAAGTGGTTAAAGTCACTTAAAATAATGTGCAAACTGCACTGGCCATCAACTAGATGGGTGGATGGATGGATGGATGGATGAATGGACTGACTTTATTGATCCCCAAGGGGAAATTTGGGACTGAAACAACATGAGGAAGTACGAAAGCTGAGAGAGAAGCAAAGGTACAACATACTGTTGAAGGTAAGTTTCCATATTCAAACACTTATAATAACGTGATCTTACTTCAAAACATATTTGTATTGTGCAAGTTCAGACAAATGTCTACCCTGTTTGTGCCATTTTTCAGTGTATGCAGTGTAAGCTGGTATAATTGCTGTTTTTTGTCATGGTATGAAAACGGACCTGTTATGTAAGTTACTGGAAATTACGCTGGCTGAAGTAGGTATTGTTAGGGTAAAGGAGTAGGTCTTGGTTGTGCCAGATCACATTTTTATACTGTTGACTTGACAGGTATTTTGTTATTAATAATTATTAAAAATTAATAATTGCCCTACAATGCATCACAACTTTTTAAATGCCACCCACCCCCATTTTCTCTTTTCTTCCACCATCCCTCTTTTCTTCCCTTTTTTGTCATATGCAGGTAACCTGGAGACAGTGTTTGTCCACCCCTATACTCTGCACAGCATTTATTTATTAATTTAACAAGATGCTTAAATATTTTTTCTCTTTAATGATTCGATTGAAAAACTGCTACATCACATACTGAATCGTTGTAGTTTTTTTTTTTTTTTTTACATGGTATTTACTAGTGAGTGCACAAGATTGGGTACACATTGGTAAAGTGCTAGTATGACGCATACCATAGTAACTACGATACATCTATATTTTGAAACCATGGCTACTATGTTGTAACTGTGGCTTTGAAACCAAGGTTTTTAAACCATGGCTGTATTATAGTAAACACAGTTCCATAGTTTATGGCGTTGTGAAAGAATATGATTTTCAAACCATGGTTGCTATGGAACAATCATGGTTTGCAAATTATAGTTATAATTATACTAACCATGATTAAACCTATTATTCATGCTAAAACCATGGATAATTTTCTTAAGGGTTAGCACTAGCAATCTTAGCATAACTAACATTAACCACTATATAACCTGGCTATTAATTTCCTAACCAATATTAACCACTAAAATTTAGTTATCATTGTAACTGCCTAAATAACATTAACCACTAGTTGAATTAGCTATGGTTAGCAAGATTACTTGGCTAATATTAGCTAGTTAACTAGAACCAAAACACTAACTGGTGAGCTAACTTTAGGTCACTAACTGTATATGATGTAAATAATTATTGGACTACATTGTACCCTCCTTGAAAGATATCTAATCAGCAAACATACCTAACATTAATAGATTATAATTGAATCATTTCCATCCCTTCTGCATTGTAACTCCTACTTTACTGCATTTGCTCACGCTTCCATCCAACCTGTGGCTTCTAGTCCAAACAGAGGGTTTGCCCAGTACATGGTTGTCATTTTTGAAGGGACACTTTGCTCCCAACACTTTTGCTTGCAGTAAGCAGGATTAAGTGTAGGTCAAGTCCAGTAAGAAACATATTTAGTAATATTAAATTGTAATTGTAATTAATAATAAACTAAAAGGAATAAAACAGCTGAAAGTAGTACCACTGCAAATAAGCTCTTTGATGGAGATTTCTTGTCTTTATCATTATAACAGATAAAAAAATTTAAAAAAAAATCAGACAGTGAATGGCAGCTACTAAGAGTGCTTTACATATGCAGTGTTTAGTCCTTTTGAATTGACCCTTGGTGTGTTTCCTTCTCAGCGTAGTTAACTTAGGGAGGTACGAACACAGCAATCCCAGTCAGATGCGGGCCAAAACAATCCGAGAATGTCTGAGTGGTGATGCAGTTCGTTTGCAGCACGAAAGCAACTGCAAGCTGTTAAACTGAACTGTGAGGTAAATTGCCAAAGGACAGAGCTGTAGAGCGGGAGAACTGGGATGTATACTGGATATTTGGACGAACAAACAAAAAGAGAAAATAAAATCTGGTTGTGATACACAAACTGTTTAAAAGTAGTTTTATATAATTACCCAATCCTTTATTTAGCACTGGCTCTGCATTCTCCATGCTCGTGGGATTTTTGTGAAAGGTCTACATTTACATTTAGGTTTACATTTTTCTGTCGCCATTTTTGATCGGTTATTGTAATTGTACGTTTTTCAGTCCTACATGCCCCTTAATACATTTTTGTTTTTGCTCTTTGGTTAGTTTAAAACCCCTTTTATACCGTGTGATTTTTGGCCTAATTTTCCTGTCGCATGCAAAAATCGCACATGGTAAAAACTTGTTCGGTTGTGAGTCGAGATTTGATCTTAGAACATGGCGTGTTCACTGGCACCCAATTTAGTGCCATTGTGACCAAAGACAGTCGATGACAAAGTGCTGACAGTGACAGAATTCTTTTAATTTTTTAATTAATCTCAGAGTGTGATCACTGCTATGATGCGCACCTAAAAGCCACAAACAGGCGAATGTCGTAAGATTATATACAAAACTCACAGGACAGCTACAAATACAGTAGTGGCAAAAGCGTAAACACACACACACACACACAAAAATCTTTATTACCCCAATCCCACTTTGAGGATTGTTACCCCATTTTATGCCTGAGCCCAGATTGCGCTTAAATGGCAGGTTAGAGGATCTTCATCGTATAATCTGACACACAGAACACATCCTATCGTGTAATCTGTTATAAAATTTGGCCAAGATTTTACTGGGATCATCTTATACAGGCTGATGCGTGATAATCTTAAAAGACCGCTGTAATCACACAGTCTAGAACCAAACCAAATAGCAAATGAACCACAAGTTTCCATTTTGCTCTGAATCAGATTGATGGACTAATGGGTTGTTAGTTATTAAAGTGACGGTGATTATAAAGTATAAAGTGATATATAAAGTGACAGTATACAGTCACTCTGCACTCCACTGACACTCTGCACACTGCACTTTGTATTGTTACTGCACTTAACATATTGCATATTTGGTGTGTCTGTTTTCGCACATTCCTTTACATATATTTCATATTTCTTATCTTATTTCTTCTTATTATTTCTTATTCATTTCTGATTTTTGAATTTTAACTTTAATTTAGTATTTAATGCACAGTCTAAAGAGGAGTAGGCCAGGTTTCCATTTCACTGCAAGTTATGTTCTGTATATAAAAAAAAAATCTTGAATCTTTATTGTGTGACAATAAAACACGGACTTTGGCTTTTTAAAATGACATAAAGTGCGTTCCTAATGGTTCTCTTCATTTCGACCTCTACAGCGGGGACCCTTGAGCGTTCTGACTGTGAAGGGTGCAGCCTACAGAGGGAGTAGGGCACAGTGATGATCACTTCAGAATGGAGCGCAGCCTCATACGGGCTGCTCAGACACCTGTGTGAAATGCAGCGCGTGCGCTTCTTTGTGTTTGCGCTCGCGAGCAGCGTTCAGAAACTAACCTGTGCTTCTTTCTCGAGCTCTTGCTTTTTCAGAAAAGCAATGATGTCCGTAGTGTCCTTCTCGGCTCTGTACTGCTGGTTGGTGAGCTCTTCGTTTGCCCGGGCCAGTCTGCGAGCCGCTTCGCGATATTCCACCCGCGAGTTTTCCGTTAGCTCCAGCCGGGCCTCCCACAGAGCCGCGTTAGCTTTAGCTCTCTCACTGTCACATTCCTTATCCGTATTGGAATTCGATTTGTTTTCCTTCTTTGCATTTCTAGACAGAGAAGATTGATATGAGAAAAGGTACTATGTAACTGAACAGGTCAGGAAAAACAGATCAAGGAAATAGATCAGAAAAGTTTGCTGTAAGTACACTGCGCAAGTTTTTGATCACACTCACGAGGAAAACCATTTTAATGGACTTGGCAGTGTTGCTCACCCTTTCCCCTTCTTTCCTCCCTTCTTCGCTTTTTTCTTCGGCATACTTCTGACCTGCAGCTTTAGTTAAGGCAGTAAACGGTGTAGGCTCCACAGCACTTCTCAGCTCCCGTGCCTTGTTTAGAGCTGTTACCATGGAGACGGTCAGGGCTCGAGGCACTAACCTGATCTCTCTCTTCCTCCTGCAGCTTTTCATGATCTCTTATCATTATGTAAGCACAACAAAATTGCAACCTGTTAGCAAACTTCACAAAAACAAAATACACTGTCTTATTTTGCACCTTAAATGGAAACCCTGAAGGAATGCTTCTACAGGAATACAAAACAAAACACACTGTTCCACTGACTCCAAATGTAATAGATCAGCTTCTGTAGTTTGGAGATGGGTTGGCATCCTGTCCTGGGTGTCTTCCCATCTCACGCCCAGTGTTCCTGGGATAGGCTCCGGATCCACCGTGACCCTGACCAGGTTAAAGCTGTTACTGAAACTGAAGGAATGAATGTCCACATTCCATAAATATATCCCGCAAACCACATGTAGTTCTTAAATAATGTCATGCCAAACTGCAGATGTTCTTCAGGAGCATAAAAATTGATTGAAATGCTTAACTGGGGCGGCCATCTTGGACAACTGGAATTCTTACCACATTCTTTCCCTTGAACATAGATTTCTAGTAGTGAAATATCTTGTCTCTGTTATCAAAAAAAAAAAAAAAATTAAATCCACTATTAAAAAAATGAGATTGTGTATCTAATTTTGATTACACTGTTTTTTTGTTTTTTTTTAGAAATAGGAATATAGGAAGAATGGAAAACTAACAAAAACAAGCAATTAATACCCATCATGTCTTATTTCTATAATTCTTATTAAATCTGTGTGATTGTATCTGTTGTGTTGGCATGATTGGAAAATGAAAAGAATTAAAGTTTGAAAAAGACTGGTAGATAAGAGGGTTATAGAAGCAAGCTGGGTGAATCTCCTATCGATGTCCTGAGAGGAACTCTGCTCAGGCATGAGACGTTGTGTAAAATGGACATATAAGGAATGATTACATAAACTGTGGACTAGCCACAGAAGTTAAAACAAAACTGCAGTTGATTTAGCGTTCTCAGAAAGCCAAGCCCTCTAAAATACAATATATACTTAGGGCCGAACCTTACTTTGAATCCGTCCAGCAGCATCCGCCAGGCCTCACATGCCTGTACTCGGACCGACCAGCCTCCAGACTACTCGATAATCTGTGCTTGTGCTCATTTCTGACGTAACTGGAAGGTGTCCATACAACATTCCACAAGCAGAAAAAGCTAAGCGAACATGTGGCAAAGTGTTTGGGTGGAACTACTGTAAATGTATCAGGGCAGTAGCTATAGCACCATGTATGCCATTACGCAACTAAATTTAAAGCTAATTGCTATGATAGATGAAAGCGACCCACCCCCCAGCCCCTTCTCCCTATAGACATAACTGTGAACATTTTCAAGCTGTCATTATCACCAAAATTGTAATTACAAGGTTTTGGTCTCTTCAATGGGAGTTCTTGGGCAGGACACCCACAAACTTGGCATTTCTGTGGCTGCCTATGTAGTATATTTATAATAGATTTCTGGTTTGGGAAGGATCAACTTATAAAGCAGGGAGGATGCACTGTGTGTTGTAAGGATTTTGAATCAGGGATGTACAGTATATAATATATAACGATCCATAATGTAGCAGTGCTTTATTACAGTGTGAACATTACATAGGCTTACACTTTTTTGTGAGGTTGAAAGAACATTGTGTTTGTAATTTGATTCTTTAACATCTACCGTCCACTATCTTTTTTTTTTTGTGACAGCTGTGATGTGGCTAAGTAATATCCACAATCTGTAATTTGTGTGGATAATAAAACATTAAGGTTATGATTTACTAACTACAATAGCTCCAGTTAGCACATCTAAGTTCAGTGACACTGAAACAGCGACACTGATTACAAATGCATTTTCAAGCCAGCAGCTTTATTACAGGTTTTGCACTTTGTTTTTTGTTTTTTTTTCTCCACCAAGCTCTTTATTTTCCTTCTGATTGAAGTCATATTTCTTTTTCTTATTTAATTTCCTTCTGATTGAAGTCATTTTGCTTTCAATATTTAAAGTAGTGTTCCATTGTTTTCACTGTAATGTAGATTACAGGATGCTTCTGGCTGAGCAACAAATTTTTTTTTTTTTTTTTTTTTTTAAATTGTGATTCTTTCTTCGTGGCAAAATATTTGTCAGTCTGTAATGCCTAAATGTGTTTTTAAACCCGTCAAGCTTTGTCTCAATCATTCCAGCTCCTTTTTCATCACATCACAGTTAGATAATATGTAGTAATTCCCTTGCTTCACTCTGTAAACACAATTTAAGATGCGAGAATCCACAAAATGCTTTGTCAGTAATTGTCTGCAGTTATGTGTACACATAATTACAACTATGAATTCATAGTAAGCCTGTGTCAGAAAACAAGGTGAGCATACAGTCTAGTATCACATTGTAAATTTTAATGCTTACATAATTCTCATACCCTTGAGGACTGCATGGGATTCTTTATGGATCAGGCGGTATAGACAGGATATAATGGCTTTGTTCAAGAGAGTGTGAGTACATTTTCATGACACTCAGGTGTTAGTCAGCCACTTATTAAATTAGCTCATAGGACACAATGTTGTTACTATGGCACGACCAGGAGTGTCCTCTTAAATTGTCAGGAGTCAATGAGAGGTCCAGCACACGCATGCTTGGCAAAGGAGAAAAGACCATAATGGGGTACCACAGAATTTTAAAAAAAAAAAGTAGTGAAAGAGGAAAGAAAATGTTATATTTTTAGTTCCAAATTACAACGTTGGAACAGTTGCCCTGCTCAAGCCGAGTGGCTCAGGACAGGAATGGCATGATGGGAGTGCAAACAGTGCCAAACTCCACCTTTGCTCCCCCTCCTTCTCTCCCTTTTCTGCACCCTTCATGGCACTCCTCCTGCCTCAAAATGTTAAAACACCAGCCTGGGATCCTCCTCAGTCTATTCCAGCTCTTCCCTCGCTTCAGTCAGTGCTCACATCACAGCAGTGATGAGAGCCGATCTGAAGCCGCACTGTGTGGTGAACCACGTTCATTTGTTGCAAGGAAGAAAAGAGGAAGCCCGCGGTGGCCCAGCTTCTTCAGAGCTGAATTATGTACAAGTTCCACAAAACAATTCCTTTAACAGTGAATGCGGCTCCTGCCTGGGCAGTGGTAATACATGTTACCAGGGTGGAGAAAACCCCACGGTTCAGCTGAGGTCTTCATCCGTAGCCGCTTCTGCCTTAAGCACTGCACAGCGACACTTGCATGCAAACGTCTCGCATCTGCACATGCTCAGTGCAAATGAAGAAAAATCTTATGAGAACTGCAAGGATGGTAAAAACTGTTTTTTTTCCAGCCATAACACCCACCTAAAGAGGAGAGTCTAACCACTCATAGTTCTCATACTTCTTTTTAAGCAAGCCTGTAGATATTTTCTCTTCTTTCTGAAAATCCTTTGGTCGTTGAAGCAATGAGTGGGAGTTAAATGATTTTTCACATGCTTTTTACTGCTTATGCTATGTTCATACACCAATTCTCTTTGTGAAAATCACTTTTATGCATTTTATTTTAGAATTTGGTCATTTTTCAACAGCAAAACACATAGCTATAACTTTTATTTTACTTCTGAATAGTCACTTGGTATAGAATCTTCTTACACTTAATCTTCAGTGAAGGCAGTAAACAACATGCACACAGTCTGCAAAATATCAGGTGATGGTAAATGAGAAAACAATACAAGTAACCCCCATTTCCCACAAATACTCACAACCATGCATACATCTGTCCAAGCTGTCTTGTTTTAATGATTATAGTGCAATTTTAGCCTCATTTTAAAGTCCCAGAATGAATTAGATAATGTCTGCATTTCTTTGTTCTTCCTTTGTAAACGACCAAGGACAGAAAAAGGCCACATTAAGAAGTTATGAGCTGAAAAATGCAAATTAGTTATGACTTAAATAGCTGCCGCTTTGTGTAAAGTCATTCATGATTCTTTAGTAGCAGATTTATAGTATCTCTACTAAGGAAAAAAGCAAGAAAAAGCTGACTTTAAGTAATTGAAAGTTTGCAAGTGGAGGGTGAAATGGTTGTCAACAGAGATAGTAGTTAAGTAACAAGATTGACTGCAAGACCATAGGTCTTAATTAAGTACACCCATAAAAGTGTATTTTAAGACCACTGCTCCGAGTCTTAATAGCCTAACCTGTTTTGAAGTCTGAATATATACTTCTTTTACATTTAAAGGAATCTTCTAGCTGCATTTAAGCCACTTCAGATGAGGATGCCATGGGTTGGTACATCTATTTAAAAGAAAGAAAATTGTGCTGTGTAGCAGGTATTCCACAAGAGTTTTTTTTTTTTTTAGGGAGGGGAAGAGGATGGTGGGGGATGGCTCCTGGAGGACTTGAGATGGAGAGCCTCAGGATTGGTGGATGGCTTTGCTTGGCATGGCCCCCTGCCAAGCCCTTATGTCTTTATATACTGTTAACAGAAGACCATCCAGTCCCGAGTGTGTCTCTGTCTTCACCCCCCCCCCTTCTCTCTGTCTCTGCTACTGCTTTTCTCCTCTCTTCAGCTGCTCACCTCATCTGCTGACCTTCATCTGCATTTGCATGCACCTCAGTTTCCTTTTCCACAAGAGCAAGACACATCTTCAAACACTTTCCTCCTTTGGAAAGCAGCTTAAAAGATATTAGAACAAATTTTAAAGAAATACATCTCCAGTTGTTGATAGTGCTGCCGTGCGAGAGAGAAACCATGCCACAGCAGATGTTTCTTCTGTCGGTGTTGTCCATGTGGCTTTTGGCTGGGCACTTCCTAGCCGAAGCAACATACTACAACCACCCTTTGTACAACCGCCACTTGTACAATTACCGCCACCGCATATTCAACCACCATGCCAACATGGACAATCTACTGCCTCCAGAGGTACCAGCAGAGGTGGAGGTACCGCCTCCTCGCACCTTTCATGGGATCATGTTCGACGCCGGCAGCACTGGCACCCGCATCCACATCTACAAGTTCATTCAGAAGGACCCAGGTGAGTTCTTATTCACCTTTCACCTAATAAGTCCATACAGAACATCTGAACCTAGCAGCAGGTAAGTGCCTTTGTCAGTCTTCTAGCTGTGTCAGTATTCTCTTCTGCACTGGCTCCATCGCTCCAATCCATCGTCACCTCCATTTTCAGGGCACCACATTACAGCATGAACTCCAAATGATCCGGTGTAGTCCTGCCTTGTAAACTCAGTTGACTCCTCTCTCTCTTTCTCTCGCTCTGCCTCTCTCACTATCTCTCTTGCTTTCTCTCTCCTGCGCTAGCAAACCTAGTGCTGTCTCTCTGCAGTGTCTGGGTTTACTGCAGGATTATTCACTGTGAGGTGCTAAGGCAAATAGAAACATTCGGGTGGGAAGAGAAAGAGAGCTTTGCAGGCGGAGAAAGTGTGTGTGTGAGTGTGAGAGAGAGAGAAGTGCAAGAGTTTGCAGTTTTGACACTGAAACAGTTTCAATCATCAAAATTGAGAAGTCTGTTCAAAATGAGTGGTAGTAATCATTTTTTAAAAAATGTTCTTCATGTTGAGACATGGCATCACCCGCGATGATGTAAAGTTTGAGTCCGAAGGAACTGGTAATTTGTCTGTCTGGAAAAGATGTTGTGGTCACCATTTTATGGTTACAATAGTCATTTACAAAGTATACAATGGCCAAAAGTCTAAGCTCAAGCACAATTGGCATATACGAGTTGAAGAAGTTAACCACAGTTGATATCTAATGTGCGTCTTCTAAACCAATTGTTTCATCTGTCATCTGTCTCTGTGTGTTTCTGACAGCTGGGCTGCCGGTGCTTGACAATGAAATGTATAATGCAGTGAAGCCTGGACTATCAGCATATGGAGATAATCCTGAAGAGGTAAGCCTATGTCATTCTCATCACATTATTATGGACAATATTACTGTTATATCCTAATAGACCTCCCTTTTTCCACCACAGTGTTAACTCAAATTCCAGATGACATTTGATGACACTTGATGATAAGATGGTCAATAGTGGAATTTGGATTCCAGACCGTCCACCAAAGTATCGCTTTACTCTGTGGCAGCACAGTTATTTTCATAGTGACATATGTACTTTTCCAATCTGGTGTTAACCACAGGAAGGGACAGGCTGATTTGCCTTATGCCAATAATTATTCTGCCCTCATTTTCTATACTGTTCCTCCAGTTGCATCCAATAGATAGATTTTTTTAAAAAAATGTCTCTTACACAATTTTCTGTTGTTAGAATTTTTGTTGTTTGCTTCATGGTCAGTGGATTCACCTTGGTGAAATTGTCTGTTTCAGGGTGGAGAGACCGTCAGACAGCTGCTGAAGGTAGCTAAAAAGACCATCCCCAAGGAGGAATGGTGGCAGACCCCCGTGTTACTGAAAGCCACCGCTGGCCTGCGGCTGATGCCCAAGGAGAAAGCCCAAGCTCTGTTGGATGAGGTAAGGCAAGCTCTCTTTTTCACTGCCTTGATTTTTTTTCCCCATCGCTCCTTTCCTCAGACAGTTTGGTGGAGAAACCAGCTATTCCGCCAAAGACAGGGAGATGTTAACCACATTGTGTGTGCGATGGAGAGGAAAAGCAAGAAAAAGGGCTCGAGGCTGCTATTGCATAAAAACAGCTGTTTTGAGGCTGTCTGGGACATTGGGCTAAACTGGCTTTTGAATTATTTTACCAACACAGCAACCACAAACACAGTTTCAGATTCCCTCAGTTACACACAATTTCAGTTGATTCAGTGCATTTCCTGCAGATAAAAGGATTTGGCATGAGGTTTAGGTTTTTTTTTTTTTTTTTTTTTACATTTTCATACATATTTTAATAAAGTACAAATCATTAGAGATTTCAGTTGTATAGCAGTTGTATTGTGTGTTTAAAATCTGAAATTTTTGTTCACATTAAATTCTTATGTTCACAGGTGAAACAAGTATTTGATGAATCTCCTTTCTATGTGCCAAGCAACAGTGTCACACTCATGAATGGCACAAACGAAGGTATTAAAATTTCATTTGTCACTGCTTTTACCATTTAGGAATTGTTTTAATTTCTTCCCACATAATGCAGCCCTAGATACTTAACTGTATGCCATGATGTAAATATAAATATGAAAGCCACATCATGGCAATATTCTTTACTGTTGAAACCTTAATGAATTTACTTTCGTCCTCCCACATGTGTTGTTAAATACATTTTTTTATTCAGCTTTACACATTTTTGTTACTGCAAGCTCAGATGTACAAGTCATTACCTGCTTTTATGAGGTGTGAGTAATATCAGATCTCAGACATGTCTGATTACCTGGGCTGAACCCTGATGGCCAAGAAATCAGGACACGCTTTATGAAATAAGATTTGACCTTAATGAAGAAACATGCAGTACATGTACTTAAAAATCTGTCTGAGCTATCTGGCAGAGCTCAAAACCACTAATAGCAGGTGGCAAAGTTATGGCAATGACTCAGTTGTGGCCCCGAAAGTAGGGCGTAGGCTGCCAGAATAAAGAAATCATACCTTGGTAACTTCAAATTCAAGTAATAAACTGTTACTGCTTCTTGAAATGAATACTTAAGAGGATTATTCAAAGCAGTTCATACTAGAAAACTCATTGTTCAAGTATGAAATTCATATTAATATAAGAGGCTGATACTTAGTTCAGTGTAATAAATGTGGTGAAACTGACTGTTTTATCTTCCCAGATTACTAATTCTATAAAACCACAACAGCAGCGTGATCTTATGTATTGTCTCTCTTGCTCTACAGGAGTGCTGGCTTGGGTTACAGTGAATTTCCTGACAGGTTAAGTATTGCTCATGTTTTGCGAAGGTGGTGTCAGTGGTGGATGGTGGCTGGTGGTCTGTGGTCAGTGTGGAGTTTCACTGAATTTTTTTTTAGAGCAATAAAATAATGGAGTCTCCCCTCTGCTGCACTGCCCGTGACTCAGCTCCTGCCATCTGCCTCTGACAGCCTCCTAGTTCTCACTTTGGGAAAAACTCCCAGAGAACATGAGTGATTTTACATATAAAAGCCTAAAAAAACAGAAACTCGTAAACTTTTACTTAACATTTCCTAACTATTTCTAATACACTTTTATTGTCTGTCTTATACAGAATGAGCTCTCATGTTGTTTTATTAAAATATGGCCATAATTGAACAGTAGTAAAGGTCATGCTAAATTCTACCTCTGCCAATAATATTGCAATCTTTAAATTGCAACCTTTATATAATTTTGCCATACTTCTGGGTTATAGGTCACTTGTATGCCAATACCAGAAAAACTGTAGGAATCTTGGATCTGGGTGGAGGTTCAACCCAAATCACATTTCTCCCAAAATCAAAGGTATGTCTGTGATCAGCAGATAATAGATGATAACGTAGATAAGAGATAAGAAAGTAAGGTCATATATATATATATATATATATATATATATATATATATATATATAAAATGTACAACCTCATAATTATCTTTTTTTTCTCCCCTGCAGAAAACAGTACAGAATGCTCCTCAGGATTACATTGCACGCATCGACTTGTTCAACACCACTTACGAGCTTTACACCCACAGGTATTTTACTGGAGAAAACTTATTCTATATTGTATTCATACAGTTATATTGCAAAATTCACCTATATTCCTATATATTCACCTTCTTTCCTAATGTAGTTACCTTGGAAATGGACTTGTTGCAGCCCGACTGGCGACTCTTGGTGCACTTGGAGCAGATGGTAGTAGTTCTTGATGTTCCTTTAGATAATCAACACATTTATATTTAACCATTGATCTTTCCAGGATCCATTAATGGTTAAAATACTGTACCAACCTGTGTATCTTCCAGATCTTGACCACAAGGTTTTCACAAGTTCTTGCCTACCCAAGAAGTTCAGAGAAGACTGGACCTTTGGTGGGATCACCTACAAAGTCAGTGGAATCCCAGATGGTAAGAGCTTAACAAGCAACTTGCTTTTCTTCTTTTTCCCATTTTACACAACAGAAATAAAGAATCAATGTCAATCCCAGGTCTCAGAGGAGATAACGATTCTAAGAGTAATTATTCAGTTCCCGAAATTTTCTTGATATGAGTAACCCATTACACAAGGCTGAGCAAAATTGAGTTTAAGACATTAATTTGACAGCACTTTAGTGAGGGTGTAATTGTGTAATTGTGGACCCAAACAGCATATTCAGGGTTTTGCCAGTTCCGTGTAATTGTCCACCTCTCATGCGTTTGAACAATAATAATACTGCAAACATTGTATTTAAGTGAAGAGAAAATTGTTAGTTGAGTCCTCAAATGATATAACACTCCCTTACCGCAGCCATGTAGCCAAGAGATACTGGTTAGGTCACGTGCTTGGTATTTTCCGTTTCACATAGCTTGCAGCTTTATCATGACCATGCCCAATTTCGTAATATGAAATCACGAACAAACTTGGCTTCTGCTCTAAGTGTAGACTCTGTCAGCATATGAGTTCCCCTCAACGAGTCCATACTCCTAGTTTCATTAAGTATGTAGCAAGTCTATTTTTAGCTTCTGAGGTAGGACCTCTTAAATCTAAGGTCATACTGAGGGATTTGTATTTTTGGCGCATTTGGCGACATTCAGCGACATGCATTGTCTGAAAAATGGGTAATTAAAAAAGTGCATCACGTCTCATTGGATCTTGCCTCCACAGGTTATGCAGGATATAAACTGTGCTACCATGAAGTGATGCGTGTGGTGAAAGGGATCATACATCAGCCCTATGAAGTCAAAGGAAACAGTGTCTTCTATGCCTTCTCCTATTACTATGACAGAGCTGTGGAGTCTGGCCTTATTGGTAATAGATTGCTGCATTTGTTCATTTAGACCACAGTAACAGTGGTAGGAATTTTAGGAGAATTTCTGTAGCTGATTTGTTCATTTTCTGTCTCTGTCTTAGATGGCTCCAGAGGCGGTGTTGTGGAGGTCAGAGATTTCAAGAAGAGAGCCAAAGAAGGTAAGGCGCCAGCCTTTGGAAGTTTTCCTTCCCTCCCAGGCACATTCAGGTCAAAGCCTTACCGTACACACTGTACAAATATAAACTCTCAGTGCTTATTTGCATTTGAGACTCCCGACAATCGCACAACCTTCACAAAATGACAGCTTCGCCACCACATAAACACACCCTGTCCCTCTCCCACACAAATACCTTACCCTGTGTGTTCTACTACCTCTGTATCTGTCCAGCCCACTAACTTGGCACATTTTAGTGCCCTCCGAATAATTGCCTAGCTATCGTAATGCACATGCTATTGCAAACACTGGCATGTTGACTATTACATGAAGGTCAGCCTTCCAAAAAGGGAAGACCTGATGTCTGAGATTGATTTACAGCCTTTGGCTTATTACCCAGATTCTGTCAAATAATATATATCACCGACGTGCCAGATTTATCCCGAGGGCAAATGAGTTGGGTATTTTATGTAAGGCTTTTATTTGTGTAGTGAGAACACTGTTGCATGATCTTGATGAGCCACTTTTGGCACATGGTGGACTTCTTCCATCTCCTCCTCCTCTTTGACTGTCATGTACTAGTTGCCAGATGTCTAACAAGAGGAGCTGTGACTTAATGACGTGCCCCCCATACAAGAACACTTGGCAACCTGTCACAGCTTACCCCTTGTGGCTTGCCACCTCTTTATAACATGCGCAACCTAAGCCATGAAACAATCCATTTTACACCTCAGCTCAAGAAAAATGGTCAACACTGTATGTGCCTCTATTTCACGGTATTGTGGCAGACAGGCAAACATGACTTACACTAATATTTTGGCGTGTTGCGTAATTCTTCCCAATAACTTAAGCTGACTGGAGGGTGTGAAATTTTCTAAATTCCTGCCATTTTTGTTTTCTGTGATTAATCCATTGATCAATATTTCATTTAATAGACATAGATTAAAATATAAAACCTATCCTTTTCCCTCTTTTGTTAAGTTTGCAACAAGATGACTAAATACCGTCCTATCAGCCCTTTCTTGTGCATGGACATGACCTACATCACTGTTCTTCTGAAAGAGGGATTTGGCTTCAAGGACAACACTGTGCTGCAGGTGGGCATTTGACTGCTGGGTGTTTCTGATGACCCAGCAACTTTCTTACTGTATAAAAATGCCAAATTAGGGGGTAATTTAAAGTGTAGTTGTGAGTTGGCAGAAATGAATACAGTATATTTCTATTTATGGTTTATGAATGGCAGTAAAATAAGGCAGTTTGTGCAATTTAATGATAATGCTGTCTTCTGTCTGTTTATCTCCTACAGCTTGCTAAAAAGGTGAACAATGTTGAAACAAGTTGGGCCTTAGGGGCCACTTTCGATTACTTTCACAACCTGAACATTCACTAAAGCCTGCAGACTTTTTGGTGCCACAGGGTGGGTAAACACAGGGTCAGAGTGAGGAACCTCGCCTACGCCTCACACTCCTCACTGAGTTTCAAGCAGCCCTGCACTGTATGCACGCTCTTCTCCCTCCCTACCATTCAAACACCCGGAGTTCTTTCCGCAACAAAATGACCTGTATTTCTGTAAAAATGGCCAGGCCAACCTCATATTCCTACTGTATGCCTAACCCAGGATTAGTTTATTTTTGTAACTTGGGCGTTTACATTTTTTTCTCTGCTTTCGTCTCACCTGAGGCGCTGCCTGTCTATTTTGGCAGTCTTTGAGTTTGTGATGGGTAGTGACATTTAATACAACCATTCACAGCTTTTTAAGGACCTCGCCTTGTGCTGTGTGCAGAAATTTTATGCAGTGGGATTTGGGGGGGGATACAATTTCATTATGGAAATGAATTGGAGCTCCCAATAAGAATACAATTTCATTATGGAAATGAATTGGAGCTCCCAATAAGAATGATCAGTTTCCATGCAGTAACTCTCTCTTGGTAATTGGCAGTCGTGTATTTACACATTACAAAAAATAAATGGATCCAATTTGTAAAAAAAAATTTTAAATCATATTGCAGTACAAATTCTAAAAATACTAAACCCTTTCACAACACAATTTAGTCGTAGCAGTTTATTTACTGTTGTTTATGCTTGTAATTATTGGTGGAAGACAGGTCGAGATGGATTCAGGAGTAAATCATCTCATCACTGAATTTGGTCAAGTGCATGAATGCTGTTGTATGAATTTACGTACGTGTGTATTTATGTATGTCTGTTTGTATGTTGAGAAACTTTACCTTTAATGTTGGACTGGAACGTCTAGTGCTACAACAGAAATCTTGCAGATATTTTGGACATGTAAGTACAAACTTGAGACAGCCAAATTGTGAAAGCGTTACTGATTTGTCTACTCATATGAACTCAGGTTTCTACCTAAATTACCCAGTCATCTAGTGATGTTAGAACACTGTTTGCATTAGCACCATTACAGGTATTCTGGCATGTAACATGAACACCTCTGTGGGAACGTGTAAAAAAAAAACAAAAAAAAAAAAAAAACAAGGCTTTTGGCTCAATGCACTTAATATCCAAAGTATCATTTGTGAATTATTGTATAAATATTTATTACGTATATATATTGTTACCTAAATGCACAACAGTGCATATTCAACATTGTTACATTATTTTGTATGTATTCTATTCATGACCATTCATACCTTTAACATGCCTATATGTATATACACATTACCCATGACTGTATATATATCACCTAATAATCAATAGGATTATTATTCATAAGTTTTTGTGATGGAAATAACTGATGTGATCATGTGCATAAGTTCTATGAAAAACTGTTAATGATTTAGCCTTATACTCACTGACAAACACAGCAGACGCTATAAATATGCTTCAACCTGTTTCAGACATTGTTGATTATGTACCATGTGAATAAAATAAATAAACACTCATTGTATAAGACTTCTAAACTTGAGACCTTGTAGTTACATGCCATGGTATATTTGTGGCTTGTTCTAAAAAAATCCATGTTTAATAGTTCTCCTGAGCATCATCTGGTAGACCATAGAGTAAAACCTCTTCATACTAACTGTCATCTATAAGGAGTGCCTCAAGGCTCCATTCCCGGTCCACTTGAAATTGTGCAAGCAATCTACAAATGTTTTCATTCAAGAACTCATATAATGAGCTTAGGAAGCTTTGTCTATAAAATATGGGGTTTTCTGAGCCACACAGACAAACAATTTACAACCATGCAAACACCAACAGCAGCTCAAACAAATTTCTGTTTATATGTACAATATACATACATACATAGTTTGTAATTTAGATGAAATCACTGGGTTTTGAGTTTATTTACAGCTAGAAAATAACTAAGTCTTCAAACATTTGCAAATCTTCACAGGACTGGTGTGTTTTATCAGCGAAATTGTTAAACACTGACAAAGCAAAAGAATAAAACATGAACATAATGAATTTTTAAATGAAATAAAAAAGCAAAAAGCTAAAAAACTGGATTATTTCTTTCTACAAACTGAATACAAACTATGCTGCCATGTATGACCTACTTTCATATACGCAGAATTATAATTTTGCAATTTTCTTAGCTTCAATAAGATAAATATTTTAATGTTCAACTGAAATGCGTCAGATGCTATTTAGGAGATTAAAAGTATAAGAAAGTGTATCGCATTCTTAATTATAATGAAACTTATATTCATAAGTATTCTTATAAGTTCATTATAAGAAACTTATATTTCATGTTTTTTTTTGTATAATTATATAATTATATCTATATTATATTTATATAAATTATATTTATTATAATTATATTATCATTCTCAACCTCGAGGTCACTTCCAATATGAAGAAACAATTTGATCATTTTAACAATTTATAATCATGCAATCATCTCACACAAATAGTCATAATAATCATAAAAGCAATGGGATAAAGTAGATATAGAGGTGGGAGAAACAGAATGAGGAGAGAGCAAGTGCTTAGTTACCAATGTGAAGTGGGTTTTGAGCTGTGGTATAGTATGTGATGCAGGCAAGGGATCAGATTTAATGGAGATGAATTCCAAAGTTCAGGCATCACTGCATTAGTCTAGTGACCATTCACTGGCATCAGATGATCTTAACTAACGGTGTATGGAAATAACACTTACTTAATCTGGAGCACAGCCATTTAAGGCTATGCAGGTGAGGAGGAGAATTTTGTATTAAATATGGCAAAAGATGAATAAACAAATGAAAGTGTGTGGGTTGTGACCCACGTTTAGTACTAGCCATGTTCAGGTCCTCCTTTTCCGGTCCTGAGTAACACGGATCAGTCGTTAATTTAGGGCTGGAACTAATGTTCCAGAGTGCTACGGTAGATCACCAGGACTAGATGTGGATACCCTGGGCTGAAATATGGGACATTTACTTCCAGCAGCTGAATTTTGTCACGTTTTGGCAGGAAGACCAGTCAAACAGTTACCGCAGTAATAATAAAAGGGTAGGGGGTTAAAAAGTTTTGATCTTTAAAATTGAGTATAGTCTTGCATATTGCAGAGATCTTTGAGAAAGGATTAAGTAATCAATGATCGAGTCGAAGATGATTTGACAATAACCCAATAAAAGCAGAGGTCTGAATGCTCAGATGTTAAAGATTTGGGACTAATTAGAGCAACAATATGATAATATAACCAAGGAGCAGCATTTAAACTGTGAAAAGGAGTGAAACAAGTACGGAGCCCTGAGGGATACCTCACATAACTAAAACAAACAAATATTTGTTAAATGATGCTAGTGAAATTTCTCTCAGTATTTTAATTTAGATTTAAAATAACACTGTTTGCATTACAATATTTCTTTTGTTATATTTTCTACTATTTGTGTTTTTCTTTGCCGTTCTTGTTAAAATACTCACCTAACTTAAGTTGTCTGTTTAAATGTTGGTTATGAATTTGTGATTACTTATTCTCATTTCTCAGGTGTATATGAATGTGAGTATACCCATTACAATCTGTGCAGACAGTAATGTGTACTGATGTATTGCCAAAGTTTGATTTAATTGTGTAGAAGACTCTGCATTCTTTTTCAGTGACAGTGTTTACAGCCACACCAAAGTTCCCTGCAGCACTGCGACTTAACCCGTTATAAGTTTAAGATGTTTTCAGATCGAGTCTGCTAAGCAGGGCAAAGTGATATGTGTGAGTTTTTGTTTTTTTTTACTTCTTTTCTGAAAACCATGCCTAGTAGTGTTTATGTAGGATGTACTGTAATTAAGCTGTGCTGTGGGATGAAGCGGCACTAAGTCATTTGCACACAGCAGGAACTTAAATTAATATAATAGAGAGGAAGAGCAGGGCGTCATGCTCTTCCTGCAGGAAGTTTAGTTTAGTAATGAAGCTACTGAAGAAAATTGGACTTAAATAGCAGCCTTGTTTCATCCCACACTGTTGTCTGCAGAATTCTCTTCCGTTCTGGTCAGTGTTCCTTGTGTATATACTCTCATGTCAGAGCTTTTTTTTTTTTTTTTTTAAATGTTTGACGGTTATGTTAATAAGGGCATGGAGAGAATAGATATGGTGTGCAGTTTAGGTAAAAAGCTAGTCTGGTTCCTACTTAGGATGGTATGTTTTAAAATAAAGGCAAAAATATGTTTTTTTCTTTTAAATTTCATAAAAACTGTTTTTAAAGCCACTTCAGTATTGCAGTCTAAGTGTTGCTCAAGTTTGTCTTTGTATTTTTGCTTTTTTTTTTTTTTTTTTGCTTTCTTAGGTGTTGTCAAAATATTTCAGAGTCTTCATGAAACCAGTCCAGTTTAAGATTTGAGATTTAAATTTTATGGCTTCATTTAACCATGGATATCATCCGAGCTGGTGGAAAGGAAATACTTCAATACCACTTTTGTTCATGTTCAGTTGAATTTCCTGTAGCTTTAGTCAAATAGCATTGAGTTTAAGCATTGGAAGGGAGTGTGTTCATATGTGTCTGACATACAGCATTATTTCGCCAACTGTCAGATACTTTACAGCGTAAATTGCTTTAGCAGACCAAGCTGTACATCCGTAATTATGCAAGGCTTGCTGGTGTGGTTATATAATAGCGTTACCTGCTTTTGTAAAAGGTGTAAAGGGTAAAATATGAATGTCCTTGTGGCAAAAGTAAACATCTGATACAAAGATGAATATGATTAAAATAGAATTTATTAATTTATACTTTTACATACGTTCCGTAGACAAAATTCCCATGCCATCTTGACCCATAAGCCTTTGTGTGCAAACAGCCATTTACTTGCTGGCATATGCAATAATCTGCTCCTGTGGACATAAAAGACAAAATATATAACTGAAAATATATAATGATTATAAAATTCTTCATTGGCCAGTCATACTGCACATGAAATGTACAAAACTAAGAATTTTTTTGTTTCCTGTTGAAATTGATGAAGGAAAATTAGAATTTAAAACAAAAACAAAACAAAAAAAAACCCCTTAAGCATCTCCTACTGTGTGTGAGATAGCCTCAAAGTCTCCCAGGACAAGCCTTTACAACAAGATATGGTCTTGTTGGTAGATTCTGCTTAGTAAAGGAATCGGGCTGTTTTATATGGGCAGCCTGTAATAAAAGGAGTGTGAAAACACAAGCCAATACCGCTTGTGCACAGGCTCGCAACCCCACCCACACTTTCAGTAACAGTAAATTTGATGCTAAACTTAGCTGTAGTAGTAGCTCCTGACCATGTAAATTACAGACACAGTTCAGCGTCTAAAAGCATGTAATCAGAGGACAAGATGGGGGGACAGGGTTGGAGAGAAGGAGCCCTCAGAGGAAGCAAGATAGGGCGCAAAACTGAAGTGATATGAAGTAGAAGGATAGTTGGAGTGAGATGAGAGTCACAGATGACAGATGAGGACAGAGAGAAATTTGTTAAGAAGAAAAATGTTAACTTCAAAAGCAAGACATCAACAAGCACCACCTTTCATATTAGAATAATTTTGAGACAATGAGCTGGACAGGAGAACACAAACAGCTGCGCACTGAGATCTTACTTTGAGAGGTGGCAGTGCGTTAGTGGCCTGGAGGCCAAAGGTTCTCAGCAGCACCAGCGGGGCAACGTTAGTGGAGTAGAGTCTCTTCATGAGGTCAATGGCTGCCATCATGGGTAGACTGTGCCGCTGGCGCTCAGTTTCATACTCCAGCAGGTGCTGCATGTCGCCTGGAGGCCAAAGCACAAAATGCTTATAATGTAGTCTTTTTTAGAATGTATATTTAAAAGTATAACCAATGTTATAATATTGCTGTGCCTACTTTTCAGTCTCCACTGTTAGCAAAGGCATTTTAGTATGTTAAGAAACTGTGAAATAGCTAAATATGTGCTACTTCAAAGACAGTGGACACCAAAGCAAAGCACAGATATCAAAACAAAACTGGACTTCAATTCACGGCTCTTTTAAAAAAAAAAAAAAAAAGATTTCCATTTTAGTTCTTGGCAGCAAAGGAAATAAAAACATAAAATTAACTGGTTTGATATATAATAAAACTCAAGAGTTTTCCCCTTGTTTGAGCAATGGAAAAGAACTTAGGAAACCATGCATTGAGGATTATGTCTAGAGACATGCTGATCTCAAGTCTGAGGTCTAAGGTATGAGGGTTATTCACTAAGATAGGGGTAGAATTTCCGACCACAAACCCTCAAATTTAAATGGTTATTCCTTATGCAATGTGTATGTGAGATCTGGAATATCCTTGGATTTTGCCCCGTGCTCCGTCAATTCACAAGCACATTTCTAGCTTGTGACATGGTACTATTTGTTTATGTTTATTAAATAAAAACACTATATATTTGAATCTATGAATATCTGGCATATAAAAAATGAAGGTACACATACTGACGTCTATTCCGGCTATTTGTTTTGGAACACTTACCAAGGTCTTTGCCATTGAATGCTGCTTGGCTTAGCACCCGTGTCAAACAGACCACATCCCCAAATCCTAGATTGGCACCTTGGCCTGCCAGAGGGTGTACTCTGTGTGCAGCATCTCTAAAGGAAGCCAAATAAATAAACCATTGTGTAAGTCACAGACTCAATAGCTGGAACCTACTAACATCTAAATCTAAAAGAACACACACACACACACAAATCATAAATTCATTTTGACACAGACATATCTCTAAATGGCTACAATGGAAAAAAAATAACTTTGTACACAGGCGACTTTCAGTAAAATGAATGAGACAAAACCATGTGGTTTGCAAAAAAAAAACAACAAAAAAAAAAAACCACTAACTAGTTTTCACAAAGGTCTCAGATGCACATACCCAATTAGGGCTACTCTGTGGCGGATATACTCGGAGGCATGGCCCATTCCCAGAGGGAACATGACCCGGCTCTTAGGGCCAATAGCGGCCACGCTGGGTGGAAGCTGGCGGGTGGAGGCGCCATTGGGCATGAGGATGGAAAGGGCATGGTGGAATAAAGAACCGGCAGCCTCCACCAGGTCAGACTGGTTCTCATTACTCCACTGTACAGAGTGAAAAAAACAAAACCAAACGAGATAAGAATGAGAAGGGTCTCAACACAGTGAAGGAACAAATTGTACACCAAACATTTTGTGCTACACAGCTGTCTAGCAAAGAAATACCTGTTGAAATTTTTTTACACGTGTCCCTTTGATGAAAACAACATTGCTTAGATGACACTGCAAAGCTGAATACTGAGTAATGTGATTTGTTTCTTGATGCACATAAAGACTGATAAGGTAAGCAAGGGCAGCAACAGAAGGGGCATGACAAACAACTGACATTAAGAAGGGTGTTGTTTCCTTCTAAACCCCACCAGCTCTGTACCCTGTATAACCCTAAAATGATGCTAAAAATGTAGAGATAGGACTATTATTAATGTATATCGTTTCACATCTATTCTTTTACAACTCATCAGTCTTTTTGTAAGCTAACAATTGTGCAATGAAATTAAAGGAAGACACTGAGCAGACCACAAATTTTTCTACATTTGGTCTGAAGAAACACGATAATGAACAACACTGGCAAGCTAAATGTTCAATAAGCAAACCAGTCATCAAGGCAGGCATGACTCAAGCTCACGGGCCCGTGACCAGCAGGCTCAGCAAAAATAGCCAGCTTGGGAACAGGGATGCATTTCTGAACTAGAACTATGAGGTGTGTATGTGCATGAGGGCCAGGTTGAAGCCCAGAGGACTAGCCAAGCCATGACTACTCTTTAACATTTTCTTTGAAGAGACAATCCAAAACTGGGAAACATGAAACTTGGGGCCAAGACAACAATACAAACAATACAAACAAGTCTGCTTGCTATGATATGTAAGAAATCTCCTCAGCAAAGGATCCACAGTATTCTCAAATGAACTTGGGGATGAGTGTGGACTCACAAACGCATTGTTAATGGCATCCACAAAACTCTCTTCATCCATCTGAAGAAGCTCCTCTGCATGGTGATGACTGGTGGACCAAACCAGAGAGCTCTGTGTGTCTGACAGCTATACACAACACACAAATAAATCGATGAAATCCATTAAAGAATACATGATTTTCTATTCAGCAGCTGTATAATGCAGCTAGAACTATAATCCAGCTCCACTGCCTGCCTGACCTCAAATATCAATCCACCTCATTCCACAGTCAGTGGCAGCTTACCGGCAACATTGCAATTGGCCCGGTTGGGAGGAACCTCTGCCATGCCACATTGTTTTCAGTAGGCTGCGCATACAAGAAAACACAAGATGACAGAGTCAACTCAAGCGAACTGAAATACTTTTAAACAAACCAAAGCACTCTGATTACAAATGAAGAACCGCGCACACACACAATGGAGTTTACATTCTTGCTCTCCACATACCTCGGATAAATGTAAAACAGCCACTACGGCAGACTGGTCGTAATTCCACTTGACAGTGGGAATCCCTGCCTCTCTCCGTACCATGGAGTTGGGTCCATCTGCCCCAATCTGGCGGAGCGAGCAGCAAAGTACATGATTATCACAATACCTTTTTTTTTTTTTTTTTTTTTTTTTACATAAGACTAACACTGAGCGGATCCCTACATTCTTCTCACCAGCAGCTTGGTCTGCAAGGTGCGTCCATTGGCTAATGTCACCTGGACCCAAGGGATGGAGTCAGCCACCTGGAAAGGCCTGGGCCAAGTGTACTTCACCACCTTCGTTCTGTACTGCACTTCAACTTGATCTAGGTGAGAAAAAAAAAGGAAATATGTTAGAATGAGTCAAGCATTTCAGAGAACAGTATTTGGATCTCGAATACTGATCTACTTGTATAAACTACGTATATTCTGGGTAAAAAACATAACACATTTCCAAAAACATAATTAAGCATCATGCAAAATACGAGGCACAAACCCCAAAACCTTAAGGCAAACACGTCAAAACCTTTTCTTCTCAAGTAGCAGAAAATAGAAAAGCTAACGACCACTTGCATTTGGAGACTATCCTGTCCGCTAAACTGAACACTAGTGACAAATATTGGCTGCTTAAGTCATCCAAAGCCAGTGGTGGCCAAAAGAGGCAGGTTAAAACTAGAAAAAGTAGTCTGAACACTGAAAAAGAAAAAGAGAGGTCCACTTGCACATGAACAGACACGTGTTGCCACATCTACTGAGTGCAAAATATATATATTTTCTTCAAAAGGCATGACAAAGCAGGATGAAGATTTCATTTGCAGAGACTGAGAGCGGCTTGGCTAATTGCAACAATTTGTTGCAACTGAATATCGTCAGCATTCAGAGCTTGTGAGATGCTCCAGTGTGAAATGTGGTTTTTGAATGGGTCAGTAGACTACTGCACGTGTCTGCATGTCTCGTGGAAACTCTATTTCTCATGGAAACTGTAACTCTAATCATGTGCTACATGATTGAAATAGCAGAGAAAACATGAGCCCATCAAAGAGCCTAGGTCCTTAAAAAAATCCAAAAGGGAAAAAGTACAAATAAACAAAAGCACCGGGCAGGAAGGAACAGTTTGTGGCGACACCATGTGCCAGAGCGGCCGTAGAACCAACTGGGTGCACACCAGGCTCTGGTTCACAGGCCCCGTT
The DNA here is from genome assembly GCA_037576675.1 of Pangasius sanitwongsei. Classification (NCBI taxonomy): domain Eukaryota; kingdom Metazoa; phylum Chordata; class Actinopteri; order Siluriformes; family Pangasiidae; genus Pangasius; species Pangasius sanitwongsei. The sequence goes on from CM075012.1 coordinate 14,298,710, forward strand.
AAGCACCAAGGGAAGCTCCCGAGAGCAGAAGAAAAACAGCAATAAACAGCAAGCACCACCATGCAGTCAGTGGAAAACTGAAGGCTACAGAGTAGCAGCAGCCACAAATCGAAAACCAAGTTGTAGAAAACAGTATTTACAACATCAGTTTGTAACGGATGTTGACAGGACACCAATTTTAATCCAAATCGTTAGTTTACGTGAATCAAAGTTCATCTACATTACACTTGCCCAGTTGGCTGACACTTTTATCCAAAGCATTTTTTTTTTCAATTGCGACAGGATACAATACAGCAGTTGGGTGTTAAGGGTCTTTGCTCAGACCCAATGGTGGCAAGTTGGTTGGCAGTGCCAGGAACTCTCATCCTTCTGGTCAATAGCCTAAAGCCATTAACCACTGAGCCAACACTTCCTCAGGTTCCCAAAAACAAACAGAATTACCAGCAATTAATCAAAGATAAAAAAAAAAAAAAAAAAAAAAAAATGGTTACCAGAGAGTGTCTGAAGCTGCCTGGTAAGAGCAGACACAATGACGTCGTTCTCTACAATGTACGCCATCTCGTCCTGCAGATTCTCCTTATCGAACGTGATTAGGGCGTCTGAACAAGCATCCCAAACCTAAAGCAAAAGGCAAAATAGCGGTTATCCTAAATGCCACTCAGGTTCTATTTCTGGAATACCAAAAGCATGAAGTAGAACACATCAAAGCTGTTGGACTACAGCCTAAAATCCGGCCAAAAACACCAAGCAAACAGAAATCTGAGTTGGGCAAAAACCATCAACACCCCCTGAGTTACTTGGTCAAACTGGGAAGCACTCTGAGGCAAAGAAATATCAAACAATTCTTTATGTGGGTTTACACATGTATTTATAGTTAGGCAAATAGTAAATAACGAATATGTGAACATCGCTCTCAAGCTGACTTTTCTGTTTGCTGCAGTTTTTAAAGATGGATTGCTTTTCAGGCTGTAAAATATTATTTTTGCTTTTACACAGAAACATGATTTAGGTGTTGAAACAGTTGCTCTTTTAAGACCTCAACCAACTTGTTACTAAAGTGACAGGGAACAGAATGCAAAGGATTTTATCTTTTTAGTCATAAAGCACTTGGGATATGCCCATACTAAAACCACTAACAGTGTTGGGTTTGCACTTTTTCAAACACGGTTGGGTGGACGATTTAAAACGTGACCAAACCCAGAATTACAAGGATTTTACACATAGGAAAAACACTGCTGTTGATAACTCTCATGCTGCTGTGTGTTGCTATGTACTTTTAGTCACTGCCATCATTCACAACGGGCATTTTCACACTGCTATTTTTGCTCCCGAGATAACAGAAAAGGTACAAGCCACTTCGGCTATCTGATAACTCTATAGGGAACCTCCAAACCTTTAAAATACACTTTCTGGTAGCTGGCATTTCCCAAACCCATTTTGGTCTTTTTCCTCTAACCACTTGGTCTTAATTGGAGGGTGAAAGGGAATCTTGTTAGGCTGACCTCAATCCATTGCAATTCTTTCCCTTGTTTGAACATAAACACATACACAAGACAGAAAAGAGAGGGGTTACGGGGTGCAGAAAAGGTACAGCGAGTGAGGGACACCATATAGTGGCCTCTTTTGACATCCCTTCACTTGCCCAGAAACCACAGGATTTCTTTTCGCCTGGAGGAAGGCCACATCTTACGAGGTGGACCTGCATTTCTAGAGGAGTGTAGAAACCAAGGGTGCTTTGCTGCTGACCTCTGGGCTCTCCGCAGCTTTTTTCCCCTCTAGGCCCTGTTTTCCCAATGAAGTTTCCTAATTAGTAGACAGGGAACTAGCCACTAGTTTATTCTCCCATGATTTATCGTGACTGCACAGTAAATGAAGTATAAGGCCTGCTGCACTAAGGTAATGCAAATTTTGTGGACAAACTTATAGATGTATTATAGTATACTTTAGAAGAACTTCTATGGTTTTGACTTGATGCCCCTAGAGAACAATTTCTTGTGCCATAATTTCACGTGAAGAGCATATATGTGAAATAATTATGCTTATTTCAGCTTCTCTCATCATTTTAACCATACCTGAAAATGTGTATGTCATGCCCTTTCAGTTATAACTCTTATTGTTATAAGTACAGTAAGAGCATATTTATTTCTGGTCACATAACGCTGGCTCACTACTTTGTCGAGTGGCTCATTTCAAAGTTGGAACAGAAAAAAAACTCCACCCAAAATAAGAAAAGGGTTTCTCACCACAGTGTGGACTGCGTACAGAACCCAGAATGTTTCATCAAAATGCTATATAATGATTTCATTTTTCTTAACATTTTAACACACTCACACCCATTTTGTTTACAATGATTCGGTCAGATCGTATACAAACCTGCATTTTTTGATAGGGTTTGCATCTCAGATTGACTACATGATCCCAAGCTCCAAGACCTGTTATATAAAAAGACATAAGCTGAGTCACTGCATGAGTAAGAATTCATGTGGATTAGTAAAACAATCAGGTTTTGCCAAATGCTGACTTGATCACACCTACACATGTGACTTAATCTGTTAAATGACTTTTCCATGCATTGTAGTTAAGCCACTGCTTTAAAATGAGATGACAAATCGGAGTTGGGGCAAGCCAGAAGAATTAAACACAATGAGCCTGTTGTTTTTAGGTCAGAATGTAAAGAAGAAAAACACCATGATTAATTACTGAGTGTCATTATGTGTTTCAACAAATTTAATCTGTATTTACTTCCATTTCCTAAATCAGTAATACTTTCAAATGCAATTTAAAAGCCCTGTAATATGCTGCATTCCTGGTTGTAAAATACCTCTTAGTAAAGCAGACAAACAATATTGCCCACATATACCACACATTCTCTCAAATTGCCCCATACAAGCCACTTTGAATATGGTAATGGAACAAAATGAATAGGAGCAAAACGACATACATCCAAATTTCCGAATGAGCCATGTGCAAGCCTCCTTTATCCTTTGACCTACTTCCTGTTGAATCTTCTATCCACAAGCATTGCTGCAAATAGGCTTAATGACAGCGTCCTCTCTATGCGCTTTGCTATGATTGGAGCAGATGTACTTTCTTCCTGCTGGGAGCCCTTTCACTGTGTAATGCCCCTCAATTAACCAGAGCGCTGCCTCTAAATGAACCCTTACATGGCTCATCATGCACTAAGAAAGACACAGGGCCAGTTGTGGTGCGGTGCAGGATGACTTAATTTAGGCATTGCCGCCATGTCAAAAAAATAAAATAAAATATATATAACTGAGGTTTGCTAACAAGATGAAAGCAAGACAATGCATCAGCAAAACAGCTGTGCCATACTCTAAAACATCTACGGAAAAACTGAGTTCATTTGCTGTTTACAAAAAATTTAACAAGGATTACATCATTCAGACCTGACACACATCAGAAGACTTGTCTAAAGTTGCGCTTTCCATCACTATATGGCAAATTCAGCAATTTGGTCTGGATGTTTAGTGTAAAATTATTTAAAATACTTAAGCATTTGTTTGACATTTTGTATAAATTTGAGTTATTTTGTCTGAGACTGCTATGTCACTCAGGCAGGCAAGCCATGATTCAGCAGTGGGTGAAACAGACATGTACTTTACTGGACAAACTGCATCATATCAATCCACAGTATGCAATAAGCAAGAAAAATATTCAATTATTTCAACCATTTGACCTTTATTTTAAATACTGAATGATATGGAGCTATTATGCTGACTCAATCTATTTATCTCTAACTGCTGACTACATAATATTAAATTGGCTGATAGTCTTGGGTACTACAAATTTGAGCTCCTTTAACAGAGTGATGTTTAGTACTATTAAAACAATATTGTTTTTCTTAAGCTGGATCCATGGTTTGGCTGGAGGCCTTGTTGTCTGTCTCCTTTAGCATCTGTTGACTCATAAGTCAGTACAATGTGCATAGCATTTTTTAAACAATAGACACAAGGCTACGCACTTCAGCACATGGTGGCCCTGCACTGTGAGTTTGCGTGGTCTACTGCTTCGTGACTGAACTGTCGTCGCTTCTAGACTCTTCCATCTCTCAATAGTAACACTCACAGCTCAATAACAACATTCATGAGGCAGATCTAGCAGGGCAGAAATCTCATGAACTGACTTGTGGAAAATGTGGCATCCTAAGCCATGATTAAAAAAAACTGAGCTCTTCAATATGACCCAATCTACTGCCAAAGTTTGTGTATGGAGATTGCATAGCTATGTGCCTCATTTTATTCAGCTGTTAGCTATGGGTGTGGCTGAAGCACCTCAACTCACTTATTAGGCTGGGTGTCCACATACTTTTGGCCATATAGTGTATATTAAGACAAATGTTTATTCAGCACTCTAGTTTTACCCACATGCGCACACACACACACACAAACACCTTAATTAGCACATCACTTTAAGAAATAATCAATCATTAAGCAATTAAAAGTTAAAGTCCTTGTATCGTGGTATGAGAGTTCACAAAACTCTTTAACAGATTTGTGCTTGGGGTTCAATCTGTTGTCTGTCTCCCCCTCTCTCTCTCTCTTTCTCCCTGACACACACACTCAGCCTGAGTGAGATTTAATCAGAGAAATCTGATCCACACTCGACATACTGAGAGTTCCAGTGCACTGCCAGGAACAGAACAAGCCTTAGGTGTACTAAACACACACCACAACAAAATCATGTCTACAGTGAGCTTGCCATCATCCTGGACTGAACCTGGACTGCTGAAGACTGGAAAAAGGCTAGGTGACCTTTTTCCAATCTTCAGCTGTGCAGTTTCTGTGAACTTCTGCCAACTGTAGCTTCAGGTTCTTGTTCTTGGCTGACAGGAGTGGAATCTGATGTGGTCTTCTGCTGTTGTAGACAATCCGTCTTGAGGTATGGTGTGTTATGCATGATGAGATGCTCTTCTGCTCAGCACGAGTGTAACGACTAGTTATTTTAGTTATCACAGCCTTCCTGTCAACACAAACCAGTCTGGCCATTCTCCTTTGACCTCTCTCATCAACAAGGCTTTTCAGCCTGTGGAACTGCTGCTATCTAGATGTTTTTTTGTTTTTCACACCATGGTGTGTAAACTCTAGAGACTGCTATAAGGGACAATCCCAGGAGATCAGCAGTTTCTGAAATACTCAAATCGGCCTGTTGAGATCACACTTTCAGCCTGCCGAGATCCCCATTCTGATGTGTGATGTGAACAGTAACTGAAGTGCCGACAATTGCATGAATGTGCAGGTGCACAGGTTTCCCTATTAAAGTGGATGGTGAGTGAATGTAATGAGAGATTTAGACAAAAGTGTTAGACAAAATTGTTTAAAACTGCATGGAGTCAAACTGAATTGAATGAGATGTCTGATAAACACAGCCTGAATAGATGATTTAATGCAAAGGTTTAAAACCAGGTGTGCTGATGTGTAATATACCACTGAGGAGTGTTGCTGAACCCGGGTTGATAGAGCTGACCCGTGTGCTGTAAACCTCTGGCACCTTGTCCATCTCTTTCTTGGGGCCAGCTTCCAGTAAAAGAATCTTTCTGCCTTGCAAATTCGGATCAAAGCCTGAGGAAACAAACACACAGAGATCGTCACTGAAATCGTACATTTTTCCACTTGGAAGATTCTGTTATTCATAGTTTGAAGACTACTCTTTTCAGCAGTGTCTGTGTTTGTGAATGAGTGCGTGAGGGAGTGTGTTAGCTGAAGTGATAACAGACAGAGGCACAACAATCGTACACTTGTTGCAGGTTCAATTCGTGAAAATTAAGTTATTAAAAATGTATAAGTTATTAATCAAGTTATCAATCACAAGATTTCTGCTGTATCACTATTTTTGACACCTCTTCTTATCATTTCTGATTTTTAAAATGTAACTTTAATTTAGTATTTAATGCACAGTCTAAAGAGGAGTAGGCCAGGTTTCCATTTCACTGCAAGTTATATACTGTATATAACTGTGTATGTGACCCCCCCAAAAAAAAAACAAAAAAAAACTTGAATCTTGTCTCCAAGTGCTTTTAAAGAATTGATATTTCCTTGAGGATGGCAGTCTCTGAGTGATTTCTGGGACACACACTGAAGGACGCAGGATGGAGGAGTCGCTGAGGCATCATTTAGGAAGCACCTACAGTCTTGTATCTCTGTTGGCTCCTTCGAGCACTTATTAGTCTCTTATGCGTTACTTAAAAGATATGAATTTGATGACTTTTATTTGGATAATAAACAATCAGCACGTTTGGAATGGTAAATCTCTGCACATTGCAGTGTTTGGATGTTGGCTTTTCACCAGATATGTATGTTGATTGCTCCTTGTGCACGTTTGCACACCAGGACCCCAGAGTGTGTTTTCACTGAAACCGCAATTGCAGCTTTAAAATGTAAGGGCACTCATTCACTGCCTAAACTAAAAACTTCCATCCAACTAAATGAGCACTTCATGCTGAGAAAGGCTGGGGTCAGGGAAAAGTGCAGGGGGGAAATGAACGTTATGACTGGGCTTCTGGGCCACACTGTACTTAAGCCAATGGTAGGATACTTTCCACAGAGAGATGGAGCCTAAACTGGCTGTTTTGAGGAAACTCACCTAGCGAGCATGCCATAGCAGTCCCCACCATTCCTCCACCCGATATGATGATGTCGTACACGTCGTTTCCGTGCTCTCCATGTTCAGAGGATGAGTGTCCTGTGCTCAGCGCCCTCAGTGTGTTCACACTCCTCACACTCAAACACTGGCGTCCCACTGCAGCTGCAGCCTGCTGCACTTTCGCCAAAGCAAACATTTCAGCGAGGGAAGCAGGCGTGTTAAACCACACAGCCTGGTCGCTTTAAAACACAAACGTGAAAAAACAAAACACAACAAAGCAGGTCTCCTTCAGCTGCTCTGTTATTGACAATAGCACAGTATCTGTTTCCTCAGAGAGCCATGTTGACGCAGGCGCTCACTCCCACTTCCTGTTTCACAAGCCAATCATTTTAAGAGCCAAGGAATTTTTAAAAAGTCATTTCAGCAGATACATTACATTTTAAGAATGGCTATTATGCGAACAATCAAAGATGTTACACTACAAGTATCAGGTTTGTGTTAGAACTGTGGGAAACTTTCTCCATACGCAATATTAGGACTATGTTTAGCGCCATCTTGCGGTATGGAGGAAAATCGCAGTGCAGAAGGGGAAGGAGATTCCGAAGAGCATTGCTGGTGATTGCTGCGTTTGAGACACAGCCAGTGGAAACCTCTTCGAAGAAATGAGATGTGAAATATAAAAATCGGACCATTTGGTTAGTGCGTGTTCCCTGCCGACCGCCGCTTCAAATCACATGTCGCCGGTGAGAAGACACAAATAAATCGCATTGACTTAGAATCTATAGAATCTCTCAACATCTTGGTATCAATTAATATTCGTTATAAACTATTTATGCCCATATGTAAGGATACGTGAATGCATGCCTTATGGATGTGGGCATTGCTTGTTTCTGCAGGATTTCCGCAAAAATAATGGTATGTTGTGTGTCGGCGTCGCGGTTGCCATAGTAACGGCAGCCACCTTGCCGCGCGCGGTGTCGTTCAGTTGAGAAAATGTAACTCACGAAGCATGCGTGTCGAATGTTTTCTGATGAAAATCTTCTGATCGGGCTGCTGACTGCTAAAAATAATCCCAGACAATGTCGTTACATAAACTGCACTTCGATCAACACTCACTGGCCATTTTATTAGATACTATTAGATACTAACTACCATATGTCCATCTGTTGATACTCTCTACGCCATCTTTCTGTCTTTCTACTTCCTCTGGGTGGTCGATTATTTTCAGCACAGCACTGACATGGTAGTGAGCATGATAATCACATCAGGTCCAGCAGTGGTGCAGATATGAACACATCAGGTCCAGCAGTGGTGTAGGTACAAACACATCAGGTCCAGCAGTGGTGCTGATATGAACACATCAGGTCCAGCTGTGGTGTAGGTACAAACACATCAGGTCCAGCTGTGGTGCAGATATGAACATATCAGGTCCAGCTGTGGTGCAGATATGAACACATCAGGTCCAGCTGTGGTGTAGGTACAAACACATCAGGTCCAGCAGTGGTGCAGATATGAACACATCAGGTCCAGCAGTGGTGCAAGTCAAAAAACATAGCTAACAGCATTCTATGGGAAGAAACAGATGCTGAAAAGCACTAGAGGATGATTAATATATGCTGTGCATGATGTGTTATAGTTTCTAAATGTGCACATGGAAGGTACACCAAGGTACGTGTGTGTAATAGAGTGGACATTAAGTGTACACATGGTACAGAAAAGCAAGAAATGCTGCTGCACCTGACAGACACTTGCCTGTGCCATACATGCATCTGGTCAGTGGTGGTCTCATGTTGGTACCTTTCCACTGTTGACTACGTAGACCATAAACACAGTCACTAATTGTGTACCCACAAATAGCACAGGTATGCTATGTGTGCCTGATAAAATTGCCAATGAGTGTTTGAGATTATATTTTCATGCACTTCCAAAAAATTCAAAGTACAAAGGTCTTTTGATTCCCGCATTTTAGTTGCATCTTTCCATATGCACCTGCTGCTGCTTTCCAGGCCCCTTAGGTTTTTCTTTTATAAAAGGTGACATGTATCGATCCTCTTCCCAGACCTGTCCCCCCTTAGATGGTTCTGAGTGTGAAGAGATAGTTGATGAGGAAGTCAGGATGAGAGCTTCAGAGAACCTGCAGTCCTTCCTAGAGGACAGGGAGAAATCTGACATCCTTCTGGAGCTGCATTTAGAAGCCCTGAAAGCTTCACACCGACAACAACTTCAGCAGGTCAAGCTGCAGCACCAGGCTAGTCTAGAGAGCCGGACTCTGCAGAACTCACTGCTCTCCACAATCTCTAACGCTCCACTAAAGACCAACAGACCACAGGGAAATCTCCATAGTGATGAAGGCAACACCAAAAGCAGAGGACGTACTTACCTGTAAGTTCAAGCTCTTCTGATTATAAGACTCGCTTGTTACAGATATAGCACTGGATAATTTGTTTGGTTATACCCATGGTTAATAATTTGTTTGGTTATACCCACTAATCCAGGCCATCTCTTGATTTTATTGGAACACAACTGTAAAACCTATTTAAAAGTCCACAAATACATTGTATCTTAGTTTCAATTATTAAAAGTGTAAACAATACTCTTTTAAATAGACAAACAAATCTCCTTCACATGCTTTAAATACTTTATTTCACTTTGTTGATGTCTGGTAGAAATGAATATAATCTCTGTAATAGAAATATGAATTTGAGGCATGAGTTTAAAATGACTTCATGTTCAGGTTTAATAGACCACAGAGATCCTCTTCCACGCCTGACCTGAGCCCCAAGATGAGCCAGCACAAGCCTCTTAACTCTTCTGGAACCTTGAGATCTACCATGACCCATTCACAAGATCACTGGAAAAAAACACACCTCTGTGACAAAGAGCCTAAACAAGTCACAACTGACAAAGAGGAACTAGACTGGGCTGAGTGTCAGAAACAGTTTCGAGTGTCACCTGTACCGGAGCACATCTTCAAGCTCCTTTATGACGATATTGTAAAGGAGCAGGAACGTGTGAGGCAGGAAGGACGGCAGCAGAGGAAAGAGTTTCTTCTATCCATACAGAAACCATTTAGGTTTCACCAAAGAGAGGAGAGGAGAAGGGACAGACTGAAGCCAGGGACCAGTGCTGATAAACTTAGGGAAAACAAAAAGGATGATGGAAGGAGGAGGTGCATACCTAAAGCTGTCACAGACCCAGCAATCTCTGAACAGTTGAAAGGTGCTTTTCAGACAATTTTTGCTGCCATATATACATATATCTATATTATGATTTATTGGAATTTATCAAACCCATGGTCACTTTCTTAATTATGTAATACTAAAATGATTCAAGTTTATCTATCTTTAAATGATTGGTTCATTTATTATTGGTTCATTTCTTAATGTGATGGTAAATGTCCAGCTGTTCATTTATTGTAAACCGTTAGCTTCCATTAATGTCACTTTAGAAAAGGAGCAGCAGAGGAAGATCCGCATCCAGGCCAGGGCTCAGGAGACTTTCAGGGTGTCCTCTGCCCCTATCCAGAGCCTGAATACCAGAGCCGAGCACCAGGCCCGTAGCTCGCAGAGAACCAAGACCAAAGTGCTGGGATTCTTAGAGCAGAGTCCATCTTTCCGACCAAAGATAAATGCGAAGGTGCCAGACTTTGATAAGTTGCATCAGGCCTTCCAGAAAGAGGTCATGGAGAGAACAGAAAGAAGAGAGGTCACTCTCTGCCAGCCGTTCCAGCTACGAACATCAGCTCTTCAACCACATCACAGCAGAAGCAGCACAGACAAATCACTAGTAGGTTTAATCTTTTTCTTATTTGACATTCTGTTTTGAATTTGATGATTTACTGTTTATGTTTCAATGGTTAACTCTTTTGGATGGTTGATTCTGATTATATAAGTTGGCGTCTATATTGTTAACACATTTCTTAAAATTTAAATATGAAAATATCACAATGTTTCCCATATCTCAGTACTTCCCATTCACAAACTGATTTAAGAAGCCTTACATTTGAGCAAACTATAGTTAATATTAGTGTTGACAGGGGTGTATTGTATTGTATTATATTATATTATATTATATTATATTATATTATATTATATTATATTATATTATATTATATTATATTATATTATATGTATTTTCACACATTTGGGAGCTGTTTAAAAAAAGCTGAGAATATGAGAATCAAATGTTTGATACTAAAATGCCACTCGTGTCTACGTGTTACAAAGTTATATGTTCAGAGATGCTTTAAAAATTATAGTAGTTCTTTTACTGAGAAATGTGCTGTTTTTCATTTGTCATTAGAAATATACTGACATGAACATGTTGAAGAGGAGCAATTCATTTAGTGGCTTGACATCATTATCCCAAGATACTCTTCCAACTTACATAACCGATGCTGCCATGAAAAGATCTATGGCTATAAGGTGAGCAGAATATGGGTGTAATTATAAAGTTATAAAGTACTATCACAGCAAAAATGGCTTTTTATTCTAGACCATTCCTAATATATAACGGTATTTGTAGCCTATAGGGTTGTTGCAGTTTGAGCTATTTCTGATTTCTCTCTCTTCTGATTTTTTTTGTCTTTTTTCCACACAAACCACAGAAAGTCTCTGGAGCTGCGAGACAGTAAGGAGCAGCAAAATGCAGAGTGGATGAGACAACACAGAATGAAGTCTCAAGCCATGAGCAGAGGTGTTGTAGCAAGGGCCAAGGCCATGGACCCCCACAGGAGTCTGAAAGAGGTCTTTCAGGAGAAGCTCAAGCAGCATAGGCAAGTTGTGCTCTTTGTACAATCCTTTTGACTGGAGTGGTCATATAGAAGACAGGTTTAGGATGTGTCAGTATGGCCAAAACCTCCAAGTTTGAGCCTGTATAGTCTGCTAATAAATGTAAATGTAATTTGACTGGTACAAGAGTTCAAGTGTTTCTGTATCTATATATTAGTTCTTATTTAAGTCACCCTTAATTTAAACAGGACCAGTGTGATCACAGCATGGTTCTCTGTCATTAATCAGATTGCCACAGCACTGCTAGTTTCCAGACAATGTGCACTTTGAAACAAGCTTAGAGCTAATTCTGAGTTTGTCAGTGCAATCAGGCTGTGATGGCATTGTAGTGAACTGTGGCCTATGAAGGCTGGCAAAAACTCAAGTAGTGAATAATTAGGAAAAAAAAAAAAGACAGTGCAAACCGAGACCCCTGATGTGAAATGACAGCCTCCATCACTTATTCATGCATGAACCTTTTAACCCAAACAGCTTACAGCTTTGATAGGCAAAACACTCATGAGAAATTGAATATAATATGTTGAACAAGACTAGCCAGCTTAGCAGCAATTTGACAATCAGAAGACAACTGGAAATTAAAGGTCCAACTCTAATTTAAGCCACCCTCAATGTAGTGTAGATGTAGTGTCATGTCGGTTTCGGTCTGACATTGCCTGCTGGTGAGATCCCCTGCAGTTCCAGTGTAAATCAAATGCAGCTTTTTGATGTCTTCTTTAATGATATAATTAATAAATGACAGCACGTTATGTATTCTGTCTTCTAACTGCAGACAGGCTGATCAAGAAAGGGTGAAAGATTATAAAAAAGAACTGATTGAGATGAAAGCTCGAGTCTCAGCACGTCCTTACCTCTTTGAACAGGTGTCACAGGTACTCTAAAAGCCATAACTAAATAATGCATATTTAGTCTGTGTACATACTGTACAGCCAACCAAAAACCTGTAGTCATGCGGTAATATTTCATTTCCAGTGTGATCTTTAAAACCCTTTCTTGTAGAGAAATGCTAAGAGTGATGCCGAGCGCAGATACAGAAGTACTCTAGAGCAAGAGGGCCTGGATGAAAATTTTGTAAGATCAACGGGAGAAAATGATGAAAGCCAATCATCAGAAAATACTCAGCACAGGTATACAGCGAGGGAGCTCTAAGCTTGAATGTCTTGGTCAATTACCATAATTGTAATGCTGATGTCAGGGAGACTTTTATGTCAGTTATATGTATATTGTTAGATTTCAGTTCCTTTCTTATGGCCTGTCATGAAATTAAAGTTAAACACACATTAAATCTGGAAGTGTAGCAGTCCATGTGCTACCCTTTTTATGTAGATTTATGTTATACTTTTAGGAAATATAAGCATACACACACAACAGTTATGATATAATACTGTATGAAAAGAGAGTTTAATAAACTATTACTGCTGCAGGGAAGGAAGCGGGGACGACAGTGTCCGAAGTGAGGATGGAACAGAAGACGAGAGCGTGAAACCCTAAGGGAAAGGAGTCAGCTGACAGCAAGCAAGCAGTTGGTATTTGGTTAACACAGCATGTCAGATACAAGAACACTGGCACTTTCCTACAATCAGTTCAGCATTTGAGTCTTGATGAAATTGTGGTAAGCCATGTAAATCTCGGAGATATCATTTTTCTTTTTCATGGCTTATGTTTAAATGTTTACATGTCAAGTGATTTTTATGGGATGATTATGATTCTACTTCGACAAGATGGGTTCTGGCTGTGCAACGTGCTTATTAAGATGAAAATGTCAAAGGCAATTTGGGACCTGTGGATCTAAATCTGTTAGGGGCTACAGAGAGACACTTGCAAGCAAAAAATATCTTCACAAAAAAAGAAAACGAATATTAAAGGTTTTGCATTTGCTTGTCTTCTGCTTATTGAGCATTAAATAATATTTGAGGCTACACAGATGCCATGGCATGTTTTAAAATCTGTGGTGATGCGTCTGGAAGGTTGTACAGTGGAATATTAACAAACAGTAAACGAGGAAAGGTTTACCCAGGGATTCAGTAAATACATTTTCATTCCTCCCTTCTGACAGCTGCAAAGTGAAGGTGATGATAATGGACAACTGCAACACTGTAGTTCTGTACTGTAATTATTACCTATAACTGTCACAGAGGAAAGCTTTTTTCTCTGAGCTCAATTTGAATAAATATGGGAATAACAAAATATGAGAAAGTTCCCTTTAGGACAAGGCACATCTGAAATTCACATTGCTGAGATCTAAATCTTGGGGATGAGGTCTGGCTATTTTGAGAACCACAGCACCACTAAAGTCAACGTTGGTTATTTATCTATCATAGTAAAAGAAACCCTCATGTCACTGTGCTGCCCCAGCTGCCTGCCACATCAAGAGCTTCTACTCTGTCCGGATTTACAGTGAACACTCCCTCCAACCTATTTCTGAATGCCTTGGTGATATATGTTTCAAAAATTAAAAGCATAAAAGTTCCAGCCCATTTCAATGCATTTCATAAATCTTTTGTAGTTGTTTAAATTAACTTCCATTGCAATATAATCTGAAAATCAAATTCCATCGAGCATCCTGAAGTCTTTATTTTGTTTCTTCCTGGGAACCCCTCAAGTTTTTCTTTAAAAATGTTAAAATAGAGGGTTTCACTTTCAGAGAGGGGTCCGAGTAGAACCCCTTTTGGAAACTAAGAATCTTAATGAATCTAAGGAACCCATGAGGAACCATTTCAATAAAGTGTTTTATTTTTCTAAAAGTGTATTTGTTTCCTTGAAAGTGCAAATATAACAAAATTCAACTGGAAAAGCTCTAAAAACTAAATAGCGGTTTGGAACATGCATTATATTGCATGAATAGATTAGGTATAAGGAAATGTTTTTATGACTTTTACACTCTCTTAGACCAAAAAGTTGAATCTATAACCCTGATAGGTTCTTCAGCTTGTGCTTATGGGGGAGCCTTTAAAACATAAATATAGGGTAAAGTCCATAGCTATTCAAAGAACCCCTGAAGAACCATTTCTAGTGAGTGCAGCTTTTAAAGTAACTTGATGATATAACGCTGGCACATCTAACATTATTGAACAAAATTTAAATGGAACATCAAGGATCTGTAAAACATGTGAATGTTTTACTGATAGAGTGGAACCTTCCCTGAGGAGCCGAGCATCACACCTGGTTCCATAAACAACAGATTCACTGTGTATCTGCTCATCCATTCAGTCAAGGTGCTGTGCAGCTCGGGATCTGAGAGACATGTTTGGCCTGAGCATTTAGCATCGCATGTTGGAAAGTTCAAAGGCTCCTGCAAGGTCGTCATGGCAACTGTGCTCTCTCCTGCTACCCTGTCATTTCCAAGCACACTCAGTTTCCCGACAGATTGTCCTTCACGATGACAGCACTTCACTCAACCTAGCGCATGCAGTCGATTTGTCTTTTGAACTCGCTGAAGAGGAATTCCAGTTATTAGACTGATAATCCTGTAACACATAGTGTTCTGAAAATACATGCAATGAACATTTAGAGCAAACATGATGAGATGTGATCTTCTGAGGTTTAACACTGACAAAAATCCATTTCTGAATTTTTACTTGTCTTTTTTTAAACTTAAAATATGTATCAGATCTCAAGCAAAGACAGTTCAGTGCAGTATTCGATGTTCTCTGCACACACATCACTCCTGTTCATTAAGTGTGTGTGCTGCTGCTCCTTAACACAGCTACATTTCATTTCTACAGGTATCCGTTCAGTTACAAACCCTTTCAATGTGTCATAATAGGGGCAAAAGTAAGGCTGAAATATTTTAACAACACAATGTAGGAGACTATATATTGGGTACAGGGGTTTACTTTGTGAACATCTTTCAGATGATCTTCCTCTCGTTTTTGACAAAATGCATTTTCATAAACTATAACATGAGCAAAGTACTACTTGATGTATTATTGCAATACACATATAAAACATATAATACACTTATGGGGCTTTTGCTTGATAGGATAATGTGCTTAATGTCTTGTTATGGGTATTTTCAAGAATTTGGTGCCAGCACTATGTACATCTGATGTATAAATATATGAAAAATATGAAAATAAACTTTCCTTTCAATTAATGGCCATGGACTCACCTGCAGGAGGAGCTGTGCCTCATAACATCTTCATCTTACTTATGCTAGAAGCATTATGAGCCACAGACTCTCTCTGTCTGTCTGCTGTCTATCTGAGCCCACTGTATAGGAGGACAAGAGCATATAGGAGTCTGCAGTGTGCATGTGCAAAAGCTAGAAAGATGAGAGAGCTTGATACAGAAGGGCTAATGGCAGGTATCGACTCCACAACCTTGTCATCTCACATTGACTGCACATCAAACTAGGCTGTGTGAGGGCGCGCGCTTCAGCAAGGGGAGAGGGAACAGAGAGTGAGTGAGTGAAGGAGAGAGAGATAGGGAGAGAGAATAAACGCAAGGCTTTACATGCACATATTCACACAGAACACCCTGAATTCCCAAAGCCCGAGAGGGAGCCACAGAGAAAGCGAGGTCACTCTAGAGCAGAAAAATCAAAGGTATGTCACCTGAGCAAACACCATACACTACTAGAATGCTAGGACAATTTAATTCAGATATTATTCAAAACCATTTTTTATTTCAGAAAGATTTTTTTTTCTTTACACTTGTAGCTTATTGACAGTCTTCTTCTCATCAAAGACTTTTTCCCCTTGATTTCCAGGTTGACCAGAAGTAAAGATCTTTCTTGTTGTGGGATTAAAGAAATGGGAACTGTAGATCAGGAAGTCGTGGTTTGATTCAGAGGACACCAAATTTGAGGCAATATTCTTGTGCAAGTTAAGGCAGAGCAACACCTTCGCTTAGTGAAAACATGGAGAAACTCTCAGGCAAAGACAAGGAGCTGATCCGGGACAGCTGGGAGAGCCTTGGCAAAAACAAAGTCCCGCACGGAATCGTCATGTTTACCAGGTAGTGTATTCATGCATAACATTCACATTACTGCATGCTCAGAGATAGATGCTTGTTATGGTATATCTGGGATCTGAGAGGTTTTCTAATTTTTTTTCAGAAGTTGGGAATGAAGACATTTTTTAGAAATGCTATTCTGAGATGTAATTGTGAATTTCTTATTGATCTAGCATCACTGTTATTGAAGAAAAGCAGAGCATACACTATTACTTCTTTCACTATTAACTGTGAGTTTGCAGTGATTCAATGACAGCTCATTAATTCA
This sequence comes from Pangasius sanitwongsei, assembly GCA_037576675.1. Taxonomy (NCBI): domain Eukaryota; kingdom Metazoa; phylum Chordata; class Actinopteri; order Siluriformes; family Pangasiidae; genus Pangasius; species Pangasius sanitwongsei. The sequence goes on from CM075012.1 coordinate 14,315,321, forward strand.
TTACTGACTTAATATAGTAGCTCAAATGAACAATACAAGACATTCGATCACAGAAGTAGTTAAGAGTGATATATCCTGAAACACCTGACCTATCCAAAGTAAACAAACACATCAAACATGCACTCTCATCTTGTGGCTGACTGGCGCTTCTGCCGCACTTCAGCCAGAGGCTTGACTTGTTGCTTGGCGACAGGCAAAATCAAGATCTCTATTTCAGTTCAAATCGATTGCCTGAGAGCTGCAGAGTACCACCAGTGTCAATAATGCTGGCCAATATATAGCCAATATAAAGTACCAGTGTGTCTTATAGGTTGTTTGAACTGGACCCAGCTCTGCTCTCCCTCTTTAACTATAAAACCAACTGTGGAGTAGTGCCCGAGTGTCTGTCTAGCCCTGAGTTCCTGGAGCATGTCACCAAGGTGAGACCAATGACCTCTTCTCCCTTTACTACTGATTGCATGAGATTAAATAACTATGTGACTGCAAAAAGCTGACTTCTTAATTCTGAGAAACATCAAAACATTGAGCATTTGTGTCCAGGTGATGTTGGTGATTGATGCAGCTGTCAATCATCTTGACGACCTGGATTCTTTGGAGGACTTTTTGTTGAACCTGGGCAGGAAGCACCAAGCTATTGGCGTCAAAACCCAGTCCTTTGCTGTAAGTATTGGACTGCTCCAAACATGACTGTGTTTGCTTACAAATCCTCTGGATGAGGCTAGATGAGTCAGTGTGGTCCACAAATGATCCTGTTCTTTAAAATAAATAACAGCAGTAGCAGTAGTAAGTCTAAAGAAAAATTCAGACAGACCTCATGTCTCTGTTGGTCAGGTGGTTGGAGAGGCCCTGCTCTACATGCTGCAGTGCAGTCTTGGAACAGGCTACACAGCTGCACTGCGCCAGGCTTGGCTCAACTTGTACGCTATCGTGGCGGCTGCCATGACCAGAGGCTGGGCAAAAAATGGAGAACACAAGTCCAACTAAGCAGTGGTAGAACATAGAGAAAGATTTACCCTAAAGCTGGGCCAGAGAAAACCTTGTAGTCAGTGCATTGGGCCGAGTCGTGTGCTCACAGGCCAAGTATCTCTAACGTATGACGTCTGATATATTTGTAGTTAAAGTGGTTAGAGATGATGAGTACTATCGGTGCAATAATTTGTAGGTTTGATCGTTTGAAATACAGACAACACAAAGATGAAACAATTTAAGGCTGAGGCTTCACAACTGGAACTTGCCTTGTATATAATGGCTTGATGTGTCTCCTATCTCTAATGGCTGTTGTGCTGTTTTTGATGTTTCTTACATAAATGTCATGAAACAGAGATTTGACTATGCACCATCAGCCTGTTCAAGTTGGAGCAACACTGGCTCGACTGTTTTGTCTCTTGGAACTAAAATCACATCCCAATCTACAAAGCTTTCTGATTGTTGTAATCTAAATTACTATAAAACTTCATCTGATTCATAAACATTCTCTACATTTTCAGGTGTGAAAGTATAATATTCTCTGTAACAATATTGTAAGAACAAGAAAGCAATCAGTAAAGGTTTTCAGGAAAAAGAGGTCAACTTCAGTTTCAGTGTTATTACATATGAAAAACCAATGCTAAGAATCATTACAAATAATAAGATTTTTTAAGACTGTTAGTTTCTGTGCCACATTATTACCTTACATTTCATTATTCATTTTATAGACTAACAAAAACGGGAACAGACTGTTACTTAACACGAAGAGACTGTTATGTCATATACACTGATCCAATTACACTGATCCAGCACTGATCGTGCGTAATTGATCGCCTCACTGATAATGAGTTAACCAGTACAATACAAATGAATTAATTTAACATTAATTTAGCTAAAATAATTTAAATTTATTTTAGCTAACACTGCTTTTGAAAGTTTTTTGTTGTTGAACGACTGTTTTAAATGGCTTACACATTGTATAAGTCATAAACAGCAACGTTGATGGGATACACGGACGCCTTTAAATGTGAGCATTAAGATGTTCAAAGCGATGATTTCCTGTTTGCTGCTATACATATTTTAAAAGTCTCTCAGTAGTACTACAGAAATATGGTTCTCTTTATATAAGAAATATTACTACATTTAATAATAATGCCAAGCATCTTAACACGTGCCAAGTTACAATGACACCATGTAAACAATTACATGTTTTTCTGCACAATATTATATTCAAGGTACTGTCATGTAATGTAGTTCTTCTTTCTTGGTGTTATACTATCTACTGTATTTACAGCCTATTTTTGTATTTTGGTGTGTATGTGAATATCAGTATTGGTACACTGTTATTACTTGGTGGTGCTGTATAACATTCTTGTGTAAAATACTTTTTTTTCTCTCCGTCCTGGACTGCATTCATTCGAAAGGATGTACAGTAGGCTTTGAGATGTCAATGACTTTCAGCACGGAAAATGATCTGATTTAATTGAACCTAAATTAGATGCATTCATAATTAAAATGTCCCTTCACTCAAACTTTTTAAAATTATTGTAAGCAGTGTTTTAACTCCTTGAACCTCTGGCAGTGTTCAACAGTGACCTGTGGCTTATTATACAGTTATTCATCTTAAAGCTAATTATTCAGTTACTACAGTGAAATGAATAGTATTATATGTAACACGGAATGTAAATCTGGGCCTGTGGACAGTTTCTGAGGGTTTATGGAGTTAAAGGGTAAATATTCTCACAGCACTATAAACAAACTTGTTATTATCTTTATCTATTTATCCAAGAACTGTTGTGTTGCTATATTTGTGTATTGCTATATTTGATTCAGTAATGTTCTTTATTCTCTTGATATTCTGTAACTGAAGTGGATGTCTACCTCACTCATGTAGCTGCTGAGAACAGCGATGATATGACCTGACTCCTCAACCAAAAAATACTCATGCTTCACAAGCACTGTACATCTTGTGTTTCTTCAAACATGCTGTAACACAAATAATAGTGGGCTCTGTCAAGCTATTCTGTCAGGATTTGTTTAGAGCTCATGTGTTCAAATGACATGAATAAAGAATACTCAATGTGTCATTTTGCTGAAGTTCCAGCATCTCATTCCAATGATGAAGCAATTGCATGGCGCTGTTTTTCTCTCTGTTTCTATAGAATTATATAACGTAGACTCCCTTAGGGAAGGAAGAAATGTCTGAATAGCAGTCGTTCCTCATAATAGTTTGTGTCAGTTCCAAGTGTTAAGGGATTCAGAAGTAAAAATGTGCTTGGATTGCTCTTGCTCTCTCTCTCTCTCTCTCTAGTAAACCAAACCCATTTGACAGTGACAGTGATAAATATGTATGATGGGTTTAAGTCAGGTAATCAACACTGTTCACTGTCTCTGTGGATCTGTTGAGGTGTACCTAGATGCAGGTACACTGCATTATTGTAAATGTCACTTGCAGGGCTGATTGTCAGGTCTAGAAACAGTCCCAGGTGCCCACACAAACCCAGATCTGCCTCCCACGCATTTCATTTCAGTTTCTGTTCTCGCCGCTAGCTTTAAGACATCTACAGTTCTAGCTTAACATTCCTTATTTCTGAGTTTTCCTCTGTGGCCTAAACATTTACACATGCACCTTGCACACATAACATTTAGACAGAAAAAAGTAGAGGAAAGAAGGAAAAAGACCCTGTTTTTCTTTCCAAAGGGCTTTAATTCAGGCATATCTCAGGGCATACTGTATTCTCTCTTGTTTGTTAACTTCTGTTTATGTCTTGCTGTCTGTAAAGTGATCTTGGCTTTAACAAAGCTGCTATATACATGAAATGTATGGTAACGCTTCACATTAAGGTGTTCATAATTAACATTTTTAATGCATTAACTAATCATAAGCATCAAGTCAGCAGTAGCAGAAGCATAGGCAATGTTAACAAGATATAGTTAGGATTTATCAAAGGTAACACATATCAATTGATTGTTGAAGTATTAACTAAACACACCTGCATGAATGTTTATGCTGATGTTTATTCCAGCCATAAGTCCACATAAGTCCACATACATTTATATCATGTTACTAAATACTGATTAATTAACTGAACTCAGGTCTCCAGGTGGAAATATCAGAACCAACCATTTAGCTTCATTAACGAATTTTGCCTATTCAGCACTATAAACATATGATTAAATTTTTATATTTGTAAAAGTTTAAATTTAAACTTTATTTTTTATTAGTTTATTAATGCTGAAGTATGTTATATTAGTTAAAGGGACTTGTCTCTATTTTAATAATAATAATAATAATAATAATAATAATAGTATTAATAATAATAATAATAATAATAATAATAGTATTATTAATAATAATAATAATAATAATAATAATAATAATAATAGCCCAGACATGCTCATGCTATATCAGTCCCCAAATGTTTGGGTAAAGGGAGGAGACAGTAATAAAAAGAAGCAAATCAGACAAGGGATAATTATTTTTAGAAAGTCTGCAGCATGTTTTGGAAGCAGGGCACTGGCAATTACCATAGCAACGCCTGCGATGCCGAGCACAAGAGAGTCTGAAGTGGGGTTTTTGTATCTCTGTAGACTGACACTCTCTCTTAGAGTCTGAAGGGCGCCAGTGAAGGGCATACTGGGATTGGAGGGCTGGCATAGCTGAAGTGCATACTGACTTATCTGATCTATGGTTCTAAATAATGACACTCGGGTTGAAGGCAGCTGTTTTATTACAAGTTTTTACGAGGGCTCTCTCAGCAATGCAGCCCTCAGTTTAAGTGTCTGCTTAATGCTCAGTCCTATGTATACTTTACCAATTATGGTAACTAACAGGAGAGAATGAGCAACAGAGTTAGTAACATGAGTTAGTAGCACCTAGCAAATGTGCTAATCCACTTAATGTGCACGCAGACTTTTAAAATGATGTGCCAGAGCGGTGCAATCCTGCATGGCATGCTATAGGTTCATGAGCTATATCACGCTGCAAACACCTTCCACAGTGAAGCGGAGCTGCTGACACCTTACGGTCCGTGCTGTTAATGTTCTCTCTTTCTAATGAGAATGGCCGTCTGTGGCACAGCCGCTGCCAAGGCCCCAGCTCCTCTCATCTATATCTCTCTACTGATTTCATCCATGCAGTGCACAGTTATCTCAAGTCTATCAAACACAGTGCAGCAGACAACATACCTGCCCATGTATGACCAAATACTAAAAAATGTTGGGGCTATATCCTATATGTCCACGGATTCATTTCTTCACAGGTTTTCTTTTTGCACAACACAGTAAGAATCTACCCTACAAACTCCAGAGTTAAGTACCATAAACAGAGGTTAAACTGAAATGGAGTCTAATACTATATTACATTATCTTTATTATTATCATCACCAATACACTATTTACATGTCCATCAACTTATAGTACCAATTCCAGTCTATAATCTAAGACATGAGCAAGAGATAACTATTTCAAACGATAATGATTTTGGTTACACTGTATGTGTCTGCTTTTTTGCTATAAATACTTACAATTTTTGTGAAACCATCAGGTAGCAGTACGATGTTAGAGGGCTTTTCTATGTGTAGCATATGGGGAAAGCTGCACAGTGTGGTCCACTGGGACTTCACCTTTAAAAGGTTGCCTGTTCAGAAAGGTTGCTTAGGAGACTGAGGGAAAATGTCAAGCAGATTTCTTTTCCCCTTCTATGCTGACACTTTAAGCATGCTATACATGTGTGTTTGAGGAATCATATGAGTGATGGTGGATTTCCTTATGCATCTAAATATGTGCAAGGGAAAGTGAATTAATAATACTAATAATAAATTAATTAAGAATGATTTTCATACCGTGTTGTAACAACAACAACAACAACAATAATAATACTAATAATAATAATAATAATGATAATAATAATAATAATAATAATAATAATAATAATTCAAGGTATCAACTTCTGTAATTTTTCTTTAGTTTTTCTCTGACAGCCACTTTAAATATTTGAAAGTAGGACACACAGACACAGACACACAGACACACACACACACACACACACACACACACAGAGTTACTTAATAAGGTTGCACGCATGCAACACTCAGTCTTGAGTGTTTAGTATGCAGACACACTGCTCCAGCAGAACAGATTAGAGAGCCGAGCACCAGCATAAACTCAGCCACATTTGAGCCATGCAGCAGGACCACAGCAGCCACTGGGGAATTGTAATTCAGCTGAGGAATGAAAATTTGTAGAACTTAGAACTTATTTCTGAGCACGTAGGTCTGTTCTGATGGACATCAGACGCCTCACATGAAGGCTTATGAACTTCCACATTAAACACTGTAATGCAGTTTAGGCTATTTCTAGCCTTTCTCGCACGCTTCCCTAACACTTGCATGACACTTAAATGAAGACTTGGGCTTTACTGAACTGCTCTCATGAAAGCGACAGCCCTGGTTGCTGCATGTCGAGTTCTTGCCTGTGGTAAAGTAAAGCAGAAGCACAACCACATCAGTGGCTCTCGTTAAAGGCCTGAATGGTTTTCAGTTAGCAGCACTCCCACTAACTGGAAAGTTGGGTGCCATTGAACTCTTGCACTCACTCACTAAATGGCGACAGACATATCTAGTAACTCGGAAATGCACTCGACCATTTAAGTGCGAGCGTGCGGTGCGATAGAGTAAAACGCCTATGTGAGTAATGTCCTTCCCTACTACTGTACTTAAGGGGTGCAGGAGCCATTTTAAAATGTAAGAACACAGTAGTTATCATTTACTTTAATCTATAGACATAGCCACAACACAACCACCATCTTCATTGTTAGTCAAAGCAGTATGGAACTGCCCTCTAGGGTTCAGTACCATTTTCACTATACGTAGGTGAAAAACAACAGGCAATTTGTGATCCCTATATTTAGTAGGGCCTATGGCCTTATTTGTACTCACAGAGGCAGCTTATCAACAGGGGCAGGTGGGGCAGAGCCCATCCATATATCAGCCATTCAGCAAATGTTAATCTTCATAAAGTCCTTATTCACAACTCCATACATTTTAAATCCCATTGAAATGCTAATTACTTCTTCTGGTAATTGATTAAAAAAAAAAGCTATTTGACAGATATAAGCTGATGTTTCATTGAATTGTAGGGCAGCATGCTCAGAGCTCCATTTAACTTGATAGAGTTATTATTGCACCTACTGGTCAAAAACTACAACAAGCACAAACAGAGGCCCACTGGAGCAGGAATCATGCTGCACCATGCTCACTCTATGAATATTTTCTTTATGGGTTGGGGTGGGGGGGCATAGGACAGTTAATGATACATCCTTTGTGTTCATCTTGCACACAGTGACCATGGCAATGGGAACCACAACTGCTGTATCAAACAAAGTTGAATTTATTATATATATATATATATATATATATATATGTGTGTGTGTGTGTGTGTGAGTGTGTGTGTGTGTGTGTGTAAATTATCAAAATGAACACTACCATCTTTTTAGTACATAGTTTTCAGTCTGCTTAGAGAATGTGATTAGCAAGTTTAATCTACACTGGTATCTAGCAAGCTATGTAACTAGTGAGTTGTTAATGTGTCTTTGGAAGGTATTTAGCATGGAGTATCTGTCAACTCCCAACTGCCTATTACTTATCTTATTTTGTCTGAGTCTTATTTTTGATGTAATCACATATTGACTAAGTTAAAAAGTGGTAGCTAATGTAATGTGTTAACGTATAGCCCTCTAGTTAGCTAGTTAACTGTAGTAATATAGGCTAAGGGAAACAATATATCCATGTAGCACATAGTTTTTTTGCTCTTGACAAAAAGGCAGTATGTCATTGGTCAATATTTCGGGCAATGAGCTGTTCTCACATTCTGAAAAGATGGTCTGTTGTCTGTACATGCTAATTAATATGCCCACTAGTAAAAGCATTTTATTGCCACCAAAGTCCTGCCTCGGTGTGTAGCGCAGCAGGTGGTAGCTTGTGCTATAGTTACAGCATAGCACAGCGTAGTTACTGTGTTGCATGACCATGAAGCACATTATGTTTAAACAGATTAATTCATTTGAGGAGGTGAATTAATTAGTAGGTTTTAGTAGTTTTTTTTCCATGGTTGTTGAAGATACTTGCTGCTGGTCAACTATGAATAAAAAAAAAACTGGCATAGAACTTAAATAGCTCCGGGGTTAGCGATTTGTCCATATTAATTTTTTTTTTTTTTTTTTTACTTTTTATTAGTAAATTTAAATAAAATTGACTACAGTATTTAGTTTTAGTTTTAGTATTTTTAAATTTAACAGTTTAATAATTTAACACTTTACCTTTCAGTAATAACTTACCAGTATACTTCTACTAGTACTTCATAGAAGTATTTCTTCACTTATTTCATTAATGTAACTAGGTGAAGCTGAGCTGCTTGCAGAAAACCACATTAATATGCACTAATATAGCAGACAATAACATGAGGAATTAAGGATAGAAATACATACAGCTACATTTTCCTTGATTCTTTCCTTGATCCCCAAAGACCTTTAAAATATATATGCATTTGCATTTCAGTCACAAACCTGAGAAAGAAATTAAAATAATAGATTAAGCAAAGCTGCCAAATTCCTACATAACCCAGTAAGACAGGCATTTAAATGATGAGCAAACATCAAATGGTCAATAAATTAAGTATCACATTTCTCCAATTGTTATTATGAATATATTTCCATAGGCATTTGTTGCTGGAACACATGGAATATCATTTGTCTTTTCTCAACTCTATCCTTATATTCTTGGAAATTTCCATCACTTGCCACTCTGGAAGATGACTTGTCTCAAGTACTTTTTATGGTAACCTACTGTTGTGGTGACTGTTTAAAAAAATGAAGGAACACATATTTATAGAGGAAGAAATCCTGAATAAAAGGCCATGAAGCAAGTCTGTGAAGCATAACTTCTGAGTGCATGTTTCAGTCAGCTCACCACTCCATCCTATAATATTAGCTTCTTCGTTGGTAACAGCACATAACGTACTGTGAAAGCATAATTGGCAGTTCTGAGGTTTCAACTTTCTCAGCAGGATATTCATTTAAGAACAGCCATTTAGTGTTCTAAGAAACACATGCCAAACAATTTTGACTTTGATTGCTCTCCCAATGCTTAAGGCCAAAGTGGAAAAAGGTATTATTGAGGTAACCTAGAAATAACTGCTAAAATGTCAAAGCAACTTCAGCATAATTTCCAGTTATCACATTTTCATTTTGTGATTACAAATTAAACATTAATCTCCTAGGACTCTTGAAAGACTCAGACATACAGACTATGGTAACTACATACTTTTACTATTACCTGTACTGTAGTTACTGAATAATAAGATACTTACTGAAATATAAGAATATAGGTAAATATCTAAATAATAAAATGAGAGGGAGGATAAACAACTACCATAAATGTGTCAGTGTAGTCATGATATCTCATATAGTTCAGTATGGAATAGTTTGGGGAATCTAGTCTCCATCACTCCATAACTTCTGGTTCTTACATAATGTGTATGGACATACTAAGAATCAACACACTATAATGTACAATTAAACAGTGTTGTTTTGTATTTCTATCATAAATGCAAGAAAGTGCTTCTCTTTCCTTATCTACTGTAGGCTATATTACATAATCAGAATTCTGACAATTATGTCATTTTAATATATTGAATCATAAAGCTTTGATCCCCAATAAGGTCAAAGAAGATGAAACTTCTCCACTTTGTATTTTTTTTAAATAAGTTTTAGCAATTTTTAAGTGTAAAACTTCTCATATGCATTCAGCGGCATGCAGTCACTGCTGCTCATGATATTAGATGTGACGGCTAAAATCTAATATCTGTTAGTAGCTCGACATTGAAACTATTAAGTTTAAACAATAGATTATATACCATGGTTATCGATGGCAGATGGCTTAATAAGAATGATGTGGGACAAACTATTACACACACACATAAAGGCAGATAGACAGCTGCACTACAGATTTCTAATTTTTTTTTTTTTGTTTCAAATCCATAAAGGCCTACAGGCTTCATGCTGTGGTTCCTCTCAATACCAAACATGATAACCAGAAAAGTTTGTAACCCTTTGTGTCAAAACAAAATACTGTATTGCTAAACTTATGGTTATCTGTGCTTTTATGTAATAATCTATCTGATTTTAGTTTCTCCTCTAAAGGCATTTTGGAGGAAAAACAATGATAGAGTATATAAAATCCAGTTTAGTTCTTGTACTTTACCCATGACAGTATTTCACATGTGCCTTCCCAATCACTGCTGATGATGTGTTATGGATGCATCAACAAAGCAGGCTGAAAAATATCAGCCCAAATGTAGTTCAACATAGGAATGAATTTCACACTGTGTGTTTAATCTGTGTCGCTGATAGGCTGTGTGAATATACAGTCTGGGCCAGGAAGAAATCAACCCCAGCCTCACTTCTGTGTATTTTGCCTAAATCCATTAGTGGTGCTGTTGCACATGATTCCATAAAAGACCAAAATAAGCTGCCTTAAGATTTGTTAGACCAAATAATCTAATGTGGATGCCAAACTGGGGGGAGTATGGTGGCTTATATTTGCCTTGTACCTCCAGGGTTGGGGGTTTGATTCCTGCTTCTGCCCTGTGTATGCGGCACTTGCATGTTTTCCTCTACTGCATACATGATCTCTCAAATGTCCATGATTGGCTAGTGTCACTGTGATACACAGGGGAGAGTGAGTTACCATCCCTCCTGCACAGAGAGTGTGGTCAATTTTGCTTCCTTTGCTTCATTCTCAGCTACAGATGGCTGTCTAACTAACAATCTCCTGGTGACAGACTAGACGCATTTCTCTTGCGCCGCTTGGGAGTGTCTTTTTATATTCAAAAGACAAGGAGGGGCTTAGCCATGCTAGCCCATTTATACCAGCCACCAGTGGCATGTATAAAACATATTTATAACATTAATTCATACCAGCCACTGGTACCTTAAAATTCCAATAACACTCAATCATGTGACTGCACATGTGCATAAAGAAATTTATAAAGTTCTTACTGTGAAAGAACACACCATTGACGTGTTGTTTGCAGTTTTATTTTATTGTCTTATGCTATAGTGCAGTGAGATACGGTACAGTGGAATACGGTACAGCAGCTCACCCTGCAATGTGCTCCCTGTCATACATAGAAACCTCACAACCCACAAACCTCCACTGGGTAAACAAAACAAATTGTACACACTCGATGCTAGTAAATACAGTCAGCACACATTTATCAAATAAATCAAATTAATATTCAGTCTGCATCTCTCAGGGTGGTGTACTGTTTATCTAAATAGGACTGCAGAAAGGAAGAAAACTAGATGAATGTGGATGTGAAGATGGATGTTGTGCTTTATGACAGAATTTATGATTTCCTTCTTAAGTGCTAAGGCAATCACTGTGTATGCAACTGTGTAAATGAAGTACGTACTGGACATTTTGGCACTTTGTAATCTCCTGCTCTGTTGTCACCAGTCCATGCAGCATATCACAGGCCATGCTGGATTGTCAGACATTTAAAAAAAGATTTTGTTTTTCAAATCTCTCTTCAAGGCACAGCAAGAGAGCACAAAACAAACACTCGTTTGCATTCAATTTGGCAAGAAAACCCTCCCACCCCTTTCCCAACCAGTCATATAACCACTGGCAGCAAAGAACATAGTACAAAACTTACAAAGAGCATTAGAGTGTTATAGTAGCTGGGGCAACACTTCACCAGATTGAGAGTGCTACAGACTGAACAGATCATGTGTAAGGAAGGTGGTTTTTAGGACGACATGCAGTTTTGGAGACCCTGGGCCCTGATGCGTGAATGCATTATTAATATCAATGTCTGTCTGATAATGTTTTTTTCACTCTTCGAGCTTACTATAAAGGTCATGTCTAATTAATCAAATGCTGAGAGAATTCACTCATTTTGTAATTTAATCCAACTGATTCTCTGTGTTTCTCCTATCCTAGCTAAATACAATAATTTGCACTGCAGGGATAATTGTGGCTTTTGTTCCATTTTGGACTACGAACATGACTATGCAGTTAAGGAAAAAAAAACATAGCTATAGTAGGCAGGTTAAAAATCGATGGAGATGGATTCTGCATTCTTGATTCAATAAAAGATAAAGACAAAAACATTAAATGCTTACAAAACCTCCAAATTACACAGTTAACTGTCCCAAAAAATAATAATAATAATAATAATAAAGCACAACATTTCTTCAATGAAAAGCGATACTGTACACCTTTAGATAAACCCCTAAAAGCAAGTAAAAACAGCCTTATATTATAATTTTAAAATCATGATGAGTGATAAGCAACTAGCAACAAGTACAAATATATTCCTTCCCATGTCCAATTTTACTGACATCCTGCCTAAACAGAAGTGCACTGGGTCAAGTTTTTGGGAGCCACATAGAACAAGCACAGAAAAACACTAAAGTGAGGACATGACCTCAGAAATCAGCAGAGCCAAGGAAAAGCTCCTCCAAAGCACAGGGTCCAGTTTTCCATACTTCCGTCAGCAATGGTGCCAGACGCCATCAGCCTCCAGAAAGGCCCAAGAAAAACAGAAGAGAACAGAAGAAGACAGAAGGCTATAGAGCAAGAAAGATTGCGAAAGAAAGACAGACAGACTGAGTGGCCACACATTGTGCCAGATCCACTCCTGAAATGGTTTGAAAGAAATGAAGGGAAACTGAAGGGGGAAAGATGCAGCATTGTGCCTCAGTAACAGCCTCAGGTTAAGGGGAGGCAGGGGCCTTTTTATTTTGCTGGTAGAGGTGAGTGGGTGTCACTGGTAGTCCACTGGGCTGTCCATCAGAGAGCTGGAGCAGACGGGTCCTGGTGTGACCTCAAGCTCCGTCTCAACTGTCTCCTCCACATCTTTCCCAGTTGCCCCCTCTTCCTCGTGCACCGAGGCCTGGCAGTTGCCCATGGTGCCATAACTCTGGTGGGCAGGAGAGGGCATGGGTGTCAGACCCAGCTCCGGTTCCAGTAAGACTGATGCTATGAAGAGCTGAGCAGAGAGGAGGAGAGAAAGAGACATGATATTACTCTTTTCAGGATACTGGGCATTTTCACCTTATGCGGTAATGTTTTCTGTGTCAGACTGACTTTGTTTGAGTGAGAAAGTGGTGAGTAGGTGGACACAAAATTTAATGCGTGCTATATTAAGTGGTCATTACATTTTCTTTAGCTAGAATCAAAGGAGGGCAGATGATGTTTTTAGCATACAAGGAATGAAATGCAATAAGCAGATACATTAGCAGTAGTCGTGGTGGATGCAGTGCTTCTCTCCATATCACTGTAGGCTCCTTCTGTGGTTGTATCAGACATCTGAAAAATGGGTAATGCATGAAGGTTATGCAGCATGTAACACAAAAGGCACTAATATCACAAGTTGATAACATTTCATCACAAACTTATTACATGAAAATAATAAAAGGAGATTACATATCATTGCACTAATCCATGGCTCACCTGATAGCTTGTTGATCTGTCTGGTTGTAGTTTTTTCAGACAGATTCCAAAGATGGAGAAGATGATACACAAAAGTACAGAGATGAACGTGAACAGAGTGATGGGTTGCATTGGACCTGAAAACACACAATTATACAATGAGGCTATTACACAGTTTACAGTTCTTCCCCTTTCAGCGGATTCATTGACCTGCAAAAATCATAAACAGCCTGGGAAATTATTATGCAATGTAAATAAATATAAATATAAAATAATGTTGAGAATGTGTCAATTAATGAGAATATTAAGAACAGACACTATGAATTGTGTTTTGTTTACTGGCATCTTACCGAGTCGCAGCACAGAGAAGAAGAGGAGCCAGAACATGCAGAGAATTGGTGCCACAAGCACCTGCCTGATAGCAGCTGAGTGGATGTGCTGACTCAGCTTGGTGGGGATGTAGGCATAGTAGATGTTATAGCGGTCAACCATGTGCTTCAGAATCAGATACAACAACCCTAAAACAGGTAGATCACTCCTATTACTAAAATGGCAAAAACATTTTCACTTTATCACAGGAGATGAGCAATGCTTGTTCATGAAATAACAGGAAATATTGAAAACTATCACACAGAGACATAAAGATCATAGCTGGATGGATAAAGAATGCCCATCAAGTACATGATATTACTCGGGTGTGCAGTTCGAACCAACAGCACAGCCCAGATGTAGAAAGCAGATGCCATATGACCTCAGTATCAAGGGGGAAAATGATGATTGTGGACTGCGGCGTAGTAAATAAACAGTCATAATGTGTGCTGGTGACAGAACAGGTGTGGAGTGGGCGTCTGGCTCTCGGCTAGACGGCTCGGAGCGTCTGGAAGACTAGAGTGGTGTTCACACCTCGCAGCCACCTCGCGTTACACTGAGATACTGTCAGTGATACGGCTCAGACGCCCACACAGCACACACTCTGCCGAGGAGGAGAACCAGAGGATAGGAGCGGAGCGAGGCAGCGTGAACACACATATATAGCAAAAGCAGGATACTGACCACAGGAGGAGGAAGAGGATTGGAGAAAAAGACTGGAAAAGAGAGATGGGATCAAAAAAGGTGGAAGGAAAGAAAAGCAGGACACAAATGTGTTCGGGGAACAGAAAGCAGATGAAAAATTAAACTAGAATAGGCAGGAAAACCGATTTCTTCAAGGAATTGAAAAGATTTACGTAGATGGTATTTGAAATGTGGGATAAGTTAAATAGGAACAACATTGCTAAAAAAAAAAATCTCAGTATAAAGTGTACACTAGTAAACCTATACTGCAAACTCACCAAAGGGTACGATGATGGGGCAGGTAATGCTATAGGTCATACTAACAGAGAATATGCACATAGTCCAGGCATACTCTAACCCAAACTGGAACTCATAGGCCTGACTCTGCAAGAGGACAAGAGATTTACTGTTAAACAAATTATTCCGCATAGTTAACGTCATGGTTCTTATTAGTCAGTCTGTTTGTGGTTTAGAACTATAGCAAGAACAAGAATTAAAGCTGCCAAGCAGACTTGCAAGATGTACATATGTACTATATCAGGAGTGCAGCGCAAATGCAACTTAATGCACTCACAATGCATCTAAAACAAACATCTAAAACAAGCTTTACTAATGCTATGTACTAAATAAGAATATACTAAGGCTGTAGTTCATCATGCAAACTGCACCTGGGAATTCCTACTACATGTGTTGTGCATGAGGCACATATTGCTTTTAAAAGCCACCCCTGGTCACCCTTAGAGCTGTCACAAAGCTCGGGACTAAAGAAGAATTGCAAAGGAAATAAAATGATAATAAATGGTTCATATTAAGTTCTTATTAAACAAATCTTGTGTCAGATCAAATGAACAGTGTGAAGAGCATTAATATCACCAATATGCCATTTGATTACTAATTGTTTTAGTGAAAAGGCTGCTGTGTAAGTCTACAAAATAATAATATGTATAAAGGTATGCAATTAAATTATCTTACAATTTTCTTGTGGTAGACTGCATCTTCTATAAAATTTGTGAAAAAAAGTTCTAAACTCTCAAAAAAGTCCTGATTAATGTATTAAAGTGACAAATGTGCCCCAAATGACAAGCACTATTAAAAGACAAAGTTCCCCTGAACAGTTTTTTTCACCAAAGCCCTAAAATGGAAAACATGCAAAACTGGCAGCCACTAATTTCCCAAAGTACATCAAACTGAGTATGTAATCTGTCACTGATCCCATTTCTCCACCCTATTTTGTGCAACCTTCCTTTAAATGCATATGTGTGAAATAGAGAAGCACACTTTGCGTGTTGCCACGTGCACAGTGCTTCAATTACACATTTAGACCTGTATACCAGTTTCACACATAACACCTGAGGTTTTTTCCACACAAAATGTGACTTAATTACACCTGAAAACAAGTGCAAACAACTTAATACAGCAGTGTCTACTAAGTAAACATGTTTCCGTTGACAGAACTTTACAGAAAAAACCCCCAAAATAATTCTCAGAATCAGCATCTTTTGAATAATAGCACCTTCCCTGACAGAGAAAAACATTATTATGTGTCTGGAGCTGACAAAATAATAGAGCAGTCCCTCTTACTCACTCGTTTAACATGGATGCGCTCAGCTTTGGATTTTGCAAAACAAAGACGCAGCGAATAAACCAGTAGTGAGGGAATCCGCAGCAGCTCCATTGCCGTGCCAATCAGACTTGATGTGATGACGTAATTCACAAAGAAAGCTCCATTATCAGGCAAGAACACACACCTAAGAAATGATCCAAAATAAACAAATAGGGAAATATGCACTCTTGTTTAAAGTCTTATAATTAAACTCTTATAATTAAAATTACATCAGATGTCAATTAAAAGCAGCTCTAACTCACTGGAACTTTACATCTTTCTGATCCAGGAAGCGAGTGTCAAAGAGCCACCTGAAGAAAAAATCCAAACTAGAGAACAGACAAAAATGGTTTATACCAATATATTCGTAGATATAGCTATATTTTTGGATATACAGTATGGCATCGCTAATAATTAATGTACCTGGACAGACCAAGAGAAGGCAGAATAATGACCATAAAGACCAGCAGTAGAAAGCACTTGTGCATGGTGATCTGATTCTCACTGGACCTGGAAAATGACAGCACATGATTATTCCGATAAGCTTGAGCTGTATCTTTTGTTATTTTAACTATTCACAAGACCTGAAGATGCAGTTCAGCTACCCTTGAAAGTAACCTGCACAGAATGTATTGACTGTGTCAATTTCACTCTATATATAGCTCCCATACTCAGGTGGGCTACTTCCTGGAGGTGGATTACGTCCTGAGCCGAGTAATCTGTGCTGTTCTCGTTTCCTACAGGAAACCATTTTCAGTCTGTTCAACAAATTTTGTTTTGTTGCCCAACTTGACTAAAACCTGATTTATAGTACAACCATGGGAAACAAGTATAAAGTAATTTTTGGGTGTAAAAATGCCCCTGAAAGACTCTTCACTTCCGTTCAACTTCTAGTGCTCATGTAGATGCACCATTCTGACAGAAAAATGTTATAGAATCCAGAGAGGC
Source organism: Pangasius sanitwongsei (assembly GCA_037576675.1). NCBI lineage: Eukaryota > Metazoa > Chordata > Actinopteri > Siluriformes > Pangasiidae > Pangasius > Pangasius sanitwongsei. Next base: position 14,332,388 of record CM075012.1, read on the forward strand.
CACAACTGCACATTTGTTATTTCCTTAATGTTATCACTATGACAGCAAGACTGAAGAGGTTAGCTAAGAGTGCGACTGATTGACATACACAGAGCAGGAGAGGAGAATGCGTGTGTATGGTGGGTTTGGAGGTTGGGTGGGGGTTGCTCTGCTGTTATGTAATATGTTTGTGCACCACACTGAATATGTCACTGCAGTATAAAACACAATGGCACAAACATCCACAGGCACAAAAAAAACAGCTACTCATTAAGATCGAATGTGATAATATTACAAAAATAGCTTTGGGTAATCCTAAACCAGTGAAGTAGGATGCATATAGCAACAGTAAGTAGTGGCTTCAGCTTTGTGGTTTTGTTTCTGTTTGATGGTTCTACACCGTGCTGCATGGTTTTAGTCATCCTGAGTCAGATGTAATTATTGTGTTTTGGAGCTAAGACTGAACACTTGTTAGTAGTCTTTTTAAGGCTAGTGAATGTTAACTGCAGTGGGGAGAAGCTTTTAGAATTCCAGTCGTGTTTACTCCACACCTGGTCCAGTGATATTCAAAGAAGGCGGAGTAATACACAATGAAGGGGAGCAGAACGGAGAACGCCCATAGGAGCAAAGTGGGGAAGAACTGGGTGATAACCGGACTCTGTAGAAAAGAGCAGAGAGTTTAAAATCCCTTACGTGGTGAGAAAAATCAGTTTTTCATTTTACAATAAATAATCATACAGTAAAACAGTACATGAGAGAAGGGGATGTAGTAGGCACTGACCCGGAGGCTTTCCATAGGCCGAGTGACATTGAACTTGTCCATAGTGTTGACAATAATGGCAGGAGTGGTGAGGAAGAACAGCAGGAGGAAGAGCAGGATATTAAGCAAGACACATCGAAGCCACCAGCGAGAGCCACTCACTGACAGGTTCTCCCTGCAGAAAACATACAGTAATGGATTATGTGTACTGTTTTCCACTCTAGTACTTGTGTCTAATAAGGACCCTTTCCTTATAGCTGAGAAAAAGACTACAAAATGCTCCCAGGGCAAACCTACACTTCAAGCCAATAATTAAATTTTTACATTCATAGAACCAGCATAAAAAGCACTCAGCATTTCATTGCTCTTTTTTTTAAATTTGTCTATCCGGATGTTTCCCCTGATGATGCAGGAATTCCAATTAGCACAGAACAGGAATCAGCGAGACGTCAACAATTTGAGGAATCTTTGATATAACTCAGACACCAGCTCCAACACACACACACACTCACACACACACATTCAATATTTGCAGACATTATATGAGGGATAGGAGCTGCCACAGAGGCTGTCCAGACAAACAGGCAGATTTGCAGAAGGGGAGATTAAATGAATTCAATTCACTCTCTCTAACCAAAGTAATTGGACTGGAATAAAGTGTGTTTGGAAGAAATGCATGATATTAAATGAGGAAAGAATCCTATTATAGCAGATTTCCCATCTGTTTATCTACAGAAATGAACACTGCTACCAGAGTTCATGAGACTTCATGAGAAATATACACACGTTCATAACCAGCTTACATTTTATATAACGTAGTCTTCTACATGCTGTGATCCTTCTAGGAGTAAATCAAGCATATTATTATATTTTAAATCCTGCTATGCTGCATATTAAATGTATTGTGATAATTGGAAATACCATTACAGAACAAATTAATTGAAGCATTTCTGTGGTGAAGTTCATTCTATTCCAGACCCTTTCAATAAAATATACTCAGAGGGTAAAATCTGAAAAAACAAAAACACATGGACCAGCAAAATTCAACCCATCACAGCAAGGAAGCATTTCTGCTTGCACTCTCATTCTGGTTTTCTAGCCCATATGTTTTGGAATTGCAGAGAATACAGAAAAACACTTGTTTGGTTTTTAACTGTTTAAGTTCTAAACAGCTACCTTCTTCCACCAAATTCGTTGACTACACCTTAAATGAAAAAGAAGAGAGCTGACATGGCCATTTCATTCTCTGTATACATACCAGATGATGTCATTGGGGGCAGGGGCATAGCGGATACCCCACTGATGCGAATGCACAACTGTAGTGATGCTGGACTGCTGCGGTTTCCGACGGCAACGTGCCCTCCTATAGTCCTTCACAATGCTACACAAATCCAACAGGTACATTTAACCTCCTATGAGAACTTTTTTTTTTTGCAATGTATATCTGTGAGAATTTTAAAAGAACTCTCTTGTGTTACGGAAGAGCAAGCAACTTCAATATTACTATACTATGACCAATCAGTAATGTAAGTACATGTAGTGCTTACACTGCAGTCATCCTCTCGTCTCTGAAAGTGACAAAGGCAATGCCCAGTCTCTTCATGGTAATGCGATTCTTTTCTGCATTAAACTCATCTGTAAGCTTCTCCTCCAATTCACTATAATACTGCTCTGCATCGATCTGCAGAAGAGAAGAGAAGAGAAGAGAAGAGAAGAGAAGAGAAGAGAAGAGAAGAGAAGAGAAGAGAAGAGAAGAGAAGAGAAGTTAGTGTGCAGTGGTCCCCAGTGGCCAATTTGAGGAGGTGCAATGATATAGCAATAACACTGGAGTGAAACAAATTGTGTACTATTTACGCTCGCTATTATATTATTTACGGTCATAAACACAATGTATGTTCAAATCACTATATTACATTGTACCTGTTCAAAGCCACATAAATCACAGCAGAAGATCTGAGCACATGGGTGTGTCTTTATCATGATCCTCCCTTCCTTCTGTGATTTGGTAGTGAAATACATCCTCCCCTTCATTGCTTTTCGTCTGCAAGAGCACCAGACAAATGAGGATTTGAAGAGGAGAATAATATGCACTATCATACAAAATCATTTTGAACCTAACACTGCAATCCAAGAGTCAATATCGTACAAGTGGACTTTAATCGACTTTCTTGAGTGCATAACCCCTGAATCACAATATGCTGACTGAAAAAAGGGAATGTTAAATGGTTTGCTGTGGGTGGAATGGGAATAAGGAAATGAATTACCTCTCACAGTCCAGCTTCATTAACTTTTGGACGTTGAAACAAAAGCAGATGTCCATGACTGTACAGCTCGGGTAAGCTTCGCTGTTGGGTTATAGAAAAGAAATCCAATATACTTAACCCGAACGAATTTTGTGTTGACCGGTAACATTAAGCATGCAAATGCAAATGAAAGACTGGAGTTAGCAGGATAACAGAGTGGCTCTTTTCATTACTCACTGGAGGTGTTTGGTAATCAGACCGGGGTCAGAAATCTCTCTGGGAATGTTGGTGATCATTAAAGTTCTGGCCACCTGTAAGGACAACAAATGGAAAGAAATAAACCTCTATATAATCACCAACCACTTTATTACCGCACCTGTACACCTGCCAGACTGGGGTGAGCTGACAGGAAGGCTATGGTAACTCAAATAACCACTCTTTACAACCATGGTGAGAAAAGGATTTCAGAATGCACAACATTTTGTGCTTGAACCTTGAGGCAGATGGGCTGCAACAGAAAAAGACCACACTGGGTTTTACACACACACACACACACACACACACACACACACACACACACACACACATGCTGTGGACCATACTAACCTTCTCATCCTCTTTGTATTCCAACTGTGAGGAGTGGTGGACCATACAGAGTACAGTAATTACAAAGTACAGTAGTGCAAAGATGCTGTGTATCCACAAAAAACTGTTCCTGTGGTAAAGAGAGAGGACTGGTTATAACCAGCAACATGTATGCTTTGGTTAATTTGCCACATAATATGACAGTAATTCATATGTTCAAATAAAGACAAATGATAACTTACTGTGCTGCTATGTTAGCCACAGTTGTCCGACCAAAATTCTTAGAGCTGTCCTCTGAAAGAGCCAAAAAAAGGTAATCATTTAAAAAGATCATACATACAATAATACTGAAATCTAATGTCTCAATGTGCACTAATATATTCCCATTCACGATAATATATCTCAAATGAAAGCATCAGCTATAGCTTACTGACAACATAAAAACATAGTGCCCATGCAGTGTTCTGCTGTATTTTATGTGACAGTAAATAATCTGTCAGTTTAGGAGCATTTTCTTGACCCAGGTCTGAAAAAAGCTTCTCTGTATGTACAGATTTACATTTACATTTATTCACTTGGCAGACAGTTTAATCCAAAGAAGAGGAAGCAATCCAAGCAATTGAGGGTTGAGGCTTGGCTTCCCGGCTCTCCTGGGATTTGAGCTCTCAATCTTCCAATCACTAGTTCAGAACCTTAACCACTGAGCCACCGTTGTCCAGACTTATTGTATATGACTACATTTTGAAATCCCTTTCAATACAAAGCCAGTTAGAATGCCATGGAAAGGTCAACATTTTCCCCACATTTCTCTGTGCTGACAATAATGCACACAAACATTTAGAAACAAAATTTTTGACTTTGACTGCAATGGCTCTAAAAAAAAAAGTTAGGGCATGTTCAAACTTTGTACTTCATATTCTAGTTTTAAATCTTACTCTCTCTTTACTTTAAATGGATCAACATTAAACGTATCATAGCCCATTCTGGTGGAGGAAAGTTCAGCTATGTGAATGTGGGTGTGTGAGTACAGGAGGCTGCTTTTCACAATGCTTTTCTTGGGGTGAGGAGAGTCAGGGCCTTTCCCATGACATCCCGTGTTTTGCTTGGCTTCTCTAACCCCCAGTTGCCACTCAAACCATCTGCAAACACTATGGGGTGGTCCAAACAAGCCCTTTGGGCTCATCCGCTAATGTCTGGGTATAAGTGAAACCTCCTAAAGTTTCCAGATTATTTCCAAACCATTTCTAGCAAGTAATTCATCATAGTACAACCCTATGAGAAACTACTGAAAGAAACATAATAGTAAGTTATATTATGTAAGTTATATCCTTATATTTATGTCACTGTCATGTACAGTTAGGTCCGGAAGTATTTGGACAATGACAGAGTTTTTGTGATTTTGCCTTTATACACCACCATAATGGATTTGAAATAAAACAATC
>CM075012.1:14340026-14351639 GCA_037576675.1 Pangasius sanitwongsei
AACATTTTTCTGTAACATTTAATTTTGTGCTGGAAAACTAATGTTTGGAATTCTAAAATGTTTTTGTACTGAATCAACAATGTAGAAGTCATAAAATAAAAATCTATAACAAAGTTTGTACTAAAAAAAAAAAGGGTGCCTAAGACTTTTTCACAGTACTGTGTATATAACTATAGACCTAGAATCTTCACCAATCAAGATAGATGTGCCTAATAAAGTGGCATGTAAGTGAACATCGTGTTGACAAACCCCACCAACTCTACAGTGCCTAATTCACTCGTATCAGCACCACACACACTGTCACATCAGTGTCAGTGCTGTAGTGAGAATGATATTCCCATATCATTATCATCAAGCCATATTCAGAGTAAGCAAGTCCAAAAGTTATGCCACTGTTTACACAGGGAAAGTTGCAAGTATTCAGAGACAAATTACATAGCTGCTTAAGTTAATTTTCTAGGCTCCATGCAAATCATCTTTGTGCAGTTCAAGCCTCTGAGGTTGGCAAGTTTTTCTTGAGTAGAAGCATCCAAGATGGGATTTTTCAGCAGCGTCCACACCCCTGCCTTTACACAGCACTTAGCACTTGTTTGAAAAATCAAGGGAAAGAAAATGCAGACTGAAGAAGCAAGACATGTTTTTTTCTTTGCTGTCAAATGTAGTACAATGTAAAATAAAAACAAATAAATGTAGTACAATGTAAAATAAAAATAGAAAAATACAAAAAAATTGAATATGATAGTGTATGAATGAGATATAGTAAATTAGTGCGATGTCGACCAACATGTGCAAAACCTGCATAGCAACAAAATGGGCTACAGTCAGTAATTTTAGTATTTAATATTGTAGGTTTAACTCGTAAGGTGGACTGCATATATGAAAAGAAGATATCACCTTACTATGTCTGGGATATAAGGAAATTCATATTATAACTATGTAGATTTGTTATGGTACTCGAAATCAGAGCCTTGAGAAATGCTTGCCATCAGTAGTAACATGCACATTCTCCACAAGATGGTGCCAGTATCTCACCCATATTCACCAAAAGTGAAGGAGCACTGTGAGGGCCACAGGCATGCTATATTACTGTATGCTATAACAGTGTGCTTTAAATTGTGTAATATATGACTAATCCTTGCAATTATCATCTGATCATGTGATATTGAATGTGTAGATTCTACAAGAAAAGTAGTTGGGGGTGATTGATAATCTTTTTCACAATATTCACAATTTGTTTATTTTTTTTTTTTAGGACAGTACGAATACACAATACAACAGATAGGTCAAACTTCTTTTTTGCTTTTCATACTAAATATTTATCATTGGGCATATGTGTATTTTTGTGTGTGTGTGTCCATCTGCCTGTTTAGATGTGCATAAATATGTAGGATAGCTGGCCAGAATGTTGCACTCTCTGCAGACCTTATCATTATCAAACTGCATCTTTTTAGTAGAGGATGTGACAGAGTGTTCTCAGTGGAGGTTGATGTACCTGTCATTCTCCATGAGCAGAGCCAGACGCCCATAATCCCATGCAGCCTTCCTCACACAGGAGAACACCAGCAAGAGGAACTACAGCATTCAGCATGAAAAGATCAGACAGATCCATATTATACTATGTTTATACCATGTGTATGTGAAAAAACATATTATTATTCGACGACATCCTATAGCAATCAACAAAAAACCTCTTCCATAATGGTACTGCACAATCACCTCAGGTCGACTGACAGCCTCAGTTAACCTGTTTGTGATTTAATATACAATTTTTCTCAGCACTAAAGGAGCAAGACCATAACAAAAACTAATACTACATTTGAGAATTTCATTATATTTTCCCAGTTTACAAATCCATACTTAGATAAAATGTTACATAGATGCTGTTTATTTGATTTTTCATGTAAAACCTTTAAAATCTGTTCATATGCTGTCTCAATAGGAGTAGTAAGAATAATCCTATAGGTCTGTAGCCAATTGTTTTGACAATACTCATAGTGTGCATATACAACTTTGCTGATTGTATAGTCAAATTATCTCTAAAAAGTATGAAATTTACCTATTTACATTTCACAGTATTCACAGTTTTCTTGTTTACATGTTTTAACTGAGAGCTCTGAGTCTATTATAACCTTTAGCTACTTAAACTCATGTACTGCCTCAAGTTTCTTCCTTTGTGCAAATACTTGAATTAAATACAAACTGGCAATTGTGCATATACATAAATACACAGTGTTGTAGGAAGAGGGAACAAAGTGTTTCTTGCATAAAGGCCTCCTGTGCTCCTCTAGGCCCGTATGCAGTAGTAATAATTAGCCATTTCTTTTAGGAAGAGAGAGAGAGGAGGTGAGTGGTTGTCTTGGAAACTGACAGGGAGTAAGGTCAGTATGCACACTGTTCATGTAATGACTCCAACAGGAATGCAATCAATGACTAGACAACAAGAACACAGCTACAGATCTTGCTCTTTAGTAACCAAGCCTGTAATTTGAACCTGCATAAAATATTTCCACTGACACTGACCAAATATGTTCTGCCTTCATTTGGTTAATCAACCTGCTCTGTTATAAGCATAACTCATATGGGGCTATACCTACAATAATCCAGAACACTCTGTTGTAGTTTTCTGCATAGACCCTGATGAACTGATGAATCCTTTATGGTTCTAGATTTAAGCCTTTTTGTATGGAAGCTAAAGCAGTGAAAAAAACGAATGACCTTCTGCAGGTCTGTGAAACCAATATGGAGCCTGTTGCTTGTTTATAAACAGCAGCAGAGCAAGAAATACTGTACCAGCCAGAGGACGAGGTTGATAGCGAGGACAGTGGGCACTCCACCGAAGGGCAGCCCCTGAAGCACACTGCTGTGAGAGTGTGAGAGGTAACATCTCTCCGCAGTGCTATTCTCCTCAGCCACAGAGCCCTGCAAATGCAGGACATCCCGATCCACTGACGCTGTGGACCATGGCTCAAGCGCAGGACTCGCCGTCCCCAAGGAATTGGAATACACCGCCATGACAATAGTCTGGGTCTCAGTAAGCCTGCAGACTGTCAAAGCATCGCTAAGGAAAGAAATCAATACCAGATAGGAGTCAATGGAATGATTCTGATGTTGTTCTGTATCAGTTGTGCACAATGATTCTCAAAGCAACTGACCAATGAGAGCTAGATATTTGATCATTAATAGTTTTTTTAAATACATAAGATGAAGTGTTTTAAACAACAAAAAAAAGTGTAGAGTAATTTGGTACATTCCAATGAAAACACTGATATGCCTTAAATGACATGACTCCTGCTAAAAAATACATATTTCTTGTGAGTTGCCTTTTTAAAAATGGCTGAGCAGTTCTGTTCCTACAGAGCATGGAGCTCATTTCTGGGACAGAAAAATGTAAACAGAAGCCAGAAATGAAGAAACAAACCAAGATTCACAATATTCTGTTTTTGAAATTATATGATATGGATATTATATGATATTGAATAAATCATATGGTTATTATACTGTATTTCTAGAAACACTACAAACAGAAACAAACTACACCTTTTACTAATCTTCACAGAAAAAAACCCCAAAAAACAATCTTTCACATTAAGGCACATCATTTATATACTACATTTTATTTTATAAAGTGAAACAGACACAACCGCACGGTGGTTTTTGTTCTCTAGAGGCAATATATTTCTGAGATTATTTCACCTGCAGAGCTGATTAAGCTAAAACCTTTTAAGCATGAGTAATAATATCTGCAGCAAACAAAAGGCAGCCAAATAGCACCTGAGCCTTGAGCCAGGACTCAGAGGGGCCATAAGCAACGCTTAAGGTGAACATTTGTACTACCTTCAGAAAAAAAACAGGTGGGAGAGAAATAGCAAGAAAGAGAGAGAGAGAGAGAAAGAGGAGTGAGAGAGAGAGTGAGAGCGAGAAGGAGAGGAGGTGTGTGGCGTGTTGGGATCACATGCACGTTCACATGATAACCACACAGGGTTCTCTTAGTCACTGCAATAATGCTGTCATTTGTGTTGTTTGAAATGTCAGTCAGATGGCTCTTATGGGACATTCATGATAACACTAATCAAGTAGCTTTTATAAACACATTCATCAGCTCACTCATGTTACAAAATGAGATAAAATGAGGTGGCATGAGATAATTATAGACAGCTCACAAATTCAAGGAAAAGCTAGTGGCTCTGTTATGCAGTGTGAGGCATTTTTCTGGCATGTTTTGGGTCCACTTGTCCCCTTAGAGGGAAGCATCACTGCAAATCAATACAAAGCTATTCTGACTGATCACTGAGCACTCTGATGAGACATTTCTTTCCTGATGGGAGTGCTCTCTTTCTGGACGACAGTACCCCCATCCACAGGGCATGAGGGCTCACTAGATGGTTGATGACATGAAAATTATTTAAATCATATCCTATGGCCATCAGAGTCACAAGATCTCAACCCGGTTGAGCAGCTATGGGAGATTTTGGACTGATGTGTTAGTGCTCTCTATCACCATCATCAAAACACCAACTGAGGTAATATCTTTGGGAAGAATGGTGTTCATTCTTCCAGCACAGTATCTATGTCAAGGAGCACTGAAGCTGTTCTAGCGGCTTGTGGTGACCCAACACATCATTAAGACAATTTATGTTGTTTTTGCCTCTTTAATTTGCCACTTGTTTGTATGTTAGATAGGTGTGTGAAAGCCCATAAAAGAATTAATGACATATGCAGAGCTCTGACTCTTTAAATCTTTAAGCTTCAGGGGAATTAATGCATGAAAGAAATTAAGAAAATGAGATGAAGAAAGAAAATATCTCAAAAGTTAAGCTAAAAGGGCACAGCGTGCTTTCAGATTCAAGTGCATAGTCAGATTTGTGCCCTGTTACAATATCCAAGCTAGACAGCCAACACAAATCTGCCACAGACAACCATGAGTCAGCAATTCTGTAAGTAGACTCTACCACTCTCCCTAACACACACACACACACACACACACAAAACAAGCACAAAACAAATCTACATTGGTTTAATTGCCTGCATAGCTTTCTTAACTAACAGGATTACTTAATAGTTAATTTAATAAGTAATAGTTTGCTCTTTATACAACAGCACTAGTGAATTCTTGAATCTGATTCTAGATTTTGACCAGTCAGAAGGTGTTGATTAATTGTCTAAATGAGCAGCTCTGACAATAGTTATGGCTGTAAGGCAATTACATTATATTAATTATTATATCATATAATATTATAAGTAATACTCCTGTTATTATTATATATTATGGCTTCCATATTAACAATTCACTCTAATTTCACAGGGCAAAAACATGCATATAAAAGACTAATAATAAACCAATTAACAACATGATATTTAACAAAGAAAATGAAGAAAATGTGAAGCTTTCAGCATTTATTTATTTATTTATTGAAGGAGTGTCAGGTGTCAGTATTTTGTAACAGTCAGTAAGATTTCTGGATTCTCTGGTGAGGGAACAACTGTTTATAGTTGCTATAATGTAAGTGATAACAGGAAGTTGTTTCATGGACATTAAATTTACCTAAACATTAAATGTACTTAAACTGATTTATTTTCCAAAAATAGCTTGACATACTATTCTTTAATTAACAATATCTTGAATCGTTTGCTGTGCTATAAGAGGAATAGAATTCTTTTGTGCCAGGCTATATCTCGCCACACCTTCACTGATTATTTTCCAAAAACAGCATGCCCTAGTGTGTGCTATTCCTTACTTATTTCACATACATACATGTACAGTAAATTTATAATGCTGGGGAATTTTATTTTCCAATTTTTGCTTTTCACTTTTTCAATCTAACAATTGGTTGATGCCTTTGCAGTGTCTTCAGACAATGGAATCAGATCGACTCCAATCAAAAATGAATGTTTTAATGCACTGTACAACGCTCTCAGACAACTTTAGTTAACACAAAGGCAAGATCATCTCCATGCTGGCCTTCATTAGTAAGATGGTTTCTCCAGTGCAGCAGTATTTCCTACAGTCTTACATTTCCTCATGTCAATGATTTTTTTTGGTCGCATATGTTCATTCAAAGTTCATGTATTCTAATTGAAATTTAACACTGGGATGGAAAACATTCCTTCAGATTGCACCAATTCAACATTCTACTGAACATCACACTGAACTATCTGATACAGGAAATCACAATTTAGTGGCAGGGAGGTCTTGATTTTGACTTGGATACAGAACTGCATCTCAGTGAACTATACACAGTACAGTGTAACGCTCCAGGGCTGTGATGAACAGCTGAACAGGCTTAGTGCTGTTTGCACCTGGGTTTCTGATGAGGAACGAGAAAAACAAATAGAATTTCGAATATTTTAAAAACAATGAAGCACTGACAGCAGCTGAGGTCAAACCCCAAGCAGAGATCCTTTCACAGCTGTTCACTTGAGGACCATCACTGCTGTGCTCAAATGATCACCAATCATGTATCCTGAATCCATCAGGCTTTCTCTGAACAATATTTTTACAAGTGATTGCCTGAAAGGGGAACTTAAAAATATTCTAGAGATGACAATCAGTCTTATTCTCAGGTGATTTAAAAAAAAAAAAAAAAAACTGGATGGATGGACCATCCAGTAAAAAGAAATACACTGAGCAATCGGATTATATCTGAAGTAGGACAAGAAGAAAAAAGCAACTAGAAAAGACTACATTGACTGCCAAAGATGTATGCATTAAAAACTCTTGTTCTCTTCCTTGGAGGCCTGTGTAGTCTTTTGTCATCAGTGACAGTTTGAGAAGGTCAAAAAAGGTCTATCTAGCTAAGTAGAGTTAACAGTGTTATTTGTGGATCATTGTTGATGCTGTACTCTTGTATCTTGTTAGGTTTGTGCATCATTATTGATGCTGTACTCTTATTTCTTGTTAGGTTTGTGCATCATTGTTGATGCTGTACTCTTGTTTCTTGTTAGGTTCTGTGACTGCAAAGAAAAGTGTGTTATGTTTGTATAATATTCAGCTGCTGATTCTAAAGGAGTCTCCACATTTGAACATTTTCTTCCATGCTGAAGAAGGGAACATATTGGAGACAATTTCCCAAATGAAAAGAGACATTGTACTGCTAGTTACGAGGGTTCTGTGTTTAAGCAAAATGATATGTAGAGCTATTGACGTGTTTAAAGTGCAAAGGAACGAATCTTAGCAACTGCCTGTAAATTACGCTCTGTGTGACAATACTTTACACTGAAGCAGGGCCATTTTTGAACATTTGGGGCCCTAAGTGACAACTGACTCAAGCATGCAGAGGATAGTCGATAGCTCTTTCCTCCGGGTGTGTTATGCTACCCTGATGCAACATAAGCAGCAGTTCGAAAAGATGTGGTATCTGGCTTCAAATGTCTCCAAGGAAACATGTGATCGCTACCAACTGGGGAGGGTGAAGGCTGTCTTATGATAAGGGAGTGCTGGCTGGTGGGTGGGAATTGACAAAGACTAAATTAGGGAGAAAATGCGAAAATTCAATTGCTAATGCTAATGAAGCCCAAAGCTATTTCCTTACATAACCTTAAGATGGTGAGGTTGATTATCTTTAAAGCTAACAGTCTAATGCTGTCAACTTAGTGTGTGTTAACCTAACACTTCTTACTCCACGTACTAGCTAGCTTGCTAGTTAACCACAAACTTCTTCCATTTAAATTCCATCAACAAGTGGAAGCAAAAAAGCGTACAAACGGACTAAATCCAATAAATTAGTGTTACTTTCTTACAGGTCTTCATGTGAGGTATCTAATGTGAGGTATGTAACTTACCTAATTTAGTTACATAAATCGAAGATTCTCTTCACACCACAAGGGGGTCCCCTGTGACGGCCTGATACATAAAGCTTTTCGCCAAATGATAGTAAAGTGTGATTTTTCACATACGAGTCTAAAAATCATGCAGACCCCTGGTGGTCTATGGGCCCCAAACAACTCCTTTGCCACTTAAAACAAGAAACGGTACTGCACCAAAGTAAACTTTTCCAGTTTTACAAAATTCTCTATAAATCTTAGCGCTGAGCCCCTCTGAAACTATGTGCTACTAATACTCAAAAACTGGGTTAGCAAAAAGAGAGTGTCCTCACATGAAGTGTGATTCCCTCTCCTACATGTCTGACATTTTCCCTGCTGGAGCATCAGGTTTCTGGGCTAACTGAAAATAGAGCACTCTCAGAACCCACTGGTAGGCCCAAGTGGAAGTTTGGTGGCATGGCAAATGGCAGATGAGGCGAAAGCCTCTTTGAGATGAAACCTGATGCGATATTATTAAAGTGTCACTTTGCACAGGAATTCAGTGTTGTTGCTCAGAACGAAAGAAACCCTTCCCTCAGACAGCCTCTATTGTCAGTGCACCTAAAGAAGCCTTGACCGTCTGAGCTGCTAGTAGACTTAGACAAGCCTAATTAAGCTAGACTGGACGTGATGGACTGTAAAAACTGTCTGTCAACAGTGATCAAAGTGATTGTGCTGCCAAAAGAAACAGGTTCCAACACCAGAATAGATTCAGGCGGTACGGCTATACATTTGTACATTCTATGAAGCATTAAAATACAAATAAAAATGTGTGGCAATAGCGATTCTTTTCACTTCCATGTTTACAGCATTTGGCAGATGGCCTTATCCAGAGGGACTTAGATTAGTGCTTTGTAGTCTCCATCAAATCTATAACCAAATCATGGTCAAAGAATCATATCAAGCTAAAACCCTCTTAGAGAGGAGTTAGTACAGCTTCAGAGAGGAGTTAGAACAGCTTTAGAGGGGACTTAGGACAGCTTCAGAGAGGAGTTAGAACAGCTTTAGAGGGGACTTAGGACAGCTTCAGAGAGGAGTTAGTACAGCTTTAGAGAGGAGTTAGTACAGCTTCAGAGAGGAGTTAGGACAGCTTCAGAGAGGAGTTAGTACAGCTTTAGAGAGGAGTTAGTACAGCTTCAGAGAGGACAGCTTTAGAGAGGAGTTAGGACAGCTTCAGAGAGGAGTTAGGACAGCTTCAGAGAGGAGTTAGGACAGCTTCAGAGAGGAGTTAGTACAGCTTCAGAGAGGAGTTAGGACAGCTTCAGAGAGGACAGCTTTAGAGAGGAGTTAGGACAGCTTCAGAGAGGACAGCTTTAGAGAGGAGTTAGGACAGCTTTAGAGAGGGGTTAAGAGACAAGAACAGTAACAAAGCATGTAATATGAATTATTTCAAGCTAACAGGAAGTTCTGGATATAAAATGTAAATCAAGGGAAGTGATAACATTGTAAAGAGAAAATATTTAAATCTCTTTTTAGCACACTGCTGTTGAATTCTAAAATCTGATTGATTGGTTGGTGTTTATTAATTTTCTATGACAGCAGCCCTGAAAGTAGTGCTGGCTGTAATTCAGCCATGTATAAGTTTATATTAATGTGCATGTTCTAATACTTTATCGTTTTTATAGTAAACCTTATTCACATATGGGCACTCCACATGAACTTAGCCTAATAATAAACTGATTTTTAAAAAAAAATGTGTTATTTAACAAAGAAAAAACATAATTATTGACACGGCGAAGCTTTCTGTAAGGAGACGTTTATTTAGATTTATAAGGAGTCTCGGGAGTCAGCGCTTGTAATTTGTCAGCAGGTTTTACCCCACTGGAGAGTCTTCAGGACAGAGGACGTCTGTAACAATACAAGCTTTTTTTGCCTTATTAATAATTTGCCTTAATAATGTAACTATAAATGGTTAAAGGTGTAATGTATCTGTTAATAAACTAAGAATTGTTAGCATTGGCAAATTGCTGGAGAAATAAAAGACTTTGGGAGTTGCTGTTATTGCAAAATAATCAACTACCCCATCGTTGATTATTTTCCAGCAACATTATTATTATTCAACAGCAAACTCTATCATGTTTCATTCCTAACATACAGTAAATGCGTTTACTAAATATAACAATAGGCAACATCACCACCTCCACACACTCACTTTATTGTGCAGTTAAAGCTGAGTTTCATATACAAACCACAATTTATTTCTTCAGATTCTTTACCTATTTTACTTATTTTTATTAGGAATAAATATTCCTATTTTTATCATCTTATTAGGGGGTCTATTCTTGGACAAAAAATAGATCAATTATTAGACTAAGCACAGGCACAGATCTACAGTGCACTCTTCGTTCTCTTCTCTCTCTGTGAATGCTTGAGTTTGCAACAATGCAACAACATCATATTGCCAAAAGCTACCAATCTGTCACACACATGGCCATGTGTTTTCCCCTCAATAAACGTGTCGGTCTAAAACTGAGGTCAGTGCGTCATTGCCAAAGTTTTAGAAGCTGTGTGAGGAATTTCTGACTGGATGTAAAGCAATAAGCCCATGCTTTGAATGATAAAGCAACATTAAGGGTTTGGCAAGACCATGCTGAATGACTTCACTGAGCAAGGAACACACAAATCTCACAAATCTCCAAAGGAGAGCATCAAGGCACCAGTAACCGAGAAATAAAACGTGCAGTTGCCAGCTGTTTAGACATTTCTAAATGAGTATTGCTGTGCAGTGGCAAATCTGTGGGACCTGAGAGTCCCAGCTGAATCATGTGACCTCATGAGTTGGTTCAGTGTTCAGACCACTAGTCAGTGCCTTTCCACCCTCACATACACCTTCTGTGGCTGAGGAATCATCAGTAGCTGTGGGTTTACTGCAGAAAGATGTATCACTTTTCAATCTCAGCCAAAAGCACCATTAAATATTCATGCATCTGTTGTGTAGTGCTGCCTAAAACACAACATTTTGCCTTTGACTGTTTGTTGGATGCTCTCATGTCTTCCATGTTTTTTTAAATGCAGGAACACCATTTTCAAGTTACCAAAAAGCATTAAAACACATTGTGGAGTACAAAAAGTAAAAACAGTAAAACAGTAAAAAGTATGCACTGACTTTTTAATTCCTAATTTTAATTTATTACCTTTTAATAGATGTCAAAGTAGAGGAATGACAGTGTTACAACTGCATGCAAAACAAAAGGACTTTACTAACAAAATAAGTGGTGTTTTTGGAGAACTGTATAACTGTATTACATGTATAATCTCTATTTTACCTATATATTTTCCCTCATTCAACAACTTTATGTACGTAGTTTTTGGTTCACCCAATGATACAGTTCACTATGATAATGTATAATGTGATATGATAATGATAATGTATATATGCATTTTTATAAATCGTTACCAATGATAACACAAGCCACAAAAGCCACCAATTGACTATTCCACCACACTGCACCACCAGTAACAGGAACTGCCTCACACATGAAATGACTGATGAAGCGTCTTTCTGTCTTTGGCACAATAAACTAATTGTGAGAACAACAAATAGATTCTGTAATGTTAGCAAGGGTTGAAAAAGGAGTAATCACACAATGTAATTTTGTTATGATGTACTAATTACATGGCATTCACACTTCTATTGTTTATCCTATACTAAAAAAGTGTTGTATGTGTACTTGTATCTGTATCAAAAGTCTAAAATACAAAGGCAAAAAATGAATTGCATCTGCACCAGAAAAGAAATTATACAGTCAGGTCCATAAATATTGGGACATCGACACAATTCTAACATTTTTGGCTCTATACACCACCACAATG
>CM075012.1:14351739-14362833 GCA_037576675.1 Pangasius sanitwongsei
TATATATATATATATATATATAGTATATTATAAATTCCCTAAATCAGGAAGAACCACTAAAAATGCAGATGTGTGCTCATACCAAAGGCAGCGCAAATCGATGCCAAGGTTTCCCTGCATTCTTGAGATATAACTGAAATGATAAAAGAATTTTAAGGCCTGCACTCGCATTTCTCCAATCTTTATGAGAAAAGCATTATACTCAGCTGAAGAGCTAAGTACTGAGCATAGCAGGTGTGCATTCTGATCCTTTATTCATGACAGTCCAATTATAGACCACTATGAACATTCTGATGTTAGAGAAATGACATTTTAAACAGTATTCAAGCCTTTTACAGACACCTTGATCAGACACGGCAGTAAATGTCAACCCGGGTCACATTCTGTATGCATGGTTGACATATAGCACAACCAGTTTTCTCTAGGTAAAAGGAATTTTCCCTTACGCCTAAATGAATAAGCTTTAATGATTGTGAATGTGCTTATCTTTGCCAAGTGGATGGGCTTTGTATATGATAAAGACTGCAAATGTCACCCATTCATAGTTTTCACTGAGATTCAAACTAAACCCCAACTCTGGCATTTGACAAAAGAGACTTAGAAAACAAAAAGCACAAATGCCACAGAGGCTTACTATAGCATTACTAGAATACTTTTTCCAGCAGAGGAAGTGTGTAATTGGTTAGTAAGTTATCACATATCACGAATATGCCAAATAACGCAATTTGTTTCTCCCATTACTACAAAAGGTATACAGGGTGTCATTCCATACATAGGGGAAATTAACACTTTCTAGCACAATGTAACTTCATTAACAAAATATCCTCTACATGATTGCCATTTCTTTGTAAACACACAGAGTCGTATCTCCCACTCATGATGAACTTGTGTTAACACATCTGCTGTCATGCATGTAATTGCATGTCCATCACAACCCTGCGACAACTTCCCGATCCAGCCAAGAGAATGATTTCAATACGTTCTCCTTTTGTCAAAGGCATTCTTAAAGGCTATCTAAATCTTTTTTTAAAAACGCTATCTAAAAAAAATTAACATAAACTAAGTAAAGATTTTGGAAGACATTTTGCTAAAAATTTCTCCTGTGTATGGAGACTTTTGTGTTAATTTCTCCTATGTGCTAATTTCTTCTATGTATGGAGACTTTTGGGACACCCTGTTGTATGACAAGGAAAACAAATAGTTTATGAGAGATTTATTTATGAGAGCTTTATTATGCAAGTTGAAGGAGGAGCTTTTGTGCTCGAAGATTCATTTATAGGCTACTGGTGCTGGAGTAATGTGTGTATAGCCCTCACCACAGGCCTACACATCAGAGAAGATGGATGTTGAAGTCACTGTTAATCAAGATACACCAGAGCAATTTCTCTGCTGAAGTGTCAGCTGACAAACCACAAGTTCTCTGAGGACATTCAACTTTTCACTCAGGTACTATACACCTTAAAGAGCTCAGTCTCTCTGCACAGCACAGCCTTCCAATCCACACTCAAGCAAGATCTAGAAACCTCTTGAGATGTAGTAAATTAACCGACATATAAAAATGTTCCTTCAGTGATAGAATGAGTGAACTGATATTCAGCGCGCCTACGCAAAATCCTATTCATGGCTATGAACCCTTTAAACTCACCATATGTATAACATATAAGTGCTGCAGATGCGATACAAATACAAGTGATAAATCAATACGCCCACTTTTCAAAGCCGTTTAACTTCATTATAATAAATAAATAAATACGCTTCCTCTTTTTCTTCGTGTGAAATCGTATTAAAACACACTTCACTATGGTTCTACATGCATTACAGAGCAATTTAAAAAATCTTATAAACAATAGCATGGCTCACCTTCTCAGTGTGCCATGCAGTGCAGGCGATGTCCGGTTAGACGCTTCTGACTGCCTGCATCAGCACCGAGGAACAAGGGGAGCGCCCATGTGCTTAGGGAGCGTCTGCAAAGTTACACCACTTTCACAAACTGAGGGACCTACGTGATTTGTTTCCCTAATGCGTAGGTCGCCACTGTTATCTCTTCCTCTTCTTCGGGAATAGTCCAATATTTGACTTTATAGGTTTATAGGCTTTGGGACAAATATTTAAGGAATTAACGTTAGCAGTAAAACACGGAATACAGGGACGCCCTTAAAATTCAGTCACGTCTGTTTTGGACGTGTACTGCAGCCTATGCAAATAAATAGCCTACATCCTACTAGATGTGTATACGAATATGTACACCCTGAAATATATAGACTATATATAGAGACCTATAATTATCTAGGTGGTTTGGAAGCATGTAGAGTGGCTATAAACCCCAGATGGCAGATGGGGTTAATTGTCCTTGCCTGCTCCCATCCACTTGGTGTTTTCCTCCAGATAAGGTTGCCACACCAACAGGAGGTGCTACACTATCTGCACACAACGGAAATATGGTATGGCATGGCAGATCGCCTTGGCAACCGGTATTCTTCAATCCCCCCCCAACCCCCCCCCCCCCTTTTTTTTCCCCTGAATGAGTTATTTCCCTGTTTAATGCGCGCGTGAGACATGAGCTCCGAGACTGAAAACACAGCTCAGCGGATATAATCATCAGACACGGTAAAGCTTATATGGACCAGGAACGGTCCTCCTTATGAAATCTTATATAATACGCAATGTGTGTGTTGTCCTGTTGAAGCTATTAAAACGAATGGAATAGGTGTAGCCTGTAGATTTCAGAGGTTCTGATGTGCTGCATGATGAAAGTACAGTGCAGATCCATTTAAACGTGAATAACCCTGTTTTCTTGGCTGCGACAGAAAGGTTGCCATATATTCTCAGTGACAGGATTTCAGCCACAGAGAAACAAAAATAACTGAAAGGGACTTTAAACATGTCCTTATGAAAAATCCAAAACAACCTATTAGGCTATAATCTAATGCAGAGCTCCACTGCTTGAATATTCTTGTGTGAAATTGATTTGATTATGTTCCCAGCCCATATTTTTTGTATTTCTTCTTTTTCTCATTATTATTATTATTATTATTATTATTATTATTATTATTATTATTATTATTAAGATAAGAATGTTTTATTAATCCATTATGGGGAAATTTAAATGTTACACACTCTCAGAAATAAAGTGCCAAAGTGTACTTTTTTTGTTGTCGTTGTGGTACTATCAATGGTGCATGTATCATTCACCTAGCTAGGAAAGTGCATGTGGTGTACCTTTAATTAGCTTTTAATGTATTGGTCCTTAAGGTCCAATTATATACCTTAAATTACTATAAACATCCCCCAATGGTAACACTCCATCAACAAGGAAAACCTGGACTGTGGTACCTTTATTTCTAAGAGTGCAACAGGATGATAGTAAGAATATAACATGTGAGAGGGTAGATAAATCAATATAAATATGACCCTGTCAAAATGACAAGAAAAGAAAATGGTAGCAGCATGATATGTAATGCAGTTAATATGTGTTTCGGAACAAACTACATATGTGGCTTTAGGGAGTTCTTTAATAACTGAGACAAGTGCATCACCATACCTGTTAATAAACTTTGAGAAAAAGTCTCAACATTATTTAACTGTTGTTGTGTAATCAGTATTCTGTTATCTCATCTAACCACAGGTATGATTGTCAGGATGCTGAAACTGCGAATACTCAATGCTATTGCACCAGCCTACTTCTATACTGCCACAGCAGTCACCTTTGTTCTCCATTTCTTCCTTTTCGTCCCCACAATTTTCCAAACCCAAAATGTTACACTGAGTCCCATCATGCTGCTCCACATTACTGTTTTACTATTTTTTATGCTCAATGCACTTGGTAATTACTCAATGACTATATGGTTCCCAGCAGAGAGTGCCAATGAGAACATCATTCCAGTCTGTTCACCAGACTGTCCGGACAGAGTGGACGCTCACTACCTCCTTAATGGCCGGCACTTCTGCAAACTGTGTAAGAAAGTCATTCTAAAACGGGACCACCATTGTTTCTTCACGGGAAACTGCATAGGGAACAGGAACATGCGCTACTTTATCATGTTCAGTATCTACACATCCTGTACCTGCCTATACTCTCTGGTGCTTGGGGTGGCCTATCTCACAGTAGAGTATTCCATCTCCTTTGAAAACCCCTTGACCTTCCTCACACTCTTGCCCCTCTCCACAGGTTACTTCTTCCTCGGTAAGTTGTTTGTATCTTCTCACAATGTGGAGAGATCTACTCCCAAACCATTGCCTGAAGCATCCTTAATTTTTTCCCCTCTTCTCATCTAGGTGCCATCTCAGGCCTTCAGTTCTTTCTGGTCATCATGCTGTATGTATGGTTAGGCATTGGTTTGGTGAGTGCTGGTTTCTGCTGCCAACAAATCTTGCTTGTGGCCCGTGGACAAACCTGGTGCCAGCTACAGAAAGGGCAGCTAGTGGAGAGCCGAGGAACATGGCGATCCAATTTGAGTGATGTATTTGGTTCCCGCTGGGTACTGGGCCTCTTTCTACCAGTACAGACTGTGGAGACCACTCTTGGAAACTGGCATAGTTATCATGACCACAAGCATGACTGACCATATTTATTAAGTGCACAGTTATGAAGTCTTAATACGGCATCTGCTGTATTTGCAAGGTGAAGAAACAATGCCATCGTTGTAGAGATTAGGTGGCATATCTCACATAGAATTAATACATCTATTGATGTTCATCAGTGTTATTCAAAATAAATGATGATTTTTTTGTACTGAATTTCTAGAAGAAGACCATAGTTTTGATTAGGAATTATCCATTTGATAAACAAGAATTAATAAGGGATTTATGCCTGATCTTATAAGCAACCATCACCATCACAGCCATCATTTGAAGCAGCACTCACATAAGACTACACAAAAGGAAATTTGATGACCGTATGGCATCGTTGCACATTTCAGGTATATGGAAATCTACCCTGAACTTTTGAGCATTACAATAAGCAAAGCAATTGTTTTACACACATATTTGTACAGAATGTGACTAAAGAGTAAGCGTTAATACAGTATGTGCACCTCATGCATCGATTAGCAGTGTTAACAGCCATCAGACATGCTATACATACCATTTCACCTGCAGCTGTGCCTTTTTAAAATGAGTAATAACAGGTGATAATAACGATAATAGACACTTTTGTGCAACATTGCAGTGAGTCAGGACAAAGGCTTGTGTTTGTTTTAAACACTCAGTGCATGTTTCTATACTTTTACTCTTGTGAGTCATTTGTACTCTGCCCACATCTTGCTATACTCCTAGATAAAATTATGGAATGAATGCATTCCAGCCATCCATTTACATCCTAACTGGACCAGTCTTCGTGGAAGATTTAATTTACAGTCATTACGTGTTCAGGAACTGGAGAACTGTTTCCGAACCATTATTTCATTTATTTATTGTAAAACACATGATTATATTAACTACTATAATTTTTTCTGTACAGAAAAATGAATAGGAACGGTACATAGTTACAAGAGTGAGAGTCTGGAGCTGCTGATGGGCCATGAACGTTTAATGTTAACAACAGAATAATTGCGGCCCTTATTTTTTTCCATTAAGTCCCTTCCATTGTGCTTTATTTGTTTATTTATTTATTTATTTAATATTGCATCTACTAATTATTTTACTGATTTTACTGATTTCTATACTTAGTGCTGCTTATTTAGTTTTGTAATTTCGAACCAATTATCCCAATGTTAAAAGCTATACAATTTAACGTATTAAGTTGGTCGTCTGTGTATTCATAATCCATGAAAATGTCAGCTGCAATGTCAATTTACTTTTTTCTTTTCAAATTTTAGAAACAACTTAAAGGGCTATACACAGTACTCAGTACTTCTGCTGTGAAATTTCTATCCAAGCAAAACACCTGAAATTTGTTGATGTTTTTGAAGCACAGGTTTCTCTGAGTTCCATCAATAAAAATGTTAGATTATGCTAAATATGAGTGTTACTGGGGGGAAAAACAAACATGCTTAATTAACTGAATGTGCTTATTTATAAGTAACTTACAGGTTAAATTGCCTCTTGTATAATCAACTACAATATTCGAGTACAGATTTGGTGATATCAAGTGATAGTGTCCCACGCACTATTACTACACCTGCTATTGCCCTACCTCACCCTGCCTTGCCTAAATTTGAATCATCAGTGTCTGATTACTATTCCCAGCAAACAGCCCAATATTTAGACTTACCTATATATATTCTTATTTAGTACCTTACCTATGCCACTCACGTGAATTCCTAGAAGATTTACCCGTTAGCAGAGACATAGTGGACAAAGTCGACCTCAGAGTTCCTGAAACAACAGCAACAGCAACAGAAGTTACACAGAAGAAGAGGTAAGGCAAGCGTAGGGACACCTGCGTAACACACTGGTCCACAACTGTCAGTGTGTCCGATGAGCGACCACTATGACTCAGACAACCACCTCTCCTCAGCCCAAGCTAGTTACAGCGAGCTAGTCTGTACCACTAAAATGGCTCATCGGAGCCTTGTCACAGTTTGTTCTTACATGCTTCCTGTATCTAAGCATTTTACTCTTCCACATGTCCATTTATATCAACAACCTCAGGAGTGTGAAATAACAACTCACAAATATGAAAGGAGCTATGAGGAATGTCTCTGTCTGCAGAACAGAACCAGAGGCAGTTAGCAGAACATTTGAAGTCTACCTCCTTGGCACAACATCCCATTCAGGATTAGCTGCACAGAATCAGTTCGTTCAGAATCACTTGTAGGTGTAGGTACCTCCTCCTGCTTTACCTCATCTTGCTGTTGGTACTTTGTTGCTTGAGGAGCAAATCTTGTTGGATTACCAGAAATGGTTAACTAACCTTCCCAGTTTAGAAGGGCACCATCATTTTCAAGTTGTTTCAATACTGATTAACTCAGGAGCTGTTATTAACCATTACCTTAGTGACCAATCCCTTTTCTAATGGGCACCATATGTATAAATATATCAAGGTCCTGATCCAGACCTTGTCATGTGTAAGCAAGGACAATTGTCATGCAACTCTACACTATTTTGCATGATGCCTGTGCCTCCTAAGATCATATCAAGACCTTGTAAAGATGTCAATAAGACCAGAGCGATGAAATTAGCAAAGCAATGGCCCTGAACCTACTCCATACAGCTGCTTCTTCCCTCTCCTGGGTATACCCACAGAAATTTATTAAGCCATCAACGTCTGGCATGGCAGCAGGTTTTCTTTTTTTGATGAAGACAGTGTTGGCAGTCTGTACCCATGCTATAGACCGTTGAGGATTCAACAATGTCACAAAGAAATATTTATACACTATGCCTCAGTTAACAGCTGCCTCAGAACAACTGCAGGGACCTTGGAAGTTAACAAATCTATATTTGTTAATATTTTCAACAAATTGTTAACAAATCTATATTTCTATAATTGACTCCCAGGAGATGATGACTGCATGGATGAATAAAATACCACCTCGAGCCACAATGAGTGTATAGTAATAACTTATGGCCTTGTTAAAACCCGTTCTGTGTTCGCAGCATTTGTCAGTACAGTCTGTTGCAGTGTATACATATATAATATATACATATTATTATACATACTACTTCACTGCTGCCATCTCTGGAAGAACACATCAGCCAGGTGAGGGCAGTATTGGTCAGGCTTTTTTGGAGCACAAATTGCATTATGAGGATAGTCCTATCATAACTTACATGATCTTAGCACTTAGTTACATGATCTTAACACTTAATGTGTAATTATTTGAGCTGACTTTAATCAATTGTGGTGACTGCAATAAACTGGTACATTAAACAATCATTTTTCAATATGCATAAATAGTATGCATTCAATAAATACAGCTTTCATTTTCAGTTAGTTTATTGATGTAATTTTTCATTTGGCTGTGTCTTTTTCTTTATTTTATGTTTCAATGTTTCATATTATTGTGCATTTTCATCATTTTTCTCAGTCAAAAACTTTGATCTATGAACAATTTGTAATGATATATTTTTCATGGAACATGGCAAAATTTAGTCAGGATGTGTCTGTTGCTAATATATGTTATAGATAAAAAGACACACTGATACATTAGATCCAGAGCCTATACTGGTACATTTTTTTTTTAAAAGTGGAAGAAATGCAACAGAAAATTCAATTAAATCTTTAATCACAATTATGTCTATGACAGCCATCAACCAAAATTTCACAAATGTGACAGGCCTAGTTGAGGAAGAAAAATCTCATTTCCACAGACCCCTGTTTTACCTTTCTGTTATGAAAGGATAGCTGTTGGTAGATGGCCAAGTACATGTGGTTCTCAGCCAACTCTGAGAATGTACAGAGCTACTGGTATTATCAGCCCACCCATCTGCTTGAACATCCTGTGGGAACTGGATGAAGAAATACATTAGGCCAGTGCATCAGGCTGAGGACCAGTGGAGAGACCTTATCCTCAGTACACACATTACCTGCTACAAACCATCCTGGACCATTCCACACACAGCTTCTCCTTGACATCTTAGTATTTATCATAATCTGAGAGAAAAGACATCAAAGACATCTCCTGTACTATGTGCGTAGGCTGAGGTGATTACAGGCTGGCAGTTATGGCCTGCCATAGTCACACCCACAATTTACAGTATATCAGTGTGCTGGAGAGCCCTCATGGATAATTTGGATGTGACAGCGAGTCTTATGTCCAGTCACCATTCCTCAGGCTAACAGCCAGAGACAGCAGCTGGACCAGGACCTCAGCCAGTACCTGGACAGCTTTGCAGTGATGGGCAAGTTGGGAGTATATACACAAAACTCATCTGAATATGTATTCTCAGGGAAAAATGTACAAACGTTTCCCTTATAGAGAAGAGAACTTGTATCACTACCCTCTGCAGGCCATTGACAAATACAACAAGAACCCTCTAAATATCGTTTCTACAAATGGCATACTGCATAGCCTAAAGGCCCATTTTAACATTCCTTGACCGGAAAATTACAGTAAGAGTATAGCAACTAGTATAGCTTTCAAAGTAAATATATATAGCAATAAAGTTAACTGTTTCTCTGTCTCATCAATACAAGCTATTTCTAATTGTTTTTAACAGCCAATTCTGATTTAGGCTTACAATCATATTGTGATAGAAATTGTGGTCAGGTAAGCAAATGCAATTAAATATAGATGCTATTTAAAAATTAAATCTATATGGAAAAAGTATTTTAGGCTATATCACAATTATCAGGGATTTGATTTTTACTTAAACAAATGGTCCTAATTTCACCTCTAAAATATCGAGAGCTGACTATCAAAAACAAGTAAAAGTAATCTAACTACACAAAAAGATAATGACATAACTGAACTAAAGTACTATTGTCCTGATTCTCTGGTATTTTATTGATATAAAAAAAACCAATTAGGTACTCATATATGGAGATCTGGCATCAAAAGGAAAACATTACTTTACCAACAAATAGTTATTATTTTAGGTCCAGAATACACTAGAAAGAATTTTACAATTTAAAAATTTTTTTAATATGACTGAGAAAGAACATAGAACTTGAGAGGTTTTATATATAGGTAAAAAAGTAGACTATAACAACAAGACATCTTTTAAATAATTACAGCTCCAAGTTAACTAATCTACATTCAAAGTCAAAGCCACCACTGGTTATGGAATACTTAAGGCAGTGTTTTAAATTTTATAGAAATAAATTCTAAGGAAAAAGTAGAAATCATTTCAAATGTACAGTATATTCAGCTTATTTGATGAAAATCAAATAAATAATACAAAAAGATGCTTTTTACTACTTTTGTTACCCATGTGAGAAAAGTAAAAAATAAATCTACAATTGTCTGAAAATATGATGTGTATTAATACAAATCTAAAATTTATTAGTTCCTATATGTGGTGTACTGAGATGCTATAGTAAAGGGTAATTATAATATTTTATTTGAACAAAGATTGTAGAACAACCCTAGGCAATCTAAGACTAGTGCTACACAAAATATCATTACAAAATATACACATTAAAATAAACCTGAAAGACAGAGAAACCTAGTCTCTCAGTTTAATAAATTATAGGCTCTTTGATTTGATTGGCCTTTCCCAGCTGCAATGAGCATGAAAACCCTAATACAGGAATGACTTGAGATGTGCCCATAGGTTAGCAGAGAAGTACCCACAGTTCCCTATATAAGATCTTTTGTGTAACTAACATAATTTAAGACTTGAATACAAATTCTCTACAACATGTACAGCTATATGCATCAAACTGTGCTTCTTAAGGTGACATTCTTTGATTCCTCAGAGATTATATTCTGGAGCCTGAGTTGCAGCTTTGTCTAGACCTGGGGATCTCTGCTGCTTTAGGACTCCAAGAAGACGTCATTACAGATCTGCAGCTTCTGGAGCTGAACCTGGGAGTGCTTGCTCTGATGAATGACCTCCTTGGAATGTAGTGTGATGTCTAAGAACCCTGACTGGTACAGAATGTTGTATGTAGCTCTAAGCATCATAACAGGATGCAAATATGGCTTTTGAGCACCTGGCAAACGCAAAAGGATTTCTATCAGTGCAGAGAGAGAATGGAGGGTTTGTGGCATTGAGCTTGTGAAGATAGTCACCATTTGGATTTTAGGATTTCAGAAATGTGTCATATGTTGGGGATGTTGTTTTATTAATGGCAGGGAAGCTTAGACAATGTGAAAATTCAAAAAGTGTCCTAAGATATCTGGCATAATGATACAAATGTCAGTTTCCTTTATAAACCTTATAAACCACAGTGGAACTAAACTAAAGTGGAAACACATTAAATTGTACCACTTTGTATTTTTGTTTTCGTATATTCAGAATAAAATATCTACTTTATTGGTTGACCTAATCAATCCTATTATTGGATTTACATTTGATTTTATACTGGAAAATGTATGTGTATATACACACACACACATATATATATATATATATATATATATATATATATATATATATATATATACACTATATAAACAAAAGTATTCTCTCACCCATCCAAATGATCAGAATCAGGTGTCCAAATCACTTGGCCGGGCCACAGGTGTATAAAATCAAGCACTTAGGCGT
>CM075012.1:14362933-14388368 GCA_037576675.1 Pangasius sanitwongsei
GGATGGCACTTAAGTTCATATGTGAGTCAAGGCAGGTGACCGAATACTTTTGGTAATATAGTGTATATATATATATAGTGCATGGTATACAACAATAAAGAAATGATATAACAAGTCAAACACTATACAAACCAAAACACTATGATCACTCCTCTTATGACAACCCTGTTTATAACGTTCCTTTAATAAAGGAACAACAACTAACTTAGATAATGTATCTCTTTATTAGCAGTGGCACGATAGCAATACATTATCAAAATCATATATAAATATGTACAATATACATGAAACTGAAAATAACTTTAAAACACTTGACCCCTTTTTGGTAATAAAAATGAAATAAATTGCTCTTACGTTCACACTCAGCAACACAACAAAAATGCTGCCAGTTTATTCCAATACAATCCTATATCTGGTGATGTGCTAATAAAATCTGAGAAATGAAAGAATTTACACAATACTAATTTGATAAAAGACTATTAGTCACTGTTAAGCTGATATTGTCGCTTTTGCATTTAAAGGCCAAGTAGTATTAGCAGCAGGTGGTGTTGTTTTTTTAATTTATTATTATTATTTATATTTTTTTGGTTGAGTCTCATCATGTTGCTGACCTGAACCCATCCTTTTTTGAACCATTTTAATAGACAAAAATAATATACTTTTATTTCAAACTTCAGTTTATGTTGATTTACACTCGTCACTCGTATTGCAAAATCATATACACTCTCAAATCCATCGGCTCGTCCATGAACTGTCATTATTTATATCATACGTATGGTACAGCAGGTTTGTTTATGTTTGGAAAATGATAATATCTTGAATTGCTTTCTTGATACCAGTAGAGGTCACTATGTCAATGTACGAACCATATATGAAGTCACTTAGAGCTCTGATGCAGTTCATGTGCACCCTTCTCCATGTAGACTTATTCAAGCTTAAGAATTTGGTTTGTGGAGTGAATGCTTGTAAGAAAAGACAAACTCAGAGACGTTGGGTTGGAGCTCTGACAGGTAGAATGCCAAACCAACAGACAGTCTGCTAATGACACAAGCATGGAGAGGTCATGGGGGACAGGGAGGAGACAGAGAGAGAAAACTCTTCACAGGGACTGGTATGTGTGAACAGGGAATATATAAGCAAGGAGGGAGTTTCTTGGTCTTTGTCCCAGCTTTCAATTCTTGCATAACTATCAGCTTGCAGTTATTGCATATGTAATTACATTTACTCTGAGAACTCAATAATACAAGAGTAAAGAAGCTTGTTGCTTATCTCGGTGAAGGAAACATCAGAAATGATTATTGTTCGTTTTCTGGCAAAACCAACTGTCTTTGGCGACTAAATTTTTATCTGTAAAAAAAAAAAAAATCCCAATTTGTACTCATGCCAAACTTCAGCAGAGTATTCAGTCATAAACAACCAAAAATGCTCTCTCTTCTGGTTTGCAAGCAATAAATAAAAAGATGTGATATGTCATAGATAGTGTGCATAATAATAATAATAATATATTATTAATAATAATATATATATATATATATATATATATATTTTTTTTTTACTTTATATAGCCAGTGTCCTGTGGGGTCATGTTCTAGCTCAGACACTAGATCTGGCCCACCACTGTTATGCTCCTCAGGAGATTTGTGAGATGCACGTCTGAGGGTATCACCTCATAAAAGGCACTTCCTTTTATATGAAATGTCCCTAGTGATCTCCCCATCACCATGACAATGGTGCATCTTGGATCTGGTGGTTGAGGTGACGCAGGATGCTGTAAGAGGCTGGCAGTACACTGAAGGGGCAGGCAGGACGGGATGGGCAGGGAGCAGGAAGAGACTGCGTTTACCTTCGAGGAGGCTGGCACCTGTGAGATACGATGTTTTTACATTTCAGTATGCAGGTCACTATCAGGGAACAGTACACTCTGAGAAAGCTTTCTTATATCTGTTTCCAGTAATATAACTGATTTGTAAGAAATTAGATCTGTACCTATCACAGTCTTTTACTCGCTGTTTCTCCCTTCTTTTTTTCCCCCGTCCTCTTGGCTTCCACCTACAATTAAGAAATGATAAACTCTGATTTTGAAATAAATCATGAAACTGCAGTTATTATTACTTATGATAAAGTGTTGCTAAGGAAGTTACCTGTCATGTTTTGGTGTACGCTTTCTTAGCCTTAGATCATCACACCACATAAGAACAGAGACACAATTAGTTACTAGTATTCGGTTCTCGTGTTTATTTCAGCTGACGGTCTTGTGGTACTGCCAATTTCATAAACACATCACTATTTAGAGTTACGATCGGAGGACATGGTTATGATTAGAGAACACATGAATGAATAAAACAGAACAAACCAGAGTGAGTGGTTATTTTGTCCTTACCTACATTCACAGCTTTTATGCTCCACAAAAGTCATCTCTACATACTCCTGTCTCTGCTCTGCTGGCTTCAGCTTTAATAACTGCATACAAATAGAACTGTTACTTTATTTCTTATATTGACTGTACAACAACAGTGTGGCTCAAATGTAGTCCACTGCAAAAAAACCCCAACGTCTTAGCAAGTGAAAATATCTTGGATATAGTCAAACTGATATAGCATTATCTTTCCTATTATAAGATTACAATAAACCAAATACAATACATGATTATTAAACCTATTTCTAGGTATTTTTACTAACTTCAAGCCTGAAATAGTCTTGTTCTATTGGTAGATACTTTCTCATTTTTAGCATTTATTTCTATAAAGAAGCTAAATTATCTGCCCATATAATAAGAAAATTGAAAGCTTGAAATGTCTAGAAATAGGTTTAATAACCTTATATTTGGTTTATTGTAATCTTAATAACAGGAAATAATAGATTGCACTGAGATCTCACCAGCTAATAGTCTTTATTTATTAAGTATGTACCAATCCAAAAATAACATGTTGATAGTGTAACTGAAATGCTGGATAAGTTTTGCATTAGATTAAGAGGATCCGATCCATTGACAAATGTAGTGCCATGAATACTTATAATATGTACTGATGATCAATCATGTGAATACAGGACATACGTTGTCACCATCACAAATGTGTTGTGTGATTTGGGAACAGATGCACACAGAGAGTCACATGGTTACTAAGAGGAAGACAGTACCGGCTGGTACTCTGTTCAACACAATGCAGATATCCACTGAGAGCTCTGATATGTGTATTGTATTAAAAATATAAAATACGGGATCAGGACATGAGATAAACCAATGAGATAAACTAAGTGTGTCAGAACAGGTAAAAAAAAAAATCTAGAGCACTGGTTCTCAAGAATACGTTGTTGCCGACTTGTTGCAACACACAACATCTGTAGTCTGAGTGATCCTAAGTAACTTCACAACCCTGTCTGTGACTTCACATAAAAACTGCTAATTGATATAACACTCCTATTTTGTACAAAGTAAAGCTGGTCATGTGCAGCTGTCCAGAGCATGATCTACTTTGATCTGTGATCTGTGTGTTTTTAAAATGGAGACATGGCAGACTTCTGCCTGCAATTACTGCGCAATCAGCTTGTCAGCAGCTTTTCATTTCATAGACGTTATTTCCTAAGAATGCTTTCATTCATCTATTTAGCACTATTCAGGATTTTCTACTAGTACGGGCACCCTACCCTAAAAGTTAGCTGGATACACTGGATGGTATTAAATATATTACTATAACAAGTTTACATGCAGATGTAAATGTGCTGAATTAAATGCAGTTCAGTCCAGCTGGCCACATCCAGTGTATTTACTTAGTTGTTGACACTGTTAGTGGCCACTGGCAGAGATAGTCCACTTCACTTTTTGTTATTGTTCTAGTACATACTTGCATAGTGACGTTAGAGGTTAGCGTGGGGTGGCACTCAAGGTTCTCATCTCCACAGCAACCAGCACAACGGACCAATGGCACGCAGGACGGGCTGTACATGTGCTCCACCTCCCCAGGATACTCCTGCACTACATCCACCAGTGTCTCGATGGTGCGGCAGAAGCTCCGTCCCCACACCTCCTGAAACAGGATTACTGCAACAAGGGCAAACACAGCAGGGAAAAGGCAGGCATTATAGGCCAAAGTTTTACAAAGATTTGTGTTTTCCCTCTTCTAATACACCATATTTAGTCCATGAAATCCTTGGTAATTAGCCAGTGAGTTAAATAAGCTGTTTTGTCCCTTTAATCTCTCATCTTATTATTTTAATGTATATTATTCCATAACTACTATGAAATGTTCAGTGCAACCGTTAGTAAAGGTAAGTTGTTATATGAGTGAGGGGTGTGATTTTAAGGACATTAACAATGTTTTTGACACTTTAATATGACAACCAGCTTCTCTTCTCTAACACAGGTGGTTGTGGAGGTTCTGAAACCTGCAGGCAGCCAGAGGCACATGACAGGATTAGCAGACCATTGTAAGCTGTAGGTACTACACTATGCACAATTGCCCAATAAACATGTGCTTCGTTAGCTTGGTCTCAAATGTGTGGTCACGGTGCCTCAGTTTGGCCACCTTTCACACAAACAGCATCTTTCCCAACATTCTCAACTAACTTGCTTTCTTTCATGGGGCCCTAATTAGCTGCACCTTAAGCTAGTTACGGTCATGAACACTGGCCTATAAGCAGGCAGGAATTCCGGATGAGGAGGATTATTCTTCACTGAGTTTTAGAATAGCTAAAAAAAGGCTAAAAACTTTGGTCTTTGTGTAATTATATTCCCTTTTTAGCAAGTTTTAAAGTAGCTAATATTCTCTGTGCCATTTTCTGCTAAAAGAGAAAGTTCTGATTTTTAAGAGATTTTAAGAGAATTTTAAAGTTTTTTTTATTTATTTGTTTTCAAGACACAAAAGACTCAGTATAAATGACAATGGAAAAAAAAGTCAATAGAACAACCTAGGGTCTTTGTTAGCTCAGGGTTTTTTTTTTTGTTTTTTTTTTTTTGTTTTTTACAGCAAAATATGTTTAAAAATTAACCAAAGTATTAAAAAAAGACTATAAGCAATTGATGACAGGGTACAAGAAAAAAAAATCTGGAAAGAAATGAAAGGAAGGTAATACTAACTTCTTAGGTCAGGTCACCTGTAGCTCTGACTAACCAGATAGCTCCATATCATCGTCATGTAATCCAAAATGTGAGAAGAAAGTGAAAGATGTTGCAAATTTATTGCAAATACTGTGTCACACACTACTACATGATTGTTGGAAGATCTCGGCATATGTGTACAGGTATTCTAGCAGTTAGAATGGAGAAATGGAACTGCACTCTTAGTAGTCTTACGTCAAAATAATATTCTCAAATAATATTCTCAGTTCCAGTAATTTCTTTAAATCTGTGCAGATAAAATCTACACAGTTACTAATAATAACTATAAGGATTATTAATTTACTTTTAGTTAGTATTCATAGGTCTGATGTAGAAATATCACTCCTCCCGCAGCCTTACATCATTTCTTGATCAGCATCTGCTCCTCATTATCAAAAGAGTAACATGAGAGAGCGAGTGGGAGACATAAAAGATGAAATTTCAAAGCTGCTAATCAATCTGCCACTCCCTACGCACTCCATCCAGTAATGAAAACAGACAACACAGGGGGTTTCAGTAGCTTTACGCTGTCCAGCAGTCTGCTAAGAATGAAAAAAAATCACATATAGGGGAACTTCAGGGTTAAAGAGTGGGAATCAATCATTCGATGAAAAAACATCACGCATCACCATGAAGGAAAATAAAAGAGCCAATAAGAAATAGTGGGAAGATTGGAATGACTGCCCCAGGGATAGTCCACAGTTTACTACGAGGAGGCAGAATACACATGCATGCAAATTAGTAGATATGGGCCAAAGACTTCTGCAAAAACAAAATCCAGCCAACAGTTGCATCAGTTCCTGACCAGGACATTTTATTTTTGCTTGATAGACTTGAGCAATGATTTTCTACATGCACATGTCTCAGCTTTGTAAACATTTCTAACACTTTAAACAAATGATCCTAAATGTGCTTTTGAACCCTTCTCTTATGGCTTTTGAACCCCTTTCTTAATGCACACACACTGCCGAAACAGTATTTTCCACAGTTCACGGAAAGCCTTAAAAGTTCTACCTCAGTTCTTACAACAAGGATATAGGTATGAGCACTATTCATGTTACTATTAACTAAATATAACTGAATGAATTATTTTATACATAACAAAAAGAACAAACAACTCAGTCGTACCTATTATTATTTATGACTCAAAGGATGTAATTAGCATTACAAGAATGAAAGTGGGAGCTCAGTGGTTAAGACGTTGGACTTCTGATCGGAAGGTTGGGAGTTCAAATCCCAGCACCGCCAAGCTGCCACTGCTGGGCCCCTGAGCAAGGCCCTTAACCCTCAACTGCTCAGTTACATAAATGAGATAATTGTAAGTCGCTCTGGATAAGGGCTTCTGCCAAATGCCGTAAATGTAAATCAGTGTGACTGTCACAGCTTCTAAGTACCAAGTGAAAGTGCAAGACCTCTTGCTTGCTCTGCTGTGATCTCATCTCTGATTCCGCATCTCTAATGCTGATGTAGGTGAGCTAGTTATCTCAAATACAGCATAGAGAATGAAACTACACTATATGGCCAAAGGTTTGTGGACATCACACCCATATGTGGGATTTCTTTTGAACCACACAATTGTACAGAATGTAGAATAATGCTGTAGCATTAAAATTTCCCTTCACTGGACCTACGGAGTCTAAATGTTCCAGCATGACAGTGCCCCTGCACAAAATGACAGTGCACAAATTGAGGGCCATGAAGACATGGTTTGCCGAGTTTGGAATGGAAGAACTCGAGTGGCCTGCACAGAGCCCTGACCTCAAGTCTACTGAACACCTTTGGGATGAACTGGAATGCCCAGGCCTCCTCACCCGACATCAGATCCCAACCTCAATAATGCTGTTGTGGATGAATGGACAAATCTCCACAGCCACGTTCCAAAATCTAGTGGAAAGCCTTCCCAGAAGAGTAGAGGTTTTTATATTCCACTAAATCTGGAATGTGATGTTCAAAAACCACATATGGGTATGATGGACAGGTGTCCCAAACCTCTATATGGTATTACCTCTGATCGCATCCAGCGCATGTAATTTTTATTACCTCTTTGTTCTACAAATATTTTATCATCTAGTTTGTGTATTTTATTCTCTAACCTGTCAAATATGTCAGGTGCACGCCAGATAGTGTTAGCACACTAGCTAAAATGCAGAGTAATAAATACTCACATTGAGGCAAGCAGACAACCCAGATGACACTCTTTGGCCTGAAATAACTGGTTTTGCAATACAAAAATACAGAGAAACACACAAAGGCTATCCATTAGTCACTAGCTCGCTATCATGACTTCTCTAGCTAAACAACCACACAACCAAGTAACGACACAAATTCCACAACAAAGATAAATTGTCTGATTATCATTCATAAGCTTCCCACCATATTAGAGACCAAAAAGCTTGAATATTCAGCAAGAAAACAGCCATCACTCCTGAATTCTTTTCCTCTTGTAGTATTATACTGACTTTCACTTTGACGTCTGTTTGTTTATGCTCTCCAGCTATTAGTGTTTCTCTCCCCTGACAGTTGGCCGGCTCCCTTTTGTCCCCCTGTAGTCATGTAATGACATTTGGCAGCATATGCTGTATGTGTACAAATTTCTCACCAATTCTCGAGTGACAGCGCTGACACGACACTGGCTGTGAACTACTATGACAGGACTGCCAGGCAGACTCTCAGCATCTCAGGAACATTTTATAGAGTATTTTAAGGACAAATTAAAGAAAATTTGATTAGATATAGCAATCTTTTTTCTCTGTTATTCTTTGTATACCTTCGGGGGTTTTGGCCTGATATTGGTATCTTTGAATCCTTACCTGCTTTTATATACAATTGTGGATTTTGTACTGTTGGCTTTTAACAAAAAGCTCACACTTGCATCCTTGTCGCCATGGTTGTGATACTTCCATTAACATATCAACATAAAATATTAACAAGAAACCTAGTGAAATTTAGTCATATTGCTAGGTAAATGTCACTGCACTGCATTGTGCACATTCAGTTTTAACAGGGAATCAGAGGCGCTGA
Organism: Pangasius sanitwongsei; assembly: GCA_037576675.1. Taxonomy (NCBI): domain Eukaryota; kingdom Metazoa; phylum Chordata; class Actinopteri; order Siluriformes; family Pangasiidae; genus Pangasius; species Pangasius sanitwongsei. The sequence goes on from CM075012.1 coordinate 14,371,050, forward strand.
CTGGACTGGGTATCGTAGCAGCATGCCTAACCAAACCTCTTGATAATCTACTCATTCTAACTCAACGCATTTTACAACTGTCCCACTTTTCCCAGGTTACCATCTGCACCAGTGTTCATGAAAATATCAAGAATTACAACGACACGATCTTGTGCTTTATTACTGTGCTTCTGTCATTATCACAAACATAGAGCCTCTCTCAGGCCTATGTAGGCTGTGTACCACAGCAGCAAAGTGTACTGTAACAATTTTATACTGCCTAATTCACACAGATAATAGGCTGGTTATGTTGCTATTCTTACCTTTAGAGGTGCTGTTGGTAAAGCCTGAGTGGGAACACTGCAAAAGATTAAAAAGTGTAACAGATCAGAGATCATCAGATTAGTGATATTTATCAGATTCAACATGCTTATATCTGTTTATCATTGATATAATAATGTATGTAAATATGTGAAATGGCACATTCTTTGCTTACAAATTAAGTATACATTTAACATAAGTACACAGAAGATATGCAATTATGCAATTTTCTAGTAGTAACATGGATAAACAAGCCCTACAGATAACTAAAGCTAGATAATCCACAAACTATTTGTCTTAAGATATAAATTTAAATATAACAGCAAGCATGAATGATAAAATCTCTTAGCACACACTGGTGGTACAAGACAGAGCTGCACATTTCAATCCAAAGTCACCCTGATGTGGCCAAGAGATATATCATATTCCCATTTGTGTCTGTTTAAGTTCAGTGTGATTCATCTATTTATTTTCCTGTTCGTCTATCTCCATTCTGTGGATACTCCCCATTAAGCCTTTGTTAAACATTACATTTTCTCTGGAACTCAACAGCTGCATTAACTCTTTAGAAGTTCCAAGAGTATTTCTACATGACTGCTTATTATCATTAACATCCCAACTTACTGTTTCCTTAAAAAATAACACCAAAAAAGATTTAAGAATTTGTACTTCAGTTGAAAACCGAACACTATGTTAAAATGACTTTTGTCTGGATTGAGATCCTGAACAGCTAACCAGAGAAGCAAATCCGCAGAGTGATATCATATCATGATTCATTGGTTTGTGAAATTCCTCTGCCATGGTTCAGGATAAGGAGGCTCAGTGCTCAACAAATTAGTGGGTCAGTGACCTACATTGCCTACCTCCACCTTACTCCAGTGTGTGTAGGTCACAAAAGGTCTGACATGGAGCAAACTTGTGTAGAAAGAGAAATTACACTACAGCACTGTCTAAGGATAGTGGCACCTTCTTTTGAGAAAAAAAAAAGAAGCATAATGAAACACATTTACAATCACATAACTCTGTCTTGCTACTAAAAAAGATTTGTTTCTCTATCACCATACAAAAGGCAGTTTCGTAAGCATGTAAGTGCGAAAAAGTGCACAATCCAAACCAACCTAAAAAAAGGGGGGTTTAGTAGTATTTCAGGCAGACTTCACCTCACCACAATGGTTCTTTTTGGCAGCGGTCTTGGATGCCTTTCATGGAAAGAATGCTTGAGGTAGCCATGGTAGAGGAGGAGGTGGCTTTGGGGGAACCTGGCATAATGCACGTCAGCCAGAATAAGGCACACACTCAGCATCTTCAGGTTCCCTGTGCCAGAGTGTGAGTTGCCTTTGTAAAATCTGGCAGATTATCATGGATATGTGGAGGACCTCACGTAGCAACTGCTCATCCATGTGTATGTCAGCATGTGCGATGGATGGATTAACATTTAGGCATTTAGATTTATAGAAGACTCTTTTACATTTTGGCCAACTCCTTATGGTTTTCTAAGAATCATATAGATCATTAGAAACTGACAGGGCATCAAAGGTGAGACTCTTAATGCTGATGCAGAACATGTCGAGGGGTTATGTGGTGAACCCTAAAGAACCATACATACAGGATATACTAGAAATGAATATTCACGTGTGATATTTAAATCCATTTTGTTTATGTCAGGTTTACAAGGCAATAAAAAAGGATCATGAGGAATATAGCATGCTTTATTCCCTGAAATAAATTCCTGAAGAAATTCAGTTTCTGAATCTGCATGACTCCTTCAACAGTTCAGAAAGACTGTCTCATGATCGATTGGCCTGGATTTGGCCACTGTCCTGCTTTTGCCCATCAGTAATAATTACAAAGACAAGCTCTGCAAAATAGGTTTATACAAACCACTGAGGCACTTCTATGAAAATGTTCCTGTATGTTATATAATATCAGTGGTATTTCCATGAGACTGATGTGCACTTTCATGCATCAGTGTGACCCCGCTGATTTATGTGAGAGTCACTAAAGTTCCATGAGACTTGATATTTATGCAATTCCCTTTCAGATGTTCTACAAGTTAGACAACACATGAGAGAGGTCTGACGTCATGAGGCAGCTGAGGGACATCAGTTTTCTAATCGCATAGTCTGTGGGATATGGGGCAGGAAGTTTTGAGAGAAAAACAAAAGCAAACAAAATGATAATTAAATATTTCTGCAGACTTTTGGCTCGTTGTAAAAGTGTGGATAGTGACAGCAACTGGAGATGTTACAATTTTGAAATGGGAAAGTAATACATATAAGTAGGTGGTACTAGAGATGGGAAAGTGCTACAGAATAATTATAGTATAGTACAATTTGCTGATAATGCACACATTTTCCAGAGAAACAGGTGAGATAGTTGCCTACTACAACTTCCTCCACTGATCTATAATAGAACATTCCTCTGAAGTTAGTCTCAAAAAGGGCCAGAAGTACTACATAACTGCTAAAGACACATCCTCTGCATCTTGTCAGCTTCAGCTGATGAAGTTCAAGAGAGGATTGGGGCCTTGACAGGTAGATGCTGTTTTGTGAAGCTATTAATCCTTGATAATCTTCTTTCTTTATATGAATGCATTATCGCCATTTTGCAATAGAACATTCTACCCCAGGATCTTGTCAGTCTTCAGTGGACCACTTCTACAAGTGTTACTCAAACAGCCTTTTAAAGCACTCAGCTGGTGGAGATCTGTCACATTAAAGTCTGTTGAAGGAGTGAAATGAACGGCTGTATTTAGAGTAAGTTAATGTGATAAGTACTACAATGCCTTCTGTCTTAAAGTTGATGCTTTCCAGCTGCTCAACATGTTAAGGTCAAATTAAAGAAAAGGTGATCCAGATTTAGGAGAAACTTGAGGCTTCTTTTTACTGATTGATGAGTGTGCCATAAAGTAGTCAGTTCTCAATTTGATCACGTACAAACCAGAATAAGGAAATACACCAGTATTAAATGACACTGGGTTTGACTCACCAGATGTTAATTCAAGAGCAGCGATCAGTCCAGGCACCATACAACAACATATGCAAATACAACTCATTGGCCCTACATACATGTATATGGGCCAGTCCAGGGTAATTGTGCTCCCTATTACAGTAAATGGTGTCGTGGGTGTGTAAAAGGGAATAAATTGCCTCCAGATGAGAGATTAAAGGCCACTGAGCAGATGACAGTCCCTTGAGTGCCACCAAAGGAAGGAGAGGTCCATGTTTCCAGATTTTGATTGCACTCTGTCCCCTGGGCCACGAGCAGGCCTGCACAGGAAGAGGCAGACCTCCTGTCACCACTACAACTGTAGTTATGAGTGTCTACTCTAACTGCATGTGTGGAGATGGGTGCTGCAGCAACCAAGGGCTGAAAAGAGTAAAAAACACATATTTTCAGGAAAGGTGTTATGGAATTGCTTATAGTGTTTACTGACAAGGAAATATTATATCTCTGTTTCCTGCACACAACCTGAAAACTAGCTTGATTCCCATGAGCCGTGCTTTATAATGGTTTTGTTGAAATTGTGAATGTATTATCTTTGATTTTGCCAAAAAAAAAAAAAATCCAGTTAGTGCCTTGGCAACTGAATACCGATCATATTAATACCAAAATGGTTCATGTTTACAGCTCAGCATGTCCCAAATGTTAACCCTAAATTTATAGTAATACATAAATTTGTATTGCAATGCTATTATTAAATGCTATATAAATTAATGTATTGCAATGCTATGTATATGTATTTGCAGGATTACCTCTCAGTGCTATAACCTGAAAACACAGGTGTTTACATTGCCAGCTGCCTAGTCAATGGCTCTTGCATAAATAGCACCTTCTTGGCAGAACTGAAGCAGAGGAAGCCTATACACACAGGAACAGATGGCCAGACTCAAGTATTATTTTGCTCAAGTGTTGATAGAGAGGAAACACCTGTAGTGAATCACGTCTTCAAATTGCATGCTGAAGCACAGAAGCTACCACAGACCCTGCTCTCTGTCCAGCTCCTATTACCTTTAATGACACTGTGCTTTTACAAGGCTGCTGCATACTCTTCCTCACTGCTGAGCTGAGATAGTACAGAGGGAGCTGAGAACACCAGCATGGGTCAATGTCATCATCATTCCAGCTGTTTAAATAAAACAGAAGGAGATGACCTGGACAGGAAACCGACATTAAGAGGGCAACGGTTCAATACAACGTCTCTCTCAGCATTCTGTCCTTCTATCCTGCACAGGAAAGGTGAAAGCTAAGAATACATATAACGGAAAGAGAGAAACAGAGCTGAATGGTACAGGAGAGAACTCACAGGGTACAAACAAGGAAGGAAAAGAAGGATAGCACATCATATGACACTTAAGAGGGAATATGTGGCATCTGGGGCACAGTAGGAAGCGACAGAGATGGGAATTCACATAGAAGCACAACCAGTTTGAGAGACCAGGCAGAAAATAGCACACAGGAAAATACATAAATACCTTATGAAAGGATGTAAATCTGCATGCTAAAACAATCACATAGTCAGGTGATTGTGGTATTTCACAGCAGTTTCCTGACAGGTGCCTCCTTTTTAGAACAAAACCATGCACTCAAGTACACAAACTAACCTGCATGTGGGGCCTGTGTCAGAAAATGGTAAATAGCTAAAATATAAAACCATGAACCATGTGTTTAATATAACAAATAGCCCGAATAAACACCAAGAACAAAAATGAGTTTAAAAAGCAAAACAGACTAGCATAAGAGTAGTCGACTTTACTAGCCTTTTCCATAATGCCTCTAAAATTAAATATATAGATTGTTGTTGTTCTTCTTCTTTTTTCGGCTGCTCCCATTAGGGGTCACCACAGCGGATCATTGGTCCGCATATTTGATTTGGCACAGTTTTTACACCAGATGCCCTTCCTGACGCAACCCTCCCCAATTTTATCCGGGCTTGGGACCGGCACTGGGAGTGCACTGTCGTGTGCAACCCCAGGGGCTGGAGTTGGTTCCCTGGCCAGGAATCGAATATGGGCCGTGGCGATGAACTTAATTATATAGGTTAAGTTTAATAAATGTACATTAGTAAAGTTAATGCCACATTTAGGAAGACAAAGATCTCCATGTGTTTAGGAGCAAACAAGTTCAGAGGCTCTCTGTAGAAATACGGTGGATATAAAAAGTCTACACGCCCCTAGGGGAAAAAAGAAAAAGAAAAGACTTACAGTAACCTGGTTGCAATAAGTGTGCACACCTTTTTATTATGGGGGATGTGCTCAGAATTAACCAATCACATTCAAACTCATGTTCAAAACTAATTATCATACACTTTCATCACTGAAGTGATTCTGATGAACCCCCAAATAAAGATCAGCTATTTCAATAGGATTTTCTTGACATCATCTTCTGCTGAAGCCATGGTCCACAAAGAGCTTACAAAACATGTACAGGTTCTCAATGCTGGAAGGTATTGATCAGGAGAGGTGTACAAAAGAACTTACAAAACATTAGATGCACCAAGGAACACAGTGAAGGCCATTCCATCATCAATGAGTGGAGAAAATGGGGCACCATTACCTGGCATTTTCCAGAACACCACATCCATCCAAAACAGATGAAAGGACAAGAAGAAAACTTATCATGGAAGCTGCCAAGAGACCTATGGCAACATTAAAGGAGCTCCAGGAATATCTGGCAAGTACTGGTCACTCTTTGCATGTGATTCTCATATGTGATTCTCATATTCTTCATGTGCTTAGGCTATGGGGGAGGGTGGCTAGACTGAAGCCCATTCTCACAAAAAAAACCCCAAAACATCCAAGCCACCTAAATCACCCCAAACCATGAGACAAAATGTGTTATGGGTTGGTGTCTTTTTGGGCATTCTAAATTCTAGAAGATCAACAAAGCAATGACCTCAGAAGAAGATCAATATTTTGGAATGGCCTAGTCAGGGCCCTAGAAGGAAAGTGAAATAAAATTGCCAAATCAGGATGTACAGGAAGTTGGTGGACTCTTACCCCAAACAACTGCTGTATTACAAGCAAAAGGTGCTTTATCAAAATATTAGTTAAGGGGCGTGCACACTGCAACCAGGTTATTGCAAGTTTTTCTTTTTCTCCCCCATCCCCCCAACCCCTAAAATGTTTCTATTTGCTTTCATTTGAATTTTGTTGTTTGCTATATCACATTAAATGTGGAAAAAGACATGATTTATTTTAACAGGGCTGTGTAGACTTTTTATATCCTCTGTAACTATTTATGCTGGGTCAGAAGCAGCTGCTAAAGCTAAGTGACATACATACAGTAGCTTGCTTGAAACGATATGTAGTATTAGCTGCTTGTATCCCTACATTTTCTCTGGTTTTACATTATACACATCATAAAATTAGGGATGCACCACTCCCATTCTTTCCATTTTCAATATATCACCAATACCAAAGCTTTGAGTATTGGCTGATACCTGATGCTGATTTGATAATAACACCATTTTAGTAACAGAGTTGCTACAGAGATGGCAGCGTGCTTTAAGACTGTGATCATGTGCGTGATATTTGTCGTATCAGTTAACATCACTCATGTTCATAGATTGAAGAATATGTCAAATCTGATCCGATATCAACCATTAGGCTTTCATGCCAGTAACGCCTCATGCCCGGTGTTCCTGGAATAGAGTCTGGAGCCACTGCAACCCTGACCAACACTTTCCCAAAATATAAACAAATTAGTAATTTAAACCACAGCAACCTTGACCAGAATAAAGCAGTTACTGAAGATGAATGAATGAACAGGGTAAATGTGTCAGACAGCACTGCAAATGCACTCAACATGCTCCCCTGTTAATGAACGTGGCCTTTCTTTGTCCCTCAAGGTTCATATCAGAATAACCTGCATGACAGTAAAAACCGCCTGCTCCTGAGACTTTTTTGTTGAGTCCCGCCCAGTCCTGATGCACACCACTAGTCTGGCAAGGATCACATTATTGAAACATTTGTAAATATGAGCATGGTGTCAGACTCAATCACTTTAATTTTTTATGGCTTACATTATTCTTAGTTTACAAAAGTCTGAAGAAATTTCTCACAACTACTGTAATGGCAAACTGAATATGTGATGCAGAATAAAAATGATATTGTGATTGGCTTTTACTAGCAGTGATGACACACTGTTAAAATGTGGACAGAATTTGGGACAGTGGCACGCTTTCTTGGGGGAATCTGAAATCAGAGGCCTCCATCCAAAGGAGGAGGGCAGGACAAGACATCTATTATTGGTTTTCCCAATTGTGCGGCCAGTATTTACTTTCCATTCTGTTTAGTTTTTCCGTCTGAAGTGGCCAAGCAGAAAACGTGGAGACAGGTAGTGTGGAGGAGAATTCTCAGGATAAACTGTATGAGAGGGAACATTTGGTGTGGTCTGTCGAGATCAAAAGCATTAAAGGTGACCTCGTGAAATTTCAAGACAGGGACAGAACTGCATAAGGGACTATGAATTCACTGTACACAGAGATATGTTCTCAGAAAAGCAAAACAATCTACCACCCTGAAGGTTTCATGGGTTTTAAAATAAAACCCTACAACAGACAGCTTCTCTTTCAGAAAAAGGTTCCAAGAAAAATCCATCTACAAAGACCCTTGAGAAGCACTTTTAATAAGAGTGTATGTCAGCTGGAGTCTCCACCAACAGGGCTATGGCGTGATAGTATCTGGCTGGTACCCATTTGTTTTCTTTGTGTAATGTGTAATGTTTGTGTGTTCATGAGACTATTTGGAAATACATTTCAAGGCTATTTCAAAAATCTTTATTACATTTTTCCCTTTGGACGGTCTCTCCTGTGCTGCTCACCAGCACCACCTATGTAGGATGCAGTCATGCAGTACTGCTAGATCATTTTAACACAATGAATTTACACCCTGGTAAAGACCCATTTAATTAGAGTTAACCAGTTGTGTGCTTAGACTTGGTTTGGGCTCATAGATTTTCAATGATCTGATATTGGTAAATTGATATTAATAATTATTAATAATAACAAGTGATGCAACTCAATTATTGGTTTTGACAGTTTTGACATAGCACTATATGTAACAGATGCAAAGTAAATATAACAATGTACTATATTTAACTATATTTTGCTTACCCAGTACACCTGAAAGATGGAACAAGATCTCCAACAGTTGGCTAGCTGATGGTTGCCAGGTAGCTGTTGTGTTAAGTATGAGTGACTGCTGTTCTGAAACCTCAGAAGTGGATTTTACTCATGTTTTCACCAAGCATTTGTGAGCCGATTATCCAGCTCCATAAATGTAACAGTGAGTCCCTACTTACTCAAGTGATATCGCTCATTACCGGCCTGCTTTGTACAAATCCCCTTGAATTACAGCATACTGGAGTTTCGCCACATCTCAGTGACAGAGGAGGGGAGTATGAGAGAGGAGAAAATGGAACAAACGAAAGGGCTGTAAGAGAGACGTGAAGCATGTCGAGGGAGATGAAGCAAAAGAAAGAGAAGAATAACTAAGAGTTTGAGGGAAGGGGGAGGGGGAAGGGAGAGAGAGAAAGAGAGAGAGGTTGGGAAGGTTCCAGTCTTTTGTGAGAACTCTTCAGTTTAGGCATTCAGGGAAGGATTCATCAATGGGCAGCAGTGAATGAACTTGAAAAACTTCTGCCATGTGTTAAATGTTCACTCCGGCTACAAGGGTGCTTGACTGAAAGTCTGTTCAACACGGCCAGTAACAACAGATGTTTGGAAACCTCTTGGATCTCAAAACACTAAGGACAGTAAAAGTGTTGGCACAAGCACAAAAGACACACACACTTTCACAGATCGAAGACACATAGCTGTATTTTTGGGGGATGTTTGAGATGTGTTGGTGAAACTCTTAGCTGTTATCACTGAGCTAAGGACACAGGTGGAACTTATTCTGTCCTACCAGACTTACGACAGGACACAGGAGATGTGCACGATGTCCTTTCACACACACCGAGCTTAACCCATACAGTCCCAGCTTGGTATTTAGTAAAACAACTTGAAGCATATTTTTCAGTATCTGCAATGACTTGTTGAGTAACTACAGTGAAACTAATAGGGGCGTGGACACATCAGCAGGTTGTGGGAGTGTAAGAGGTTTGTGCTACACAGAAGTACATTTTATATCGTCTGTGAAATCCTTATAATGTACAGAACTGCAGTAGAGAGCTGTTAGGCTGATATTAGATAGTCAGTATCTTTAAAGAAGTCAATTCATACCGTGTCTAAGCTGATAGAGCTGCAGGTGGAAAAGAAGAGAGACTCATGACAGGATAACCCAAACTGTTAACCTCAGAGTCCCCATTCCAGTCCAAGTTCAGCTTTAGCAGCTCACATTTGACCTATATTTGGACCATACATTTCTATTTCTAATTGACACAACTAGAAATAGTGAGGCTTAGTTATGGAAAGGTGAAGATGTGCACTTACTAAATGTCCAATGTATTTGAACAACTTGTAATGAAAAAGGTTTAAACCATAAAAGTGCAACAGGAATTAAATCTTTTTTATTATTATTATTTATTATTTTTTATTGCCAGGGTATCATATCAAAAATACACATGAATAAAGAATAAGCACAAACGTACAGACTTACTTAGCACAGGAGTGAGAAGCTCCAGTTATAAGAATGTAGAATATTACATCTCAACCTTCAACAAAATTAGTTAAAAAATTAGCACAGGTTTACCATCTTAAGAGCTTTGGAGTTCTTTGAAGGTGAAATAGCTTGTATTGCTCGATTTTTTCCCCCCCAAAACAATAAATAAGGGCTTTTGATGACTTCACTATGATGAATGTGAAATTTGGCAAGCGGCAGTAAAAGATTAATAATAAAATACTCATTCTTTTTTGTTTTGATCATGTTATAGAAACCAAACAACACATCCTTAAACAAGACTGAGAAAGCCAAAAGCAAATTTCGGTGAATAAACTTACAGAAATCAGTCCAGAATAACTGTATATAAGGACAATCCCCCAAAAACAGGCTACAGGAATTAAATGAACGTCAGCGTGAACTTCCAGGATGACGCAATCAGCACGCGCTTGCTTTGGGAGGCTCGTGAAGTCTGACGGACACAAACTCACGCGGGTCAAACTGGGTGATGCAGCTGGTCACGTTTCACTTCATGACTCGACACTTTCCATGTGGCACCAATTCAAAAAGAGATCAAGTTATAATCTACAAGGACAATAGGGTGTTAAATGGAAAACCCCAACAGACCATACCGGCTTTGCTGAGTGTGATGTTTCACTCTTGAACCTAGTGAGTTTAATGACACTCATTCACAAAGGTAAAGTCTGTCTGGAAAGCTGCACGTACGCTTCTCTGATCATTTGTGTGCATCAGAACTAATACTCTTAACGGTGAACAATTCAGGCGCACCAAGAAGTCCGTATCAAAACGTGCCGGAAATGTACGCACACTCACCACAAGTACTGCACTTGCAGCGATCATGTTTCCTGTGTGTTATAAAGTGTGTGCGTGTGTGTGTCTGTGTGCGCGTGTGTGTGTGTTCTTACCTGAGCCGGGGGCAGCGTCAGCACCGCAGCCGCTATGACCTGCACCAGCGACGCCAACACGCTCATGCTGGGACACTTCAGTGCCAAAACCTGAGTCCACTCACTTCAGTGACAGAAATCCACTCAGGAACAGCTACGTAAAAGTCAGAAATATATCCCAGGACAAGAAGAAGAAGCAACGACTTGAGTGTGTTCGCCGAGTAAAAAAGATGCGCGCGCGGCCGTCCCTTCCTGACTGACTAGATAAATATCAAAACACTCCAGACGTTTCTCCGCACAGCCGTATCAGATCCTTTAGTGGCTCCGAAACGGAAACATCTCAGAGATATTGCAGACGCATGCAAAACTAAGGAGGACTTGTTGCCTTTCTGTCGGTGCGCGTTGCTTTTCAATGTGCGCTTTAAAGCTTCCGTATGCTGTTCATCCCGTGCATTTCCTCTACATGCTCACACACTTGGGCTACTAATTGGCCCTCAGCACTTTTCAACAAGTTGCTCGTTTAAATCTCCTCCTCCGGCGCCTTTCACCCTCGCCCCATCCCCACCCTCTTTCTCCTTCTCCTCCTCGTCTCCCTCCCTTTCTCTACCTTGCTCTCATAGGTTTACCGTTAGGAGATGGACTCATCAAAAAAAAAAAAAAAAGTGCTGCTATGCTCAGTATAAAGCAGAAAAAAGCACCAAATCCATTGCAGTTCTATGAAAACAGGTTTTCTCCATATACAAGATACTCAAATTGGAGCATTTATTCTTTATCCTCATGGAGTTTTTAATGGAATCTTTAATGGAGCTCTGTCCTTTCCTTTCATTATCTCTACAGTCTCTCTTCAACTGTTCGTTCGCTGTGAACATTCATTACCTTTCGTTGCTGTTATTAGTAGCTATATGGTAAAAAGTGGTGGTGTTGATATTTGTCCATTCACTGCTGACGTGTGTGGTCAGAAGCCTTGGAATTCATCTTTTATTTTGAGTAAAACAGCAGGGGTGGACAGCAAGACCAGAATAAGCGCAGTCTCAGAATAGGCATCCTGAGAAACAAACCACACCATTCTCTGAGTAAATTGGATTATGACATTCCAGCAACAAAGCACTACCTTGTCTAATTTTCAGCGAACAAACACTGTAAGACAACATCACCAAGGTAAATGAATTAATTCATGGGGTTGTTCTTTTCTATTTAACACTGCGTGTCGGGGGAAGATCCCACCTCCTTCCTGTCGCTTTCATTCTTCCAATTCCTCACACAACATTTGTCCTCTATATAGTGGTGTGGTGTTTGCAGTAACATTGGAATGCACAAGCTGGAGATCCTTGAGGAGTTTCACTGCATTCTTCCCCTTGTTTTGAATGACAGGGCTGTGGTGAGCTATTGTAGAGAGCACACTTAGGCAGACAGTGTGAGCAAACAGACAGTTTTCCGCTCCTCGAACATATTTCTAAAATACATTGGACTGCAGGGAAGGACAGGAAGAACAAGCTAGCAGGTTACTGGGATGCTGGATCGTATTATGGGTAATACATCATTCTTTCACTGGTGGCAACAATGTGGGAACAGTACCATTCTCAAATCTGATTGGTCAGAAGGTGTTGAGTCATTGTCAATAACAGCATGGATTAAAGCACAGCTCAGCTGCGAGGTTTATATTAATGTGTTTGGGCTGATATATTATCCTTTCTAAAGTAAGAAGTTACTTAGTTAACACCACCCAGGTAACACCACACAGTTAGCTCAATATCAAATGTAACTATAAACAGATAAAAAGTTTGATGTGTCCTTCTTTATGAAAAAAATGTTAGGCTTGACAACTTGCTGTGGTATAAGAGGAATGCACTGAGACTTGCTGATATAGTAAAATAATCAACTAATCAACCTCTTGTTAATGATTTTCCTATAACAGCATGTACCGTCATGTTTTATTCCTTACTTATTATATGGATTTTGCAATGTTCATGATAGGGAAGTGTGAATAAATCAAGTTTTCTACATGTCTGTTTCTGTACTAAGGCCTTCCTATATGTAGCTACAGTCAAGTAGCTAGATTTAGTTTGTCAGTTTTGCCATCAACGTGCATTGTAAATATTTTCAAGCAAGGATTCAGGATGCAGTAAACTACCAAAATTAATCCATTTTACTTTAATAATCAATTATACTGCATGTCCAGAATAGTTAACAGTTTTCTTTACCCAGAGGAAACATTTTACGTTTCAGCTCCACTTGTCTTTCACATACTGCTCCCTTGCACTCTTGCACCAGTAATTACCAGTATCTGTACTGTTTCTATAGGGTATTAATGGAAATTAAATATCTTTGAATGGTTTTTTTTCATAGTTTTCTGTTTTAAAATTGGGATGAACAAATAAACCAAAGCAGAAATCAGTTGACAGATTATAGGTGTGTTCAGACTCGCTCCTGACAGGGAGGAGATTCACAGAAGAAGGAAAAGCTTAAACTCATAGTGGCCATTGAAAACACAGCAAGGATTAACTTATGTTTGTTTAGGGCCCAGACATGCTACATGAAGCACGTCTACATGATCTCAGCTTCGCGTCACTGATGTGTGCTTGTGGTGCTTCGATATGGCCTAGTCAGATTGTACAATACAGTGTTCTACTCAAGCAAGCCAATCCCACTATTGGAGTGAATCATTACACTCGAGCTGAATCTCTTCTCTGCTCACAGCTGCAAGGAACCACACCAGGATGCTTACGTAGACATGGTGCATACCACTTTAGCTGCAGTTTAAATGTTTTCCTTTGGGTCCTCTCATCCGCTCTCAAACATCACATGTGAGTATATCCATTTGCAGAGAAGGGCTCAGTCCTCCTCATGAGTGCTCATTGGAGCCCTAACAACGGGTCTTTCTTTCCAAAGAGTTAACTATGTCAAGCATGCTTTTTTAGGTGGCCTGAAAAAAGATTTCCAGATTACTGGTGGTCAAGACAATAATTAGTTTCCTAGCATGTTATATGTGTGTATGTACAGTATGTATCTATGTATAACAAGTATGTATTTACAATATGTTTAAACTATGTTTAGATATGCCGATATGACTGGTGTTTGATCCTAAACAGCACACAATTTTGATTTCGTGCAGCCGTGTGATTCAACAGAGGACTGTTTGTAAGTAATGAAGTAAAAGGTAATATTACGTCTGTATGACCAGAATATTAAACTGAAATGAACTATAAGTGTTTCACAGTGGGAAGCCCAGTTTGAAATGCTTTTTTTTTTTTTTTTTAATTTAAGCATTATTTATTGAAGTGTCAATGAATATTTTATGAAGGGGAATTCTTGGGAATTATTTCACACTGCAACTTGCTGAACAGTTTATACTATTGTAGAAACAAAGGCTTTATAAAAAACAAGGCCAATAACAAATGGTTTAAGTAAAATTTACAATAGATACAGATCTCCTGGTTTCGGGACATTGCAGCTCAGTTTCAGCACTGCCTCATGGATTATAGCAGTTGGTGAAGAATGTGAAAACTTCCTTTAGGATTTCAGGCTCTCATGGTTTTGTGCAATTTGTGACAAGGTGCACAATAATAAGAGAAGATAAATAAAACAACTATAAAGAACAGGACTATAAAGCAGTGAAAAGTACCAGGAAAAGCACAGAAGTTGTTTTTTTGGTAGCTGTTAACTTCCAGTAGTTATGATATGTGATCTTCAATCTAGGCACAAAGGGGAAATGGTAAAGCTTTATATTAAGGGTCCCTTAACTAACATTTTTCTTTACTGTTATAGCGAACTAAGCTGAACAAAGTATGAACTTCTGCATTAATACATCATAAGTAATGTTAACAAAGGTAACAAAGGTAACATTATGAATTGATGTTTATTAAAATGTTAACAAAATACACTTGCACTGACTGCTTATTCAATCCATGATTAAAAATACATCCACCTAAAACAGCAAAAATTATATTAAGACACATTCCTGAATGTTGATACCTTACTGACTTGTGGAAAACATTCCATTTTACTCAGTGACGGTATGAACGCAGGATCATGCAGGTGTTGATTAGTTGGCTCATTTGACTTATTATTTAAAAACAAAAACAACAATTGTTAGGTTTTTTTTTGTTATTAAGGGTGTATTTATTTTGATAATAGGTGGTTTGTTCATGTTAACTGAAATGTTCAATAGTCAAATTAAGGGAACCATCATGTAAAGTGCTAAACATAAAACATGTAATGATTGGATATCGCATTAAAACTTTGAATTAAAACTATTTAAAATGTCACTATAAGGTGCTTTTGAGGCTGTGTCTGATGCGGGACACCTGAACAGCTCCCTAACAGGATATTACATCACCCTATATCCTGCCCTCCACGTGTATTTTCTCAGACTCCACCTGTTGCCTCGGGTGTAAACACTAGTGTTAGACTGAGGAAAATGGTCCAGTCTGCAGTGAAATTCCCCAGAGGACGTCTGAGACACTGCGCCAGTGTGTCGTTTTCAATTGAGCTGCTCTGTGTCACTTCCTATTTACGCCTGAGATGACAGTCTTCATCACATCTTTAAGTCCAACAGGTGCTGTGCAGTTTCCTCTGACATTCTACTCTATTGTGCGTGTATTTTGTTTATGAGGAAGTCGCGCACAATGCATATGTTCAGTCACACGTACTGTTGTCGTCTGAAAATTCATTCAACATGGCATAGAGAGTAGAATAGGATAGCTGCTGTTTGTCAAGCTGATGTCTATTCTATAATATGATTCTGTTACTTACAATTATGTGTTACCCATACGTCCAAGTTTGTTCTTCTAACTGATTTAAAAAGTCAGAGCAATGATTCATGATTCAATTAGCTGAGCAAAGAATAGAGCCTCTGACAGCAACCAAACTGGAAATGAACAGCCTTCGCTTGTGTTTATGTTAGACTGCATTTCATCATTCCCTGCTAGAGATAGGTCAAAAACCCAAGGCTGCCTGGTCATAATAATACAAGGTATGGAAAAGAGTGTTATTCTTGTGTAAAGGAGCATTGTGTGTGAGCATGTCCATTGGGATTTTGTGAATAAATGAGGCAAGGAAGAGCATGTGTTTGTCCAACTGAAATAAATATTGAAAAAAGTCAGGAAAATAGATGGTTTGGGTCTGCGTGACCTGAACTGTTTATGTTTGTAAGATTTATATTAAAGTGCAACCAATGGAAATATAACACTATTGGACGTATAAACCTTTAGAGAAACATAGTATAGGTCCCATGAGCAAATACAAGACTGTTATATTTCAAGACTTCATTCATTAGTGATGGTTTCTATATTTCCAAACCAACAACAAAGACACTTCTTCCCATCAGAATTCTGAATCTATTAATTAATAATCTAGCAGCAGTTCAGTAGTTTGTTAGACAGCCCTGCAAAAACAATAAAAATGAGCTTGTCGAGTAGTTGTTAAATCTGCAGGAGTGCTATTGTTTATTATTAAAAGCAGCAATGAGAAGCAAGCGTATACTTCCTCAGACATTTTTTTTTAATGCGCACACACACACACACACACACACACACAATATCATAGATACACACTTTAAAATGCCCATTGTCGGAATGATGTGTTCTTTAGGCTGTAAGGTGTGCCTACTGATACTGTACTTTATATTTTAACCCAAGCCCTTCTGAACAACAATAATAATAATGATATGTCTTTGACATATCATCACAAACTTTTTTTCAAGCTATAAATGTTATTATCTGTTTCTTTATTGCCCTATAAGCAATATTTAACCACTATATTATGGGAACAAAATGAAACCTAGCCACTGTTGGATAGAAAGCATGAAAGCATCCAATTACAAGACTTTACTGTAAGATGTTAGGGGCAAATGCAAGGTGAAATCCATCTGCTTTTCTAATGTTTCCATGAACTGCAGCCAAGTGAAACGATTTCTTGAGGTTTATTTATGTGTGTAGAAAGACGACTTCTCAAATAGTACTGAGGAGCCTCTGGCTTCTGTTGTAGAACATGAGCCAGGCAGAGGGGTATGGGTTTGTATGTTTGTGTGTGTGTGTGTATACGTGTGTGTGCATGTGTGTGGTGGATCAGACTGCAAAACAGGAATAGCAGATGTTTTTGGAGCTGTAGTGCAACGAGATGATGAGATTTGGCAGAGACATGTCACCTAACCACAGCGGATATGTCTGCTGGAGGAGTCCATTGCTCCGGGGCCACTGTGCACTTGTTCAAGCACTGGCTATGATTACGACTGATAGCCTATTTGTTATTTTACTCTGTTCTAGAGTGACCACTCTGGCACAGTGTCTGCCGGGGGAAGAGCAGTGGGAACCACATGGCCCAGGTTCTGATGCCATAAGCATTGGGATTGAATTAAACACAATATACAGTCAGGTCCGGAAGTATTTGGACAATGGCGGAGTTTTTGTGATTTTGCCTTTATACACCACCAGTCGCCTTTTGCCATACTTTTCTCTTCCCATCATTCTGGTACAAGTTAATCTTGGTTTCATCAGTCCAAAGAATCTTATTCC
>CM075012.1:14388468-14404616 GCA_037576675.1 Pangasius sanitwongsei
AAAATGGCTGTAATTCCTAAATGGTAAATGCCATATTTTTGTGGAAACTCTTAAAATAAAGCTGAAAGTCTACACTTGGATCACATCTTGATTGTTTTATTTCAAATCCATAGTGGTGGTGTATAAAGGCAAAATCACAAAAACTCTGTCATTGTCCAAATACTTCCGGACCTGTCTGCATGTGTTTAATATGCATGGCTCATTAGAAAATCCATATGTGGTGATTTGAACACATGCTCTGAAGTGAATAAACAGTCATCTGATCCTATTAGTAAATACAGATGCAGAAAAACTAACAGCTAGTGGGTACTGCCATGGATTAACATTAGTCCAGGCAGAATAGGAATTTTACCAAGCAAGAGCCATTTTTGTCAGCTTTCATGTAAACTGGTGAGAAAAGATATGACTGCTGGCCCCAGCCATCACCTTCACCTTGTGCATTTGCTGCAAATCATACAAGTTAGCTTACACACATTTACCTGAATTTGAATTCATAAGACCATATTGCATTTATTAGACCTTTCACTCACATGATCATATTTCATGACTATTAAACAAAAGAATTGAGGTGCCCCAGCATGGTATTGTGAAAATGAACTGGTCTACACCTCAGAATGATTCACTGAAAGTGAATATACAGTACATTACCTCTTCTCACTAATCACAGTCTATCTCACTCCCTCATTCTTCCTCTCCTGCCTTTCCATCTTACCATCTGACGATGTGAAAGAAGTCCATGGGAATTGACCCTGAAGCTCAAACCGAATAAAACAAAACAAAACAAAGCCCAACCCTGAGATTCGCCAGGCTGATAAGCAAAAACTAAAATGAATGACTAAGCCCAAAGGGCCTTGTCATAAAATATTTTACATCACAGTGCCTTGCATAAGTGTTCAAATAAATATATGTACAAATGTGTAAACAAATATAAATATACAACAACAAAAAAAAAAAAACATAAACATTGTCAGTGCGTAAGCATTTGCGTCTTTTGCTCTGAAAACCCTAAATTATACAGGCACAATTTGGCCCCTTCAACTGTTCGACATCTTGAGTAAATAAAATTGTTAAAATCCCAATTAAGTCAATTTCTCCCCAGTTTCAAGGGAGAGAATATTTGTGCAAGGTACTTGTGCATAATTCATTACTGCATTATGGCCCCAAATATAATTAGCAAACAAACAGAGCTTCCTGTAATCTGTGCTGTTCAACAGCAAAGAAGTCAGTTGACTGAGCTTTTGGTTCCAGATTCATTATGAAGCTCAACAGCCATCTTATCAAGGAAACAGGACATGCTCTAGGGCATCAGCGATTGCAAAATGCACAGCCTCATACTTCCTCAGCCTCTGTTTGATCACAGAAGAGCTTAAAATGCATCATACAGCAAGTAACAATGGACAGATCAAGAACTGACTGATTAATTGACTGTCAATAAACAATATTAAACAAATGTCTCTATGACATCCAAATGGACAATAGAGGATGCAGAGCTTCAAACAAATCTTGAACATTTAACCACAAATGTGTAAACTTCAGTCGAATTCTTTTGCAATTTATGTTGCATGTTATCCCACCTGGATTGATATACAGTGTGTGTCCTATGAGGGTGGAGTTCCTAAATTATTGGACCAAAATAAGAGAACTAATATTGTTATGCAAGTATAACTTTGACATTTTGTTTTCGACTCTTTGGTTTTGATTTGCTGATTTTTATTTGATCAGGCATTACTTCCGGTGCAGTTGCTCTGGCTCCACTTCACTCAGTGGAGTAAAGTCTTAAATAAATTTACAGATAGTGCAATTGCACTGCTCATTGCATTATGATATAATCAGACACACTGTACATTCATCAAGCTGACAGACTGAAGAGAGGGAGCAAAAGGTTGGCATTCATACTGTAAACAGGGTCCCTGGAGTATAGTGAACATTTAATTCCTACTTTCAGCTGTGAAATGTTAGTAAATGAGCCTGTATCCACACAAACCACACCACCTCTGCTTTGACCAGCAATGACAAATGAGTAAATAAAATAACAAACAGATACACTCAGCAATCACACAAACCCTACGCAGAGAAACAGCTAAGAGCTTTTATTAAATTGAGCATCAGCTAATTAAGGAAGTAGTAGGTAGGTATAGAAGGCACAGGGTAATGAGATCCCAATCTAAAAGGAGAGGCCATTCTAGGGATCCCAGCATAATCTTCATGATCTGGGTATTTTCCCATACCAGATGAGAAGCAGATGTATCTCTTACTCAACCCTCTTTTTTTCTCCTCACTTTGTCAATTGTCAACATGGTTTGGCGTCACAGTATGTCCATCCCTCCTCTTTGCCGTCCTTTACCCTTTCTCGTCCACACACCCCTACTTGTTTCTCTTCCAGCTTCCCCCCTCCCTTGTCTCACTATCTTTGTCTATCTTGGTCTCCCAGTTCCTCTGCATCCTCCCCATTCCCTAGGGTCAAGTGAAGGAACACAAGCACCATGGGAAGGCCGGTAGTCCCCAGTCCCTGATCACATGACTCGAGCACCCCTCTTTCTCTGAGATGCATGCAGGCCTGACATGTAGGTAGAGCTGTGAACTCTGTGGACTCTGTCCAACAGCTCCCGTCGTTTCTCATGGAGAAAGAAGGGGAAAAAAACAGTTCTATTATAGTGTCCTGGTCCTGTAGATTCCCACCAAAATGAATAAACCCAGATTGCCTCTAAGTTAAAAAAAAAAAAAAAAAAAAAGTCCCTGTGCCTAACCCTGACCAATACTTTTCCTTTGTTGATTTTGGAGATAGACTATGTTCTTCCTGGGGACTACATAAAGACCTTCTATTTAACATAAAAAAAACCTCACTGGTGTCTTATGCCACCCTACTGAAAAGCCATCTTAACTACGTCTATGTTGTCTAATTGTGTTAGTGGTCTTGCTTAGAATCTCAGCGGTGCAGTCCATGCTCAGCATAAACAGATTTGTTTCACAGTGCACTCTCTGAGTGGGTCAGAGGGCTGCCGGACAAGCTGTCTGTAAACATGAGGTTGGCAGAGGGAACAGGAACTCCCTATGGAGGGCATTTACAACATTGGGGGGATGAGATATAGTATCAGGAGTAACAGATTCACAAGGCTGTTAAGTGGTCTTGATGTTGTTTGTTGTTTCTGGTAATAAAAAAACCCTTTCTCTTGTGAAAACTTATTAAAGCGTAGTAATAGTAATAGAAATAATAGTAATGAAAAAAAGATTTTGCATGACTGCCTGCTATAATATATGAAGTAGTATGACTAAAAGAATTTGTCATTCAGATCCTTTAATACCTGATGCTTCTTCAACCTCTTAATAAGAACTAATGGAATATAGTAATAACACAGGAACAGTTTCTGATGAACCCTTCATTTTGTAGATGGGCATTTCTGGCTACCGTCCAAGCTGCTGCATTATCCTGGAGACCACACTCTGTACTCAGCAGTAGTAGGAAATTAGTAAAACATCTGGCTAACATCTGTGTCATGGACGATGAGAAAGTGGGACATAGTCCCATGAGCTATGCAGTACCAGGCCAGGTGCACCTTGCATTTACACTGAAAAATGAAGGGAGGGGGCGTGTTGGGGAGGTGGGGGTGGAAGGACAACGATTCATTCACAAAACTCACTAATTTAATGATTCATTCACAAAACTCACTAATTTAGCCTTCTACCAACTTTCTCCTTACATCCTTAATCTCTCAAAATACTCTCTTCATTCATTTGTCTATTTGCGTTGATTGTTAAAATATTTGACTTGTGTGTTAGTCATAACCATGTTACCACATTACTCCTTGATGAAGAGAGTCAAATTACCCTTGATAAAGACTGCACTGTTTTGACAATCCTTCCATTATCAGTCAGTGTAATGACTCAGGTGAAAGCACGTATCATGCAAGCAGTGACTTGCTCAAAGAAATAGTCCTGTAATTCTTTACTTTTAAACCAAAGTCCATAGCCAACATGGTGTCACAGATTTACGCAAATTTATAACCGTTTGCAGACGCAAGTCATGCAAAAATATATGAAGGTTAAATAAAAGTTCCCATTGTAAGTTTTACAAAATATAAGGGTTTTACATAATACAAGGAACAAAATTAAGAAGATTATTTTGTACCTTGTACCTTTTACTTCATTAATATGAAATCAATAAAAGTCCAGTGATATCACCTGCATTTGTTTGAATCGGTATGAATTTCCCATTTCTCATTTCTCATTGCAAATCTATATGCTAGTAAAAGTATGTAAAAGTCACTCCAGCTTTCTGTATCCTTGAAATTTCAAATACATGGACCATTCCCTTGGTGCTATTCTAGTCATCTTGAACAATGATTAGAACAGAAAGTTTATTTAAGATAATACAACGTGTGTAAAAATATGTATGCCATATATTCTTCGGGAAATAGACAGACATAACTGTGCATGTAGACATTTTGTGTTCCACAAAGTCTACTTGTGGTCATACGATATCACTAAAATCCATTGCTCCATCATCGCCTACATCTATCCATCACCACTGCAAAAAAGCTTGACTGTGATACAGCTATTAGGAGAAATGTTTGACTCAGAAAGGAAATGTTGGCTAGTCCAGGCAACATGGTTATTGAAGGACAGGTGTTTTGTCATTTTGTAGCTTGTTGCAAAAGTGCAAGGCTGATACCGCCACACCAGTTCATCGATCAACGCCAAGAAAGACACTAAATCTCTACCATCAACTCTATGAGCACATAAGTTGACCATCAAATGGTGTTTGGCTAATCAACATTTCACCATTTCATCGAGATAAACAGGCTTAGAAATATAGCTGTTGAGCCAGCACAAGCTGGATAAGAACTATTGGCATCTGGACTTGTTTGTTTGAGCTTTAAGGTGAAGGAGAAAAATAAAGAAAAGTGGCATTAATCTATGTCATAATAAGAAACTGTGCAGAATTTACGTCAAACCCCAAAATATCCACAAGTCCCAAGGACATCTGGAACAGCAGTGCAATTTTATCACTCAACATCTTATCTAGATGAACTGCAAAATTAAATAGTAAGCATGCAGTGTTGTAGATTTTTAAGATATCCTCATAGACTTCATTAGAACACTTGTGCACCAGAATTGTTAAATGTTGATGGCCATTAAAACTCATTTGTTCTCATCAGGGGCTTGAAAAAACATTCCAGACGTAATCTAACAATCTATAACACACTCTCTAATCCAAGCCTCCAGCCTCCACCACTTTAGCATTTGTTACAGTTTAAAGTGCAATAAGTTCAGTCGGTCTTTCAGATTTGATTCAAAAGAAACACTGTCGTGGGGCAAACAGGGGCCCTCACCTGGAGCTGTGCTTTTTTTCACTTCAGACAGGCCCTGATGCTGGAGAGACAGATGTTGATGAGGGTGAGAGGGTGATACAATGGCAAATAGGACAGCTTGGTCATAATATCCCGTTAACAAAGAGGAAAAATCCTTAGCATCAAGGCATCAGCAAGCTAAGCATCTGTTTCCTTTGATGGTTCAGAGACACAAAGACTCTCCTCCCCTTTTCAGCATGCCTTGTAACATCTCCAGCTACTCATGATACATTTCTGAGCCAGCAGTGGGACCATAGCGTGTCGTGACTGCCTCCACTTCCAATGTAGAGATAACCCAATGGGCTTGGCCAACAGGATGTCCCACTGAACGCAAGTCCCCCTTTTTGCCCCCAAGCAGACAGTTTTAATAAATTAACACTAACAAATAGGACTCTCACTTAAGATCACATGGTGGCTTCGGGTGTTTGGTACTGGCTGCACATTGGTGTGTGTCTTTGCTCTGCTGTTTTCTGTGTGTGTGGAATAAACACTGAGGAGGGGGAGGGAGTATGAACAAGCAGACACTAAAGGAAATGCCTCCTTAACTAGAGGAGCAACTGCACTTATGTTTGTAGGCTGTCGCTCTTCTTTTTCTCTTTCTCCCCCACCAGTAGCATTCACCTCGTCACTGACATTCTCATCTCACACTTGCTTTTCACTGGCTACTTGTTGACTTTATGAATCCAGCTTGGCCCTCTTCTACTTTGTCTAGTGCCAAAGTCAAGTTACTTTCCAAGATAAAAATTCTTAAAATTTTTTAAAATGCTACTTCCTCTACAGA
This sequence comes from Pangasius sanitwongsei, assembly GCA_037576675.1. Lineage (NCBI taxonomy): Eukaryota > Metazoa > Chordata > Actinopteri > Siluriformes > Pangasiidae > Pangasius > Pangasius sanitwongsei. Next base: position 14,394,598 of record CM075012.1, read on the forward strand.
AGAAAATCATCTACATTACAAATCATTTGTTCTATGCTATGCAAGTTGCCTATGTCCTTTGTCTTGGATGCTTCCTTTTTCTTTCGTTCTTTTATTTATTTATTTATTTTTTCAGATATGATATCAGGAACTGACCTCTATTTTGTAGTGATGTTTTATTAATCAGGCCATACTTCAGATAACAGTCAGACTTCTGGCCCTACAAAAACCAGGTTTTTCCTCTTACTAAAATGATTTTACAGAGCAAATGTTTGCTTGAATATCAAATATTCTGCACCAAATAAATTTACATATTTATTATTTTTTTAAATATTGACTTTTTTTTTTTTGTAAACTTCACCCTGGTTGCAAATTAATCTGTGAGCATAATACTAATCACATATCAGAGTGATAAACATCTGTAATTATGCTCTCAGGCTTATGTCTCCTGGCTTGATCTCATGTGCAGTTTATAGCAATTATAACAAGCACATGCTATTTTACAGAAACAGCTGCAACCACTAAACCTGCTTCTAATACTAAATGCTGACTTTTCTTATCTTAATGTATACAGTATGTGAATTCTTGTAAATGTGCATGGTGTAAAAAAAAATAATAATTGTATATGGAGCAGTAAGAGAGTGACTGGGATATCCACAGTGTGTCAGGCTGCTTCTCATGTGGACATAAAAACCAGATCTGCAGATGTACAATATACCAGCTGGGAAATATCACTAATTATTCCCAAAGGAATCAAGAGCCTACAAAATATCTAGTGGAACTGTCTCACTTTGTCAGTGCTAAGTAGGCAAATTCAAGGAAATTTCTATTCATCTAATTTTTTTTTATCAGCTTCAAGTAAATCTATTTTATTTTTAACCTGACCTTCATGCCATATGCATAGTTAATTGTGGCACATATGCATATAGATATACATTCATGCATTATTTACAGACAGCTATGACTTGAGCTCCCAAGCACCACTTCGCATAAAACGCAAGTCATTTCTGGAAAACAAGTGTTTGTTTGCTTTGGCAGCCTCCTTTGTTAACCAGTTTTTGGTCAGCTTAAGAAGAACCTAAAGTGCAAGGAGATCTTAAACTGAGTTTTCCTTGGCTGCAGAATCTAGCTTAAACCACTTGTGTATTTGTGGCCTAAAACATCAAAGAATTATGTTTTTTTTAGCTAATATAAAGACATCAAAAATGTTGATGACTATACAAGTATTACATTCTATTGATGTTCAAAGGAAGGTAAGATTTGTTGCCACCTGCAGCATTATGGAACCACTGATTTGTTCCCACCAAAATTTAGATACAGTGAGGTTTATAAGCCACTGCATAGAGGGGTAAAAAATGTTTCCATTTCTATTTGCTTGATCAATGTACAATAAAATAATGTGATTTTTTTAGTTGAAAAGAGTTTGACTACTATTTGGTAAACATTATGAGAATGGGCAAACTCGTGGTCAGAGACCACAGTCAGACCAGAGTCATGACCACTGACAAGAAGTATTTCACTAGCGAAGTTCAGTGCTGACTCATTAAACCTTAAAAACACATTTACAGTTGAGTGCAAAAGTTTGCATGAAAAAAAAAGAAAAATCTAAAACCCATACGGCCATGTTTGTTTGGTTTCTAATGGTTTCTAATAGGAGAAACTGTTACAACATGGCCTAAATATTAGCAGTTATCTTTATTAGCAAAAAAAAAAAAAAATTCATTCCTGTTAGCATGTTCCTTATTGCAGGCTCTTCATCTATTTGGATGTGACTCATAAAGGCGTGTAATGAATTAAAAGTCACGACAGTGAACCTTGTTAAGCTTAATGTGTCTAGAGGTAAGTGTTCCAACAGTGAAAGCCATATAGTCATTTAAAGTGGAAAAACACAGACACAATGACACTGCAGAAACACTATAAAAAGTGCAAGAGAGACTACATTGGAAGGAACATTTGTAAGACTTAACTCACATAAAATGACTGAGCATTTCACAGTAAAAGTTTGCAAACCTTTGCACATAGGCTGTAGATATAGCAATAGACAATAGGTAAATGTCAAAAAGAGAGAAAAAAAAAAGCTAATTAGATAAATGATTCTGGTGTGTGTTGGTACACTAATGTAAGTGGGCTAATGTTAGACAATAAAAACCCCATGATACATCTTGCAACCTCCAAAATAAATATTATGTGTCCCTGAGTGTTCAAACCAAACTTACACCCTAGGCTGAAAATAACAGAAAATATGGTACATTCAACAACAATGTTTCTTATTTATAGTGACATAAATGGACAGGACACAGGTGTAAAGCAGTAAAGCTCAGAGAGATGTGACTGACATAATCAGATGTCAGGAGCAGATATGGTTATTCAGGCCTCGTATTTCAAAGCCCTCATCCCATCCAGATGTTTGCTGATCATAAAAAGGGCGAGGGTAAAAGAGAATGAACAATGCTGGACAGTAATGAAAGCCCCCCACTCCAAAAAGTGTTTGGCCTGCGTACACTTTATAACTCTGCACTCTCTTTGTTGAACTATAAAACAGACCAATTGAACCCCCTCCTATTCAGATGATGATAAATCTTGTTTTGTTTCATGAAATATAGTGTATTTTGGTCTCAATTTTAAAATTATGAAATAATTTACACTCAGTTTTCAGTTACTTTTGATCAGGCGCAAGATCAAGCAAGCTGAATATTTACTACATGTAACTGTGCATAGTTGTAAGGTCTGGACTTTGACCAATTGTCTACACCCAATTCTGTTTCTGAAATTCTCTCATTTTTTTCTTAGACAAAGAGGTGAAAAGCGCAGTACAATACTACATTTGAATAAATGTAGGGATTTTACCATTCTAACTACAATAGTGTAAACAGAAACTAAGCAGGCTCGAGGTTCCTAAAAGCATCACAGGATAAAGATCATTGTTAAATGGTAGAGCGAGTATCACATCGAACACCCTCTCAGCTAGTTAAGATAATCGTAACTTGATGATGCTTTTGGGAAACTCAGCCTAGTACATTTAAGCCCAAACAAATCTTTCTATACCAAAGAAGAGAGTTAAGTTTACTGCCAATAGGAATTGCATTCTAGTCCGTTTCTCAAGGATATTATAAGAATATTTTAACTCTCAAGATTATATAAAGAGCAGTGAAGTTCTTACACCACCAGGCAGCTTTATTGGTTTTGGCAACTACTGAAAATGGATTTATTACTTGTCAGCATTTAATACTAACTATAGTATATTGCTGTGTAAGAAATGTTTAGCTCAGACATAAGGTGCACGAATGAAGAGTCACTGTCCTAATCCACTACATATTTTAGGTTCGCCATCACCACTACTCACTAAAAGAAGCGGCTGGAACAATACTGTGGTATTCCTGGCTGAGTAATGATGGTATAAAATCTGATGTTCTGCATTCTCTGACTATTGTAGAGAAACAAAATGATCAAAATATTTTTGAGACTTGGTATACTATTACACAAAGTCTCTTGTCTTAGGTTAAACATCCTGTGGTACTAATTATTTCAAATGCATAGTCAAGTGAAAATACGGTAGCATACTAGCCTTATACAGTTTATATCTTCCAGTTTGTACTCAGAGTGCCATGTTTCAGATTTGCATTCATAACACAGCTCATATTAAGAAAATCTTCAAAAGTCTAGGCATAGACTTAGTGCTCAGCCACGTATTTCTGAAAGAAACCAGTTCAATCCTCCACGGCCACCCTGTCCTCTGGCAACCCACTGAGTGTCAGCAAACCCTGGTTTTGCTCTTTATGAAATTCCAGTCTACTTCACATAGTGATAAACTAATCCCTCAGGCTTAGGCAAACTTTCAAACTTTCTGCCCTTACAATTTCTCAAAGCCTTGTAGCGCTCTATGTTAAGAAACAGCTCTGAAATCATTTTTAGTTCATTAAATTAGATATATTGTATGGTTATGTAATAATAATATAAGCTTAATAACCAGTTATACATATAAATGGTTACTAAACTTCAGAGGGCAAATGTTTCCTTCCTCTTACTCATAGTCTTAACATGAATGTGCTTTGTGGCTTACTGTTTGTCTCATTTAAGAGAGATGATGATGTATAATTATTGTTTTCCCTAAAGTAGTTAGCTATTTTAAAATATGTAGTATAACTGACTATTTCTTACATTGCTGGCTGCACAGCGCCTAATCCACCAACACTAACAGTGTCCTGCAGAGAGCATCAGTGACTCATAACAGCAATCATAGTATAAGCAACCACACATTTACCAAGAATTTGTCCATTTAAACAGTGCCTATCCTATAATTATGACTATAATCAGACTGAAATGACATCATTATGAAAGTTATGCCTCACAAAGGTACGTTTAAGGAGGTGGAATTCATACACCCCCATGTTATTCCAATTACACCTCAGTCTGTTCATTAAGAACTCACAATGCAAATGATGGAAATGCTGTTGAAGATTTTCCTGACGCACAGGAGTTTTATGATGCCCTAAAGATTTGGCTACAACTGATGGATGTAGCAGGCTACCAGGTGTAGTGTGGATGTGAACAAGAGAGGTTACTGAAGTGCACCTATGGACCTATACAGAGCTCCTAAGGACACAGAAGCATGCCTCTTAAAATTGAAAGGGCTTGAGATTTAAGATAAAGAATTCTTATCCAACACATACAGCCATAAACACTCAAAAAGTGTATTCTGTATTACTATTTAAGTTAAACATTCAGAAAAATAAGAAAACTGATATGCAAAGGTCAGCCAAAATAAAATGGAAATTTGCTTCCCCCTGGTGTCACAAAATATTACAGTAAGTATTACTGTAATACTTTGTAGTAAGAAAATAAATAAAACAAAACAAAAAGAGACTTTTTTGTGTCATGGCCTGGAATTCAAATTTATGGAAATGAGAGGAAAGACAATGAGGAAGCACATCACCCTGTCACAACTCTATTTTCATATCTGTTAATCGTCTCTGGAGAATCATTTCTGGAGGATTCTGATTCTGACTGCTCTTTGTTACTGACGGGTCTCTATGCACAGATGTGACCTCGCCCATTTCATCTATTCTCCCAGATCTGCAGCTGTGGAGCACCTCAATACTGGAGACCTCTGTCTGCAAGTCAGCTGTGCACAAAGCTGAATTCATCTCAGCCTACACTTCCAGTCTTGAATTATGTTGTTTCATGTTGTTAGTGTTTTTGTAAACCTTGAAAATTTCATATCATTGTGGTCTATTGGCTTCCATGTCCTCTTGGTAACTTCACAGATGAGGTTGATTCTCCCCCCTGCTCCCCCTCCTGCTCTGCTTGATCTGTCAGCATGATGTCCACTGTCGTACACCATCTTAGATTCTTCAACCTTAATCACTCACTCACCATCAACCCACAAATCAAGCAAGACCCGTAATATCCTTTTCACCAAGAACTCACAGTAACTCCTTTTCATGCATTAGACCATTTCTTTGTGTCATTTTCTCTCCCACTGATCCTCAACACCACCCCAGTATCTGCTGCTACTGCTAAGCCTGCCTTATTTTATTCTAAGATTAATACATGCTTCTTTGAACCATGTAAATCATTCTCTAACTTCCCTTCTTTACTTAACCCTCCTCCTCTTGTTTTCACCTCCTCCCCTCCCCTTTTCCATTTCACTGATGCCTGTAAGACAGGCTTTTCTCAGAACGTCACTGCCATTCAGGCATCCTTTATTCATCCAACTTTGGTGGATCGAACCCATACTCACAATGTGAGTCAGACATTCCACACATTTGATGCTGACAAAGAAGTGGTGATGCTAATGAACACAAATTGGCTGACGATCTGCTTTCTTGTCCCAATACCACACAAAATTCTCCAGACAATCTCCAGTGATCTCACACTGTGAGTGAAAGCTATGATACAGTTCTCCTTAAAAAAAAAAAAAAAATGCACAACCCAGTGGCAGTTCATCAACTGGGGTAGGTGGGGCACCATATACTGTATATCAGCCATTTAACAGATGTTAATCTTCATAAAGTCTTTTGAGTGACCAACGATTTAATAATGTTGCTATTTGATGCCAGAGCCATAGAGTTAGAATTGCACCTAGTGGTCAAAAATGGCAACTGCAGCAATCGCTAACAGAAGCCCATGCTCGTCCCATGCTCATTTGATCAACATTTTCAGTGGACGAGGAGCGGGGGACAGGACAATTAAGACTACCAGGGTCATGGTTTTTATGCCAAATTGGCCTAGTTTAAAAATATTCTGCAGGGTTAAAGGGTTACTCTAAAAATTCACTAAATATCAGCCTACAGCATTAGTCAAATGTGATATCCTCTCGCCTTAATCTTTTTGAGGCTATGTCATGATTAATGTCATCCTGCCCGATCAAAATCTATAGTCAATAGCTGTTTCCCATTTCTATTCAAAATTCTGGAATGTGCTGCTCTCACAGAGCTTTCTTCATATCTTCAACTAAATGATCTTCTGGATGATAACCTGTCTGGTCAAAAGGCTATGCATTCTATGGAGACTGCCCTGTTTGCAATCAGTAAAGATTTACAGGCCAGGGAGTCTGCTACCTTTGACACTATGAATTACCAGATCCTCATCTCCACTCTTGCTGACTTGGGGATTGAGATCTGATCTCTCACCTGATTCTCATCATACCTACGGTATAGGATTAATCCTAGCACATAGCATGGTGAGGTTTAGTGAGAATCTTCTTCTGCTGGACCTGTCCATCACCCTCAATACCCCCACAGTCCATTCAACACACACAACTAAGAGCCCTGGTGTGATTTTTAGATGATGGCCCTTACTTCTCTGATCACATTCAGTCAACTTCCAGATCCTGCAGATTACTTTTCCATACAATACAAATTTTTCTGACCACAGAATCTAATCAAATGTTTATACAAGCCCTAGTCATTCATAGACTTGACTAGTGCAACTCTCTTCTTGCTGGTCTGCCATCATATGCCATATCTCTTCTACAGGATTTATCTCATGTGGTACCCCTAGAAGAACCAAATTCAAAACTCTTGCTCTGGCATGCCATGCATCAATGGACTCTGCAGCAAGGCAACTCAGGTCTTCAACTACAGGGCACTTGGCTTGTCCTCTTTGAGGTCTAAACATGCTCACAGGCCAAGATGCTTCAGTGTCCTGGGTTCTCAGTGGTGGAATATTATCAGTGATTCCCTTTTGTATTGTGTTTGCACTTAGATTTGAAATTGTCTGTTTGTTACCACCTAGACCACTGTAGTGCTTGTACAAACTAGCATTTGTATCTTGACTTTCAGGTTATGAACTGGCCTCACATTTTGTCTATCTTAATCAACAAGTTGTACATTTGGAAGCAACTATGCATATGAATGCTTGTGATGGAAAACTTGAAATGTGATTGTTATCAGGGACAGGAGCCGCTGCTAGGAAAACAACAGAAAACAGTTTGTTGATACAGTATCAGTACAGAAATTTGATACTGTATACAGAAAACAAGCTGCCTCCCACAAGAGAACTAAACCTGAGAGAGGGTTTTCTGCATTACTACAGCCTTGAGATTACTTAACCAAAGCTATTTAGTGAGTAAAGAATATAAAGGTCATATAGTAAATGTATTAGCCATTGACCTAAATACTAAACTGAAAAATACTTACATTATTTAGAGATTAGTGATTATCAACAATATCCAAGATCCTGATCGACTCTGAAAAGATCCTACATTAACAGTATGAAACAAGTTTTCTACTCACTGGTCATTTCTCTAAAGAAAAATTGGGAAAGGTTATGGCATAGGGCTTACCATTTTTATTATTTAAAGACAGTGATTAATTAATATAAACATGCTTACTGTGTAGTTAACCATCACTGGGTGCAATATTTACAAAAGTGTAGCAAACATTAGCAAAGCCTCCATAAAAACCTCTAATCAGCATCAGATCTTTCTTTAATGTCCCTCCTGAGACAGTTTAAAATTAGAAAATAGGTAAATAGGTTTATCTGACACTCTCTTCAGATTTTAATGCTGGTGAAACTGTCAAGATAAAAAAAAATATTTGTTTCAGCATAATGGACCTGCAGCAAAAGTCTACCATTTGATATGTTTGTTTAGTGCTCCTTTGTTGAACATTAGATATAAAATCCAACGGCTTCTTCACCATGCCAAAGACTCCCACTGGAGGGCAGTGGAGTAACACTTAAAATCTGAACAGCACGTCAACATTGACAGGCCACTGTGCGATTTCTCTCAGAGAGCTATTTCTCAAAGCACAGAGGCCACTCAGGTGCTAGTTCAGTCCCTTGTCATCTCAAGATCGGACTTTTGCAACATGCTCTTTGCAGGTCTGCCCCTGTGCACTATCTAACCCCTGCAACTCATCCAGAATGCAGCTGCAAGACTTGCAAGTTCTCCTACACTACCCCTATTGCTAGATTCCCTCTGCTGAATTCCTGTAGCTGCCTCCATCAGTTTTAAAGCACTGATGCTTTGCAATAAAGCAAAAATGGACCAGAGCCCAGCATTGTTAAGGCTCTTATCACACCCTGCTCTGCACCATACTCCCTTTGAGCCTCCAGCACAGCTCAGCTGGACCCACTGCACCTCAAGATACAAGGAAGACATACATTATTACTCTTCTCTGTCTTGGTACCCAGGTGGTGGAATGAACTTCCCCTGGCTATCCAAACAGCTGAATTACTGGCTGTCTTCAAACGAAGACTGAAGACCTGCCTCTTCACCAGGCACTTGAATAAACACTTCTATTAAAAACTCCATTGTCTAATGTGTTTTCTTTCATGTTGTACTAACCTTCTCCAATATGCTTTTAGCTTGATGTTATTCTTAGTCCCTGACCTGGTGAATTAGCATGAGGACATGTTTTTATAGAGACTACAAAGCACTTCTGTAAGTCACTCTGCATTGAGTGCTAAATGATGTAAATGTAAATGTAAATTAACGTCTATAAGTTTTAAGCAAAAATATAATGATGAAATAACAGTTGCTTGGGTCATATGTTTGCAATTTACATATACTTATGCAATGTATATACAATTTACATATATTTAGCCATTTACCGAAACGATATCACACTGTAGAGGTAGCATTCTTCGAAGCAGTGTCTTCTTTTTTTAACCTTATATTTCTCTGTAATTCACTGCTTAACAATCTCATGTCATGTGATTCTGTCATTGCCTCTTTTGCTGTTCAGTTATGGAAATATGAGAAAGCTATTTTAAGCTAGGATCCAAAAAGAGCCAGAAAAAAGAATCAAAGCATTATGGATATTATGGCCTGCTGCCAAAAAAATGCATTATAGAAACTTATTGACAGATCTTAAAAAAAAAAACAATGCAGTTATGTGTATTATTAGAAATTAACATGGACTGTGAATAGAATGTGGTCTTAGCTAAGGCAGCATTATCAGCAATAAAAGCAGCTGTTATAAAGACAAAAGTGACTTGACGTGAATATGAATTATTTTAGAGGTATAGTCTGTACAGGATTTTTCTGGATGGTTGGCAAATTAAATGAATCAAAGCTGTTATAGTTCGATTAAATTAAATGAGTAGTTCAAAAGAAATCAGTAAAGAGGGAGAGAGGGCGGCACTAGATCAGTGATTAATGGGTTAAATTGTACTGAGTAGCAGTGTAACAGTGCAGTGGGCTGTTCTCAGACTTGTACTGCTGGTGAAGTAGGTGATCGATTGTGTGAAGATCATGTAGAGTTCCATCAGGGCAAAATCTAATTTCCATTCATACACTGCAAGTAAACATGGAGGTTTACAGACCCCTACCCATGTATAGTGAATAACACTGGTAATGACAACAATGAGGTAAATGACAAAAAAAAAGACACACAGAAGATAAGGGCATAGCAGAAAGGAAGTCATTAGGTCATAGATAGACTACCCTTAAAACAACTGTATGTATATATATATATATATATATATATATATATATATATATATATATATATATATATATATATATAAAGACACAAAGATACACACACACACACATAAAAAAAAATAAAAAAAAATTCTATATATAAAAAAAA
>CM075012.1:14404716-14415278 GCA_037576675.1 Pangasius sanitwongsei
AATTGTGTCAATGTCCCAATATTTATGGACCTGACTGTATATATATATATATATATATATATATATATATATATATATAGACACACACATGCACTCACCATCCACTTTATTAGGAACACCTGTACACCTGACATTCATGCAATTATCCAATCAGCCAATCAAGCAGTGCAATGCAAAAAAAAAAAAAAAAAAAATCATGCAGACATAGGTGAAGAGCATCAGGTATTTTTCACATCAAACATCAGAATAAAGAAAAAGTGTGGTCTCTGTGACTTTGATCTTGGGATGGTTGTCCAGTTTGGGTGAGTCTGTGCACATGATAGCCTCACATTCTTGTTTTTGGCTGACAAGAGTGGAACCTGATGTGGTCTTCTGCTGTTGGATCCCAACTGCCTCAAGGTTTGATATGCTTTGCATTCTAAAATGCTTTTCTGCTCACCATGGTTGTAAAGAGTGCTTATTTGAGTTACTGTAGACTTCCTGTCAGCTCAAACCAGTCTGGTCATTCTCTTATCTCTCCCAACAACAAGGCTTCAGCCTGCAGACCCTCCACTCACAGGACGCTTTTTGTTTTTCGCACCATTCTGCATAAACTCTAGAGACTGTTGTGTGTGAAATTTTCAGGGGATAAGAAGAATTTGAAATACTCAAACCAGCCCATCTGGCACCAAGATCCATGGCACAATCAAAATCACTGAGATCACAGGATACAGGAACACAATAATTTTAATTTCCATAATTCATTAATTCATACACAAATGCCAAATAGTCTAGCTTTCTACATTCATCTTCCTCCTTCACCCCTGCTCTTTCCCTCATTTATTCACTCTGACTTGCTTTGCACTGGGATGCATATATAAGTGCACTGTATAGAGTAATAGGAGAATAGAAACAGCTCAAATATGGTCTGGAGATGCTTATTTAAAGAGACACAATGGTCAATGGCACATTTTTGCTCAAGTATTTCCATTAAAACAAGAGCACAAACACTTCAGATCAAGTGATGACAAAGAATGATACATACAGTACTGTTGCTGTTGGCTTATAGTTAAATAATTTTGATACATTTTACATAAAGTAAGAAATGGATGAAAAAAAACCCAGTTGAAATCCAAAAGATAATAATCCTTTTCAAGGAGAATTTTGGATCTCTATAAAGTTTTAAAAATAAAGAAAACACACAGTCATATTTGGGACTATTAATAACAATGTTTACCATCTATAACTGCTTTAATCAGAAAGGAAGAGAGGGATTCATATTTTAGCACTTCTACTACACATTCAACACCAGTTATACATGCTTAGTAATGTAGCCACTAGTAGATTGCTAGCTAGTTAGTCAATAAACCTGGAGCATGAAGTGGATTGCACTTTGTGAGGAATAATATACTATACATTATATAACTAGTGTATGTCTAGATTCTTAACATTCCAATCAATTCCATAGCATAACCATTTTCAGAACCATTTTTGTAGAAACCCTGAAATGTTGCTCAACATCTCTAAAGGCCATGTGTTTTCAATGGTAAAATATGTTCTGCAAAAGAAAAGAGGGTCTGACACCATTTAGAGACAAAAAAATGTACATACAGTAATAAAAGCATCCGACAGTGTACCACAGCGACTGTATTTATGTACTGACTGGACTTATATTGTCCTGCGTTTGTTTACACTAGGATTCTTTGGATACTTAGGACATCTTAGCTTTCTAAAGGGGTTCTACTTCATACCCTCACTTACAGGGAAACCTCTGCTGTATACTTCTACTTAGAAGCTTTAAAGGTTACCCAGAGAGACAAAGCGAGGAGCCCTTAAGGGTTTTAGATTAGCCTATAATATGGTTTCCTTCCGATTTATGTTCTTTGCTCTAGAAGAATCACACTTGCTACTTTGGGTCTGTTAATAAAAAAATCTGCTTTACCTTATGATCATATGAATCTGTAAGTCAAAAGATCACACAAAATCATGCTCAACTGTAATTGTTCTAGTCTAACAATGGATATCCTATACTATACAGCAGATTGTGGAGGTGTGTGTGTGTGTGTGTGTGTGCGGATATTCCTATAGAGAAAATTGCTGAAAAACATGGAAAATAAAGGAAGAATAAAGAACCCTTTTGAGTTGTACCAAGCCTGTGTGCTTCAAACTTTGTGGCAACAGATTGGGGAAGGGCCACATACGGGTGTGATGGTCAGGTGTCCACACACTTTTGGCCATATAGTATATATAACTCTTTAGGCACACAGTGTAAACATTGCAATTTTATATCACATTTCCAAGCACTGTATAGCATTTTCTACCCTACTTATAAATTGAGTCTTTCCTTAAAGCTTTCATGCTGTGAATGTTAATTCCTTATAACGGAATGAATGAGCCTAGCATAGCAGCTCTCAGGAGTCGGATATGTGTACAGCTCATCATTTATTCTCATAATCTAATCCTATAAGTAGTGGTGGTAGAATTTTTTTTTTTTTTGAAGAGGCTCACATTCTCATTATTTGACTCACTATCAGAACCCACAGTAACAACAGGCTGATGAGATGCCAACCATCCCTGCAGGACTGTTATAAAGTGTGATTGGAAAGAGGCTAGAATGGATTGCCCTGCTCACAACACCTGAGGTCTGTCTGCCCTTTTTGGTGCTCACATGATGGAAAGAATATCTGCTGTATGTCCATCTGAGCCAGGAAGTGACTGGGTGGGTGGACTTTCTGAGAAAGTGCAAGCAGCAGCTACCTTATTTATGAATAATGTACAGTTATCAGGTTCAGTTTTGCTCACACAGACATGTAGTGTGCTGCAAATAGAATCTTACTGGGAATAAATTATACATTATTTTGTATTTCTCTAAAATGCATGCAATGGCAGGACAACTTGAACATGATCTGATCATACCTCATGTGTATGTGTATGTAATACTTTAATATTTTCATATTCTTTTGGTATATTGTATGCTATATAAATGTAACATAATTCGAGAATAAGAATAAGTCCACATTTAATCTTAGAATTTGCCATTTTATGAGGATTTTAGTCAGGCATAACTTTAAGGTCACCTCTGAAAGTTTTAAATGTTTAAGTGTTTTTTTTTTTTTTTAAAGAAATGTTTGTACTTTATGCTGTGGTAGTTTTAATCAAAGAGACACATGGCAGACAAATAATTTATAGTATGGTGACATATTATTAAATTTCCTCTGCTTTGGTGTTTATTATATTTGCTGTGGCTGTCGCTTCATTATTGATTTAATTTTATTTACTACAATGTTCAATTTGATTACATGCAGAGCAAAGCCACACCAGGCGCTGGGATAGAGAGATGGATGGCTGGCTTAGTTGGCTAGAAATATTGCACTTGAGATAGCCACACCTTCTGACTTTCAGTTATGAAGATACATATATATACTTCTACATTTCTCAAGGTTAAAATGTGCAAAATAACATCCATGACCTTCACTACATCCTGAGACTGCACTGGCAGACTGGCAATGTAACAACATAGGCCTTCTCACTATTATTTACGGACAGAGACTGATTTTATTTGACAGTACTCTTGTTACCTCAGCTGGCAAGATGAAACCGAAATCATCCTGTTATAACTCTTAGGCCCAAATCTGTCTATATTGAGTTTTTCCTGGATCTGGTATCATGCCACCGTGGAATTGAATGGAGTTAATATGATACTGATGCTCACCACGTCCTGAAAGAAAAAAAAAACTTTATGTATTGCCTTTTTAAAACTCCATGGTTATTGTATTTTCTGTAAGAAAGACTGTAAGGTGCTTTAAATCCCCTAGGCCCAAAACTGGATAAGTGATTTTGGTGCAGTAGTCTAACTCTATGTCAAAGGAAACCAAATAATACATTAAGTCTACAACTATTGTCTTATCATAGATGCTACACATACATGCCCACATTTTGTAACTTGGTCTATTCCTGGGTGGGCTCCTTCCACCTCCAGGACCCTCTCTTTAGAGCCTCCTCATCCATCACTACAGCTGCAGGAGAGCAGGGGGTGTTCAAATTGGCTCAGTGTAAATGTATCAGCCTCGACTCATAACTCTTTATGGCTTGCAGCAATAGCTGCACAGAGTCTCTATGGTAGGGTTCTATAACTTAAACTGTCTAAAGAAGAATAACAAGTGATTTAAGATATTTGATTCCAAATATCAGACCCAGTGGTGCCATTGGAGTGCCATTACAGGCTCGTATTGCTGCAGTAATACTGAGTGATGTTCCATTCATGGCATTGTACTCACTGTACCCACTGAGTTCATACAAGTGTCAATGAGTACCATTTTGAGCATGAAATTGGACTAGGTTAGCAGCTGTGCTAAAGTTTACATACACTGTATGACTACTGTAATTTCAGTTGCCATTAAAATGTGAGAAGATGTGAACAAGATAGCCATCATATGGTGCCCCTGAAATTAGTCTATTACATCACAAAAACTGCTTATACAGAGTAAAATAGTGCCACTTGTGAAAAGCCATATCAGAATTTCTTGGATGTTGAGTTCAATATGAACTTGAGCTTTTGTAGAAGTGTTCAAATTGGTCTGGCAGAAAATAGGTAGAGCAGAGTTACTTTGGAAAAGTAGAGTGCAGATCCTGGGCCCCTTAATGCTTTCTATTAGGGGACTTGGCAAGGTGGCATTTGTCGCCTCTACTCTAATACATGATGCATCTTGTTGTATAGTGTACCACTTAAAAGAGAAAAATAAACCTTATGGATTTAAAGCTACAGGATATAAGATTTTGGAATTTTGCCTTCTCTGATAAGAAAATGCTAGTCACAGAAGACAACGATATAACACAGTTTGTGCTGCACACTTCCTCTATGTGTGCAGTAATCTTACGACTGCGAGTGCACACATTAATACAGAATTCAAGGCGGTGTCCCAAAACCTCATACTATATACCTAAACAGTAATGACACCAAAGGTGCAGTGACATGATATTTACGTATAAATACACACTTACGTATAAAGTACTCATGATTTCTCAGTATTACAGAAGTTTTATGAGAATACAATAACTTTTTTTTCTGTGTACATTAATTTGACAGTCACAGTTCCTGAGTACCAAGAGAAGGAGCAGAACCTCTCAATAAGATTTTCTCTCTCACTCTCACTGCCAGCCAGCTATCACTTGCTGATCAAGCAGCAGTGCCTGTGCATCACCAACCTGCTGTGATGTAACTGTGATCATTCTGCAAGATAATAAAAAGCACATAACCTACAGTAGGAATCAGTTACCTACTCATGACTAGCTAGCAAAATTAAGCTCTGATTGAATGAGCAAAGACAGAACCAGGATGTCCTTTAAATAATGAATAAAACACAAAAGGCCACATTCTGAAGTGTTTTATTCCTCTTATATGACATCAGTTTGTCACATTTTACAGAATTTAATTTGCTTTTTAACTTGCTGTTGTGGAACGTCCATGAGACAAGTTACTTCCTTTTATCACTCACGTTATAATCTAGCCTATAATCTTAATGTCCACTAGATAGGACATCTTTACAAGGTTCAAAACAAGTTTTTATGCCATCATAATAGACAACAAGATTTATTATCCTCAGATTTATTTGGAAATAAAAAATCTAAAAACTGTTTAACTGATAAGTATTCACCCCCTCAGTGTGAATTGTCATTTTTCAGCAATTACAGATTTGAGTTTTCTCTGATGTTTCTATATTAACTTTGCACATTTTGATTGTGGCATTTTCTATCATTCCTCAATGAAAATTTGATTTGATAACTTGGCCATTCCAAACCTTCCCCCTTAAGTCATTCCTTTGTAGTTTTTGCCCAGTGCTTTGGCTCATTGTCCTGTAGGAACATATACAGTATTTGCACCCTAAATTCAAACCTGTTCCTGTGGTCTGGCTGACAGGAACAGGTTCTCCTCAACAATTTGCTTGTATTTGGCTACATCCATTTTTCCTGTGATGGCAACAAGCTTTCCAGTTCCTCCTGTGGTCCTTCTTTGACCACAGGAATGGTGTTACCTGGGTGTTGGGCTGTATTTTGTTTCGTGCTAAACATTATGGTTTGGCTTTAGATCAAATCACTCAACTTTAGTGTCATCAGACTCACAGAAGGTTTTTTTTTTCTTTTCAAAAAAGATCTCAGATTTTCTAACATGGCTTTTCTCAGAAGTGGCTTCCTTCTGGCCACTCTCCCATAGACGCTGGATCTGTGAAGAGCTGATGGACTCTTGGACACTTCCCTGACAATCTCCCTTCTTGTCTGAGCACTCAGTTTGGCCTGATCTTGGCAGTGTCTGGGTTGTAACTTTGTTATAATGGATTTCACAGTGCTCCTAAGATGGTTCAAAGCTTTTGTTGATGTTTTAATATCCTTCTCCAGCTTTTTTTCCTCCTAACAACTTCATCTTGAAGCTTCACAGGCAGTTCCTTGATCTTCATGACAGCAGGAGCGATCTGATTTACCCTTTTAGCTGTGAAACCTCCAAAAATTAGAGATATTCATTGCGCAAGCATGCAATTGGACACAAGTGGATTTAAAATTAACACAAGGGTGTACCCTGTTTAACATATTTAGTGTGAGCTCTAGAAAATTAAATACTAGTCCTAATTTAGGCTTTTTATTTTTAAATAATTTGATGACATCCAAGTACTTTATTTATTTTATTTTATTTCTGTAAAGAGTCATTTGATGTTGCAATACAGCAAAAAGAGAAGTAATCACTTGGAGGCATTGTATATAGCATTTTCTTAAAATATTTTTAGGAGATCTTCCTACTATTATAAATTTATTGAGGTGAAACAAAACATTGAAAGTATTTAAAATGTACTTTTTTGCTGTTGGGCCAAACAACAAACACATTGTTCACTGCTGTCTTCAACCCCCGCATTCATTAATGATTCATCAGAAACCATACAATTGATTGTTTAATCATGTATCAATATGCTAAAGCTAAGTCTGTTCTCCATGAGACAAGGGTGTCAAAATATCATAATCTAAACTAAAATTCTCATCTATAAATAACGCATTTGGTCTGTCTCAAGCACTCTGGTTCATGCTGCAGAGGCTTTCCATGAATGTTTTATGACTATGGATGGTGTGAATGTGATTGACTAGGACTATAAATAAGGCATGGCTTAGTTCCTCCATCTTTTAAGAAAAAGGAGAACAATTTCCTGGAGGATCTGAGAGATAACTGGGCAATCACTGTGCACAAGTCTTGAAGTGCATGATTTTAAAAAATCTGGAACACTTTCCCAGCTTGCTCAAACAAATATGAAACTAAATGATAAGGGACAGAGGGAATAGTTGTACTATACTGCATTTATTCAATGTAATAGATACAAAATACATGCCAAGCATATTATATATAATATTTATAAGATTTATGTGAGCTTTACTAAATATTACACCACTGAAGGTGTAAGAAATGCTTGATCCTCACCCTGACATTAATCATCTGTAATGTTTCATAAAAGTTGACTTCAGTGTGAATTCTTACGCTGGTGATACAGTCACAGTTAGTTTATTGTTAGTTTAGTTACACCATGAAGATTCAAATCTTTTATTTTGTAGCACAATGTAGTAAGAAAGGGAGGCACTAGCAGAAAAAGCAAGGTGTATTATGATACTGAAGGACATATTTTGCTTAAGAGAATCCCAGGGGTCCACATGAAACAGTGGGTGTATGGGAAGAAACCACTGAAAGAGATCTGCGAGTAGGAGAGCCTGGTAGCACTTAGAGTACATAGGCTTTACATACCACCTACTGTAATGTAGTTATATGAATATAATGTGTGCTGAAATCCACTTCAGTGGAAGAGAAAAAGACTGTATGAGCACCTTCCATATATGCTGATACATACAGCCTTGAAAGGTCAAACACACCAGTAGTATCCTTACTAATTATTCACCTATTGGAAACATACTGCTGTGTGTTTGCTACAGATAATCCATACTCTCATTTGCTAACATCAGATGGTCAAACGGTGTATAACTACTCAGTTGCTGTAACAGAATCTCTAAATGCAGAGCCACTGCTTCACTTTTTAGATAACTTTCCTAAATCAATATCCCCAATAATACTACTGCCTGTCTTCTGGCCCACCAGGAGCATTAGCATGACAGCTCTTTAAATCCACCTGGGTAATTAAAGCCATGCATTTAGCCAGCCCATGTGTATAAGTAATCACTCACATTAAATATTCACCAGCTTATTTTCTAATTGACCTGTGCTGAAAATGTGTGTTGCTAAGGCTAATTTTAAACCCCAGCCTTTTACCCAAAAATGTTGGCCTTTCTCTACCTGCGATTCATGATAGACTTTGGTGGGGCAGCATTAACAACATTAATAACAATATAGCCTCAAACAATATTAAGTCAAAAGGCCATCACATTTGATTTATATTGAGTGATCTAGTGAATGTTTTAGAGTAACCCCATAATAGGCACATGACAGTTGACAAAATAGAGTCATCCAGCATACAGTCTAGCAGATCATTTTGAGCGGGTTTAGACATAAATTTTTGAAACTGCGTTTGATACAGCAGGTGTGTTTCCCTTCTTCAGTGAGGTGCTTACAGAGGAGGTAGTATCATTAAATTGGGTTACCTGGTTTCAGCAAAACTACATCTCAAAAACCACACAAAAGACCTGAAACTAGACCCAAAAGTTTGGGCATTGGAAAAGAAATATACATTTCTCTTCTTTTTCTCAGCCACTGTGTGGCAAATCCCTCTTTCCCTCTCCCAATCTATGCAACATATACTGTAGAAATAGTTCGCTACCTCACAGACACCCTGCCTGCACTTACACTTTACATTTGTGGAAATTGATTAGATTTTATTAGATTATTTTTTCTATTTATTCTGATTATTTGCTGTAAAACAAGATCTTGGTATACACAGAGTATTTTTAAACAAGCCCATTTTGATGTAAAAACTTCTACCCTGTCAACCCTGTCATTAACTGTCTTGTCAGCTGCTTCTCCTCCACTGAAAATGTTCATAGAATGAGCATGGGGCAGTGTGATTCCCTCCCCAATGGGCCTCTATTAGTTCTTATTGCAGTTCCCAGTTTTGACCACTAGGTGCAATAATAACTCTATGAAGCTAGATGGGGCAGTGAGCAAATCAATGGAACATCGGCTTATTTCCTGTCAAATAGCATGTTTTTTTACATTGTTGATCACTCAAAAGAGATAACTTAAAACATGTGCTTACTTCAGCATTTCTTTGCATTTTTTGAATGAGCACTTCATGTATATTATTTTTTGAATGGCTTTTATATGGTGGGGCTTTGCCCCACCTGTTCCTATGAATGAGTCTTTCTCTATATGATGGCAGAGCAGCAGTTTATCTTTAGTGCACATGATGTATTTCTAGGACAGAGGAGGGATTTAGAAACTGATCACAAAGGTGACCAGGCATGTCTGAGAGACAGAAGAAAGAGACTCATCAGGTTGCTCATCCCCTTGAAGTGCCCCTGTTCTCTTTTTGGCACAGCACCTGAGCCCAAGTCTTAATATCTCGCCTGTATTGCCATATTACATTACGGCAGCCTCTGAACAACTCAAGATCAATAAAGTGACAGAGGGCTCTATGTCCATTTCTAGATATAATTATTTGAGGCTGATATTATTCAGGAGACAATGTTAAACAAGCAAAATTGTTTAAACCTTGCCTGACAGTGTGTCTCCAAGCTCTTTTATGCAGAATCACACAAAAGATGGCTCATATTCAACAGATTAAACAGAATCATCCTTTAAGATCTTATGTCATCACTTGGCCTACCTCCAAAAAAGATGACCCTGAGGTTTCCTAAATATAGAATTTTAATAGACTTCTGCTTCCTTTACCATAGTCCAAACCAGAAAATGCAAATCCAACTCTTATCAACCATGTTCCCATCATTGTGAAGGTGTATTAATCAGATTTCATGATTTTACAGGTTAGAGTAATGAGTTTGTCTTGTTTAGAAGTGTACACTAGAGATTAAAGCAATAATTACCTCTGGACCTGTAGCTCTTGAATATGAATACACAGGCTGATCCATAACAGATTTCACTTATTAGCACATTAAGCAGTGATTTAGCAGTGTTAACCTGACATGCCCTTCTTCCTGAATATGTACATGTCCACTTATTCACAGGTTTCTCAAACTGGATCAAGGTATCAGTGTGAAGGGAAGAACATTTTGATGTATTTTAACAACTAATGGTAGGATCTGGTGAAAGTTGGGGGATGACAGGGGCCACAGATAAGTAAGAAAGGGCAAGGTAATGAATACTTCCTTGACATCACTGTCAAAATGCATGACTGGGTTACATTAAAGAAAAGTTAACATGTTAACTGAGTTAACATTAAAGAAAAGTAAAGTTTTCTACAACAAAGTTTTAGTTGCCTATTACATTAATCTAACATGCAGTAGAAGGGAGATGTAGGTTAATTATATATATATATATATATATATACAGTTAGATCCAGAAGTATTTGGAGTATTTGGACAATGACAGAGTTTTTGTGATTATGCCTTTATACACCACCACAATGGATTTGAAATAAAACAATCAA
>CM075012.1:14428025-14493930 GCA_037576675.1 Pangasius sanitwongsei
CTGGCACAAAGACGTTAACAGCAGATCCTTTAAGTCCTGTAAGTTGCGAGGTGGGGCCTCCATGGATCGGACTTGATTGCCAACACACCCCACAGATTTGATTGGATTGAGATCTGGGGAATTTGGAGGCCAAGTCAACACCTTGAACTCTTTGCCATGTTCCTCGAACCATTCCTGAATAATTTTTACAGTGTGGCAGGGTGCATTATCCTGCAGAAAGAGGTCACTTCCACTAGGGAATACCGTTGCCATGAAGGGGTGTACCTGGTCTGTAACAATGTATAGGTGGTATATGTCAAAAAAGTTATAAGTTATTAAGTATACCACAAAAACCCAAAGTTTCCCAGCAGAACATTGCCCAGAGCATCACACTGCCTCCGCTAGCGTTCTTCCCATAGCATGCTGGTGCCATCTCTTCCCCAAGTAAACGATGCACAGGCACCCGGCCATCCACATGATGTAAAAGAAAATGTGATTTTTCGGACCAGGCCACCTTCTTCCATTGCTCCCTGGTCCAGTTCTGATGCTCACCTGTCCATTGTAGGCACTTTTGGCAGTGGACAGGGGTCAGCATGGGCATTCTGACTGGTCTGTGGCTACACAGCCCCATACACAGCAAGCTGCGATGCACTGTGTGTTCTGACACCTTTCTATCATAGCCAGCTTTAACTTTTCAGCAATTTGTGCTACAATAGCTCTTCTGTGGGATCAGACCAGACGGACTAGCCTTCACTCCCCACGCGCATGAGTGAGCCTTGGGTGCCCATGACCCTGTCGCTAGTTCACCGGTTGTCCTTCCTTGGACCACTTTTGGTAGGTACTAACCACTGCATACTGGGAACACTGCACAAGATATGCTGTTTTAAAGATGCTATGACCCAGTCATCTAGCCATCACAATTTGGCCGTTGTCAAAGTCTCTCTAATCCTTACACTTGCCCATTTTTCCTGCTTCCAACACATCAACTTTGAGAACCGACTGGTCACTTGCTGCCTAATATATCTCATTCCTTGACAGGTGCTATTGTAACTAGATAATCAATATTATTCACTTCACCTCTCAGTGGTCATAATGTTATGGCTGATGGGTGTATACACACACACACACACACACACACACACACACATGTCTTGTTGATGAGAGAGGTTAGAGGAGCATGCCCAAGCTGGTTTGAGCTGACCAGAAGGCTATGGTAACTCAAATAACCACTCTTTACAACCATGATGAGCAGAAAACCATGTCAAGCAGTTCTCACCTCTTCGTCTCTGACATATAAACTCACAACATGCTGTATTCTACACATTGAATACAATAATATTTATGGACAAGGACTGTTTTGTCTACATTTTGTCTTCAGCATGCACCTTGCTGTTCTTTCCCACAAAATGCTAGAAATCTGAGCTGTAGTCCCCATAGGCATATTCTGATTATGAGAGTTTTAGTATGACAGAAACTTTGAGTTATTAAACTGATATTAAGCATGCATTATGAGGCTGTCGGAGAGCACTTTGTGGTTCTGTGTGTATACGTGTAAGTGTGATTAAGGTCTCTCTCTGTTCAAACTGGCCCAAATTTGCCTGTGAAATGTCTGTGAAACATGTCTCCTACATGCTTGCTGTCTATCTTGACTCAGCTGAGAGGTGAAGCATTTAAAAAAGAAAAGCCTTTCTGGTTTGTGCTTCACACCAGTGTTTTAGACTGTGTGTGAGAGACAGAGACAGAAACCTGGAGGGTGAGACATGTGCTTATGTCAGGAATATCTCACTCTGTGGCCGTGCTGTCTGTTGGGAGAGAGTAGGAACCGTGTGTTGGAGGAGGAGTGTGTGGGTGTTTGAAGAATCAAATGCGGATCCATTGAAGGGATGACTTTGAAACCGCAGAGAGTGTTTCAGTGTTAGGATGATGCTGTGTTAATGGGATTTCCCTGAGTTGACAGGACAGCTGTGGGCCAGGACAGCCAAGCCTTCAGACACACCCTGCTGGAGAAATCCACACCGCATAATGGAGACTTTCCACTTCAGTAAACGTAAAAACATTTTATCTGTGCTGTCTAGTCCAACCTTAGCCAAACAAAGCATATGATGGCACAGTATATCAGCATGACAGTATACTATGATAAGGAAATTTGAAATTATTTGTCAACGTTATTCAATATCAGTGTAGATATTTGGAGCTGTGGTGGCTCAGCAGTTAAGGTTGTGAGCTAGTGATCAGAAGGTTGTGACTGCCTGAAAGCCCCTTAGGTCCTAAACGTAGCATGGCACATAACCATAAAGTTGTCTTTGGGTAAAAGTATATGCCAAATGAATAAAATGTAAAAAGCAAACATGTTATATCAAGTACTGTCAAAAATATGATATTACAATACATGAAGGCATCTTCATAATACATGATATTTAGTTAATTATAATGTAAAACTATAAATTCAGTTTTCTATTCTACGCCTATAAAAAAAATATTAAGCACTGACGCTCAGATGCTCATAAAAGTTTATAATGATGACAACATTATCAATATCATATCGCTGAGCCTTAATTTTCAAGTGTAGCACTACTTTTTGAAATATGAAAGTGCAGTGGTAGCTCAGTGTCTGTTCATCTGAAGGTTCAGAATTGAACTCTAGGTCAGGAGCCAGGGACTCTGCAGCTTTGAGCAAACTAGAGTTCAAGCAGCTTCCCAAACTCAGTAGTTTAATACTTGCACTGCAGTGTTATATCAGACTAGTGTTACTATCATTCAATGTCAGCCTCTTTAAAAATCATGAAGTCATGATGCAGACATGATGAAAACAGTGATATTTAATTGTATGAACTATTTTATTATTTTTTATTTTATTAATTTTTTTATTTTTTTAACTATTCCACTCCAACCAACAGCCAGCTACTCGTTAGAAAGACACTTTTAACTAATTAGCTAAATAAAATATAAAAAAATATAAAATATATAAAGCATAAAAAAGTATGCAATATTGGTAATATCCTATATGAGAGTTAAGCAGAGAGGTGGAGCTGCTAAACAAAATGATCAGAGATCTGGACCAATTTACTCAGTTTATTATCCTCAGTCCTGTGTATGTGGAACAAATCTCTATGTCTTTAACAAACCCACACTCATCTCTGCACTCATCTGTGAATCGCTGAGTGCTCAACAGCAGTAGTTCAGATGTTCAGCAGTGTTGACACTTTAGGAGCAACATAGTCGACCCTGCCTGAGGTGATCTGAGAAAGAGCATCATAGTGCTGTGAAAAGCACAGTGTTTCATCAAGAAGATTTTGCGTCCGTGAGGCCCGGGGTTTGGCAAGCATAGCGCTGCACTGGCTCCAACATCAGTGCAAGACCTCGATCAGACGTAACAGGCAGAGAGCTCAAGTTGAGGACAAGTGCTCCTGAAGGAGGTAGAGAGTGATTGGGGAAGAACAGATGAGAAAGAGAAAGATGGCACACTCTTCGTTTACCTATGATTTCTTTTTACTGGCCCATGTGACAATGTAGGTGACAGACAGGAGGCATGAGGGGAGAGGGGCAAACCCATCATAATTAGCCTGAGCTGCTTGGTTACCTTCCAAACAAAGCGGTGGATCCATTGCGCAGCTGGAGAGGCGGAGAGAGGAGAAGCGAGAGAAAGAGAGGGGGAGAGTGTGTGTGTGAGAGAGAGAGAGAGACAGAGATGAAGAGAATGATTGCACTGTTCCACACACACTTGAAGCCCAGTCTCCCTAGGAGACACAGGATAACAGAATGACAATGCAGCTGTGACGCTGGGAGCATCGTGGCAGGCTATGGTTATATGTAGAGACAGAGAGAGAGTTGGAGAAAGGCAGGTGGAAGTCAGCTGACAGTTGGAGGAGGAGGAGTGAGAACACACAATAAGGAAAATGAAAAAATAGTGAAGAAAGAGTGAGTTAAAGCAGAGATGTACGTAGGGGTGAAGAGGATCTGTCAGAAGAGTTGAGCTGTGTAGCTCTCTCTCTCACACAGAAACACACGCATACACACACACACACACACATCTCCACATACACATCAGGTACACTTCCGAAACAGGGACGCACAGGAGGATGAAGAAACATTCCGCTAGAGTGGCTCCTCTCAGCTCTTACAGCACACAGGTCCTCACCTGCCCCATCTCTGAAGGTAAATAGTTTTGTGGTTGTGCTTGTGCGAACTGACGAGAGGAAAAAAAACATAGTGAGAGTGATGGACATAGAGTTTCAGGTACATTAAGACCTTAGTGTGAATGTGTGTGTGTCTGTGTGTGTGTGTTTTTTTTTTTTTTACTTTAGGATATGTGCATGTATGAACATGAGCTTGAAGTGTATGTGTTAATCACGTGTTGGAAAAACAAAGAATTTTACTATGCTGGTGACACACAGTTAAATTCATATCTATAGATAGCAAATTTTGTTCTCTGCCAGTTTAGATAACATTCAGGATTGCTTATACACCTGGAACAAGCATCAGAAAGTAGGCAGGATTTGTTCAGTGACAGGGAACATGCTGAAAGCTTGGACACTGATGTGAACAGTGGTGGAAAGAGTACTGAAAATTTTGACTTGAATGCTGCTACCGTAGTGGTAATTCACCTGAGTACAAATAGAAGTATTTATAAAAAAAATTATAGAAAAAAAGTAAAGAAGTTATTTGTTAAAAGTTACTTCTTGAGTAATTACTCGAGTACAACAAACTCAAGTTACTTTTTGATTATAGTTGATCATTTCTGTGGCTCCAAAAATCATTAAATGCATCCTTAAAAATAACCTGAACTAATAAACACTAGGAACAAACTATTTGTTCACTGTACAACCATAAGAATGAGTACTCATCAAACTCATTAATATTTAATTTATTCATCTAAAGACAAGCCAGATGTCCCACCATCAGCCAAAAAACATCAGCCAAAATATTTCAAAGTGTGGACAAAATGTGCTAGTTATGTGGATATTGTTTGCTATTAGCTTATAATATTTGATATTAACTTGATGGAGATGTTTGCCTAAAAACAAGTAGGTCTACTATATAATGTCTTCTTTGCTGAATATTAGAGAACCATGGAGAAAAAAGCCTTCCTGACTGAAATTACTTTTTGCAATAAAAATTGTTTAAAGGGTACATTATCTGATTTGTGCTGGGTCCTGCCCTTACTGCAGTTTCTAAAAAGGCATGTTACGAGTGGATCATGAGTTTGTGTGTATGTGTGTGTGTGTGCAGAGGCAGGGTGTAGTGTGTGATGAGGTAGAGGGGTGGATGAAAGAGGGGTTGTGTGGAAGAGCATAGACCTTTTTGCTAGCTAACAAGCTAGGATAACAGCTAACAGGCAAAAGCAACTTATAGCTATGTTAACCTTTTATCAACATACAGGAATAATACAGAATGTCTGGTTAAGATGTTTTTTGAAGGATACCTAGCATTAGCTCTCATCCACCAGAACTCTACCATGACCTTTATTAACTGAAGTCGTCCTTAAAAATATACAGGCATCTCAGCATCTATAAAATACAAAGTCCTGAATTTTATGTATTTTTTCACAGTTACATAAAATTATGTAATTTTATGTAACTGTGAAAGCTGAGATATTTGTTCACGAAATGAACGTGTCTGCATAGACACATAGTCACTAGTGGATTGTTTAAACTAACTATGTATACAATAAAACAGAGTCTTAAGGAAAAGAGCTAACAATCTCATTAAACTAAAAACGTAACATTATTATGCACTAGTTATATTGTAGTGCTTTTTGAACAGTGGGCTAAAGAGGGCTCTGTATTTATA
The DNA here is from genome assembly GCA_037576675.1 of Pangasius sanitwongsei. Lineage (NCBI taxonomy): Eukaryota > Metazoa > Chordata > Actinopteri > Siluriformes > Pangasiidae > Pangasius > Pangasius sanitwongsei. The sequence goes on from CM075012.1 coordinate 14,433,795, forward strand.
ACATGTTCGCTGCTTCTTAAAACAAGCTAATTCTCATGGAACTAGCCAGTAAGTAAATACTGATTGGGATGATGAAAATTCATGAAACATTCCTGATTCATGCAACACAATATAATAAAGTCATATACAGTTCGTTCATATTGCGTGCTTTCCCACATACAATGTTTAGTCTGTTTGAATCGAACCCCCATCGTGTGATTCCTTTAGCCAGGTGTGAACACATTGATCACACTCGGGCGCAGACTACAATAACCAGAGTAACTTGAATGGTCTCAAGGTGGTTTCAGTCTGCTTCCAAGCAAATTCTAGCTCAGTTTGATTGCAGTGAGAAAGCAGTTCAACTCTGAATTGACCCAACTGCAGAAAGCAGACAGGCAGCATTTTTGTCTGCTAAACTGACCTGAGAGTCACAAACTGAGCCAAAGGACAGAACTGAAATGCTGCAGAAATGCCATGTGTTCTTGATATTTGGACTGACGAATAAAAAGAGAAAATAAATGGATGCAATACGAAAAAAAAAGTTTTAAAATGGTAATTTATAGCATGACCTACTAAACTACTGAGTGCAGGCTCCATGTGCTCAGATCGTTTTTGGCATTTCCATACAAACTTGTCATTTCAACACCTTTTTTTTTTTTTTTTTTTGCTTGCAGTGTGAAACTCAACCGAACTAAGTAACAAGCGAACCAAAATGATCAATTTCACTCTGATTCAGACACAGCATACTAATGTGTGTTTTAAAAAAAAAGATGCATAGAATTGTGGAACTTAAGGGTTGCTTGTCTGTATCAGAGACATAAATCTCAGTTGGCAGCTGTTACTGAAGATGAATGAGTGAATGAGTATTAGGGAAGCTGAGAATATGGAAGCCATGTTATACCTGTTGTGATGTCTGCACTGTAAGTTCATTTCTGCAGGCTGCTAATGTAAGGGACCCAACAGCTTATGTAAATGATGTAGTGTTGGGTATGGCACATGCACTCTCTTTTCCTTTATGAAAAAGTTGCTACTGGATTGCGAATCATGTAGAAACCTTGCTAATAGGACATCCCTGCAGACTGAAGGAGCTGGAATACCGGAGACCTGGAATACAAAGTGGGAAGTTGGGGAGTACATTGCCTACTTTTATTTTAAATGGAATACAGTATGTGCAGGATGTTCATTGATTTCAGTGCAATTGTTATTGGTTCTGCCATAATCCTATTTAATACAATCATCCTTCCAAATCTCATGTGCTCTAAAAGGATTTACTGCTCATAATTTAGATGTTAAAACGATATGTTAACACTTCAGTTTAAGCAGGAACTAGTCATAATACCAGCGGTTGTCAAGTATTTCATCACTTTTTCATCAGGTATTTTAGAACGTTTTTTTTCTCTTTCTCCGATTAAGGTAGACAGTGCCTTAGTGACGTGCCTTTTATCTATCACACAGAGAGATATACTGCTTTTTACTACTGGAACATATTCATTTGTGGCTAGAAACAAACAGTAGGTAAAGCTGGTTATGCTGATGTATTATACAGGACTAAGGTGCAGGTCCAAGGGCAAAGGGGCAAAGTAGAGACCTCCCAGTTAAATATTACTTACTTTTTCAGTGCAGCATCATATGGTTCTATGAATGCATTTATAAAGATGCAGCATTATAAATACATTCAGGGAACCATAAGACTGAGTAATTGTTGTTGTTCCTCTTTCGGTGGCTCCCATTAGGGGTCGACACAGCGGATCATTGGTCCACGTATTTGATTTGGCACAGTTTTTACGTTGGATGCCCTTAGGGGATAATGCAACACTGTAAGAATGACCAAAAATGACAGTGCTTTTAAATTAAGGTAGATTTTTGCTAGAAAGCAGAAAGCCACCAATTTTGTGTGTACGTGTGTGTGTGTTTGTAAGTGCATGTGCTGACAAAGCATACTGCAAGTTAGCAGTGATGGTCTAGCGCATGTCATCTTTTATTCCTGGCCTGGTGTAAATTGATCATTCTGTGTCTACTGCAAAATGGATCTTGGCTCTGTGCTACTAACTCTCTTCCTCCCTGTTCAGTCTGTCATCAGTCTCTGTTCCTGCTTTGCATGTAAGAGAACAAATATCGCAAGTAAACCCTGAAATTTCCAAACACAATCCCCTCAACGCTGTTAGGGTTAACTGTTGGTTTGATTTTTTTATTGATTTTTTGAAATTTAGATTTCAAATATACACAAATGAATATTTCTCATAGTTATTCCATCTCTATTCTTCAGTGTTAAAACCAAAGGTAGAGATAAACATGTACAGATATATATATATGCAGTGGTTACGTGTGGATAGAGGACTAAGCTCTGTAAAACAAAGACCAGGATTCTTCAAAGGATTGAATGTTGTTCCTAGGTTTTGCTGTGACTTTTTCTAGATTTTAATGAACAGTTTTGTGGATATCTTTTGTTTTATGCTTCCAGTTAAGCAACATAGTCTGTTGATATTAATATTAATAGTTAAACACATAAATACTAAAGGTTTCAAGTGTTGATAATGTGGCGATGTCACTGAGTAATGCTGTAATTGGTACATATAAGGATGCTGATGTTAAGAATCTTGAGATAGCTTGCTTTTGATCTCTGATCGGAGGTAGGAACAAAACCAGAACACATGAGCGTAATGGTCTTTTATGACTGAGCAGTGTGGGCATGTATTACTCTAACTAAATGCTATAGAATTTATGGGTTGTGATGTGGTTTCTTTGAATAGGCCTACTTTTTATTGCATGAATTGGAGGATGTATTGGAGGTCATGGAAAAAATGGTATTGTGTATATTTTGCTATTTTACTTTATTTATTTTTATTTATTTATTTTTCGCAATTGGAAGTGACATTGTGCTATTTTCAGATCCAGTGCCAGCCAAATGTTTTTGAACACCTGTAGTTTCTAATATCTTGTAACAGTTTAATCCTTATTGTTGCCATAGACAACAGGTTCCCAGCCCTGGTCCTGGAGTAACCCCTGTCATGCACATTTTAGTAACACACCCACTTCAATTAATCAGCAATTAACAGCCCTTACTGAAGTGGGTGCGTTGGGAGCAGGGAAAGACTAACATGTGCAGGATGTGGGGTACTCCAGCACAAGGGTTGGGAACCTGTGCCACAGACCAAATAAAATGATAGAGAACAGCTATTAAATAAGGAAATGTAAATGTTTGTGGGACCTATTAACTGCCCTCTCTCAGATCCTACTGAGACTCTAAATGAGTGCTTTATTAAAGGCAGTCACACTTAGAGGGTACTGGTGCTGGTGCTAACTGTTAAACATAAATGTGTGGTGTGCATAAAAGTGCCTAAATAATCATTTCTAATATTTCTTACTTCACTAAACATTTAAAAATAAACATGTCTTAATTCACTTAAACTTATTCCTTGGCTAGATTTTAAATAGAAATTCTAAAAAAAGGTTAACTTTATAATATATATATAAACCATAATAATATATGCCTATGTCTACAGCCTAAACACCTGCTCATTCATGCAATTATCCAATCAGTCAATCATGTGGCAGCAGTGCAATGCATAAAATCATGCAGATACAGGTCAAGACCTTCAGGTAATGTTCACATCAAAGATCAGAATGGGAAACATCCAGCGAGCGGCAGTTCTGTGCATAGAAACCCTTGCTGATAAAAGAGGTCAGAGGAGAATGGCCAGACTGGTTCCAGCTGACAGTAAGTCTATGGTAGCTCAAATAATTTGAAGACCGGTTTATCCAGTCTTCAACTTTCCACTTTTGCTAAGCCTGTGCCTACTCTAGCCTTAGATTCCTTTTCTTGGCTGACAGGAGTGGAACCTGTTGTAGTAGTCTGCTTTTGTAGCCCATCTCCCTCAAGGTTCAGTGTGTTGAGATGCTTTTCTGCTCTCCCCAGTTGTAAGAAGTGGTTATTTGAATTACCATAGCCTTCCTGTTAGCTCAAACCAGTCTGACCAGTCTCCTCTGACCTGTCACAAAGCATTTTCCCACCTGCAAAACTACTGCTCACTGGATGTTTTTTTGTTTTTTGCACCATTCTGTTTAAATTGAAGAGACTGTTGTGTGTGAAAATCCCACGAGATTTGAAATACTCAAACCAGCCCGTCTGGCACCAGCAACCATTCCACAGAGAAAATCACTGAGATCACATTTTTCCCCATTGTGATGTTTGCTGTGAACAGTAACTGAAGCTTTTAACCTGCCTGATTTTATGCACTGTGCTGCTGCCAGATTGGCTGATTGGATAAAAGCATGAATGAGCAGCGGTGCAGGTTCCTATTAAATGATGATGATGATGGTCAACAATACCAATATGTTTCGAAAGAAATCAAACCATATTTTGAATTAAATGAATTAAAAAATAAAATCTACTCAATTTATCATTACAAAGATAAAATCCTTGTGCATTTACTAATCTTCAAAGTAAGTCTCGGTGTGGGCTCACTGCCAGTACATTTGCTAAGCATATCTGAGGATAGAATAGAAGAGCAGTTGCTCTCTTGTTGTATCCCCGGAGTCAAACTGAAACTCACCCCTTGCTCCCAGATGATCCATTTTGTGTAAATGCAGGAGAACAGATAATCAGGAAGGAAGTTAAGTTTAGCAGGATGTGATAAATGGACATTTATGTCATTATTATATGGTGAGTAGGGAGCATGAGTCCCATGTTGAGATTGTAGTGGTGCTGCTTCATGACCCTGTGGAGCTATTTTTGACATAAGCTTGGACTGTGCCATGTAGGCAATTTTTAACAGTACCTGCCATTAGTGCTTCACCTGCAGATAACTGACACTGCAGGCTATTGATCAGCACATCCTTCACAAGCTCAGAGTGACACCAGGGACAGATGCAGCTTGATCAGTGTTCAAGACTTGAAATGCTCAGTGGGTTTTGGAATGATTTCCTGCAGTATCCTTTAACCCTGTCATGAGCATGGCTTATTTTCTGTACAAATAATGTTAAAATCAATGAGAACAGTATGACAAAATCTGGTGCAAGTTGAAATCATTTGATAATATTGTGTAATCTCTAGGAGATGAAGGTTCGGACTCCCACATCGAGACTCCAGCCAGTGAGACGAGTGGCGAAGTCACCGCCTATCAGACCTGTGCCAACGTAGCTCTGAAGGTCATAGGCGGCCTGCTGGTGGTCCTGTGTGTGTCCTCGTCCTGGGTGGGCACCACTCAGGTGGTCCAGTGGACCTTTAAGTCCTTCTCTTGCCCTTTCTTCATCTCCTGGTTTAGCACCAATTGGAACATCCTCTTCTTTCCTCTCTACTACTCTGGCCATGTGGCCATCACAAGGGAAAAGCAGACGCCCATTCAGAAATTCAGGTGAGTTTATCAAAACAATATGCACTGGAAATGCAATAAAAGGGAAGAAATTTGGTGTCCAGCAATTTTATGGAATTCAGCCTAGAACCCACAGGCAGTATTCTGATTTGGTTTCCATTTGCTCCCAATTCAACTTTCAGATTTTTGGATGTTTGGAAATACTTTATTTTTGTACTTTAATCCTTAACACATAATGTTGTGTACTACATGTATGCTCTTTAGGTGATGTAATAATTCATGGTGACACCTAATATAAAGGATAAGTACACTAGGTCTTCATATCATTATGGCTCGACTGTTTGAGACTTTTATTTTTATTGAGAGCACATCTGAGAAATCTTGTGTCCATGAAGTGTCCATTTGTCATCTTACCTTTTGGGATGTGTATTTACTGTGTCTGCCTCTTATAGGAGCATGGAATTGAAAGTTCTTTAATGTTCTTCAAGTGCTGGTGCTTGATTTGCATCCAGAACTGTTATGAAACATCATTCCAATACAAGTTAACTTATAAGAATCTCATATATCAGCAGTAGTGAATAATTTTAATGCCCCTACACTAAAGTAATCAAATCTGTAGTTATATGGTACTGTACACCCATTACATATTTTTGGCAACAACTCACTAGTCAATTATCCCTCCTCCTGGACCACCCCACCCCATCTGCTTGGAGACCCAGCAGAAATTAATATCACTTAGCAAAGCAGCAGAGTACTTCTTACACCATAGCCAAGAAAACTAGGCTGAGGATCTGGAAATCAAAGAATACCATCAGTCTCGCTCACTGGAAAATGTAATAATTGACTTTATATGAATGGGAAACCTGTCTGCCATGATAGCCACTAAATTCGATTCTGTCTGGACACAACTCATCAAGTACTTACCTCAGTGACCCCCCTAAGGTTACTACTACAGCCAATCACCCCACACACACACACACCAAATGACAGTGGTGTTTATTATTATTAATAATAATAATAATAATAATTATTATTATTATTATTATTATGTTTATCTGTATTTATGTTTCTTTTTTTTTTCTGTTTTGTCTTATATCTGTTATACTTCTTGGTTTGTGTTTTCTTAATGTTGGCTTTCACATTTGTATTAGTTTGTATTCTCCCTCTTTACCGGACCTCTTTGTGAAGCATCTAATAACACTAACAAATCCTCAATGGTTATTACTATGTATACCTCTGTATACACTTATAAAAGATTCATGCAATGCTTATGAATATGTTATAAGGCCCTTCAAATAAAGTGCTACATGATTCATGCTGAAAGACTGTTGGTTACTGTAATTATTTTCTATTGTCCATGTTCTCAAAATGACACATTTCCAAGGGGCCAAGATAATTTTCTCAGCCAATTAAGGAGGTACATCTGCATAATTTCACAGTTTCATAGGTCATTAAACCAGAATTTTTTCTTTAACATCTTATTTTTGACTTTGTCACTTTATGTTTTTATGTTTTTGATACTTTTTTTTATTATTTAAAACTATGCAAAATATACACTTGACATACATATGACTATTTTTTTTTTTACATTTGGTTGTATTAAAAAAAGTGTAAAGTGTAGTTTTCGAAAAATGGATTTTGATGATATACAAATGAGCACACAATTATTTATTGTCTCATTTGCGTATTTTACTGAATGTTTAATAGAAAATCGTGATGCAACATTTTCTTGATGTATGCTTTAAACAAGGATTCTTAAAAATCGGCCTATGAGGGTGTGATGCCTGGAAACAAAAATAAGAGAGGTTTTTTTGGATATTGTAACTTTAAGAACGCAAACTGTATCTGCCTTTGGTTTCATTGTGTAGGGAGTGCAGTCGATTGTTTGGAGAAGAAGGAATGACGCTGAGGCTGTTTCTAAAGAGAACGGCACCTTTCTCCATCTTATGGACGCTGACTAACTATCTGTATGTGCTGGCGTTGAGGAAACTTACAGCCACAGACGTTTCAGCACTCTACTGCTGCCACAAGGCTTTTGTCTTCCTCCTGTCCTGGATCGTCCTCAAAGATCGCTTCATGGGTGTGCGGGTCTGTATCTTTAATACCTCTCTAACCGACAGCAGTGAATGTGTGGAGATACAGTACACTAACCCATAAATATTTACAAATGCACAGAACGCTACCACACCTAATAGCAGTTAAAAAATGTATGAGCCATATTGAAAGTAATTCCTTCTTGTAAAAAATGATAGTTATACCAGTCTCACAAGTCAGATTTAAAGCTGTCTGGTACTTTTTACCAAAAAAAAAAAAAAAAAAGAAGAAGAAGAAGAAGAACTGCCTATTTTACCATGAAAAAGCCACCTGACTGACACTGTAAACAACTAGCTACAGACAGAAACTTGCAAGAGTGTCATGTTTACTTACTACCAACATCTTCAAGCAAAACTCCAAAATAATAAGATTTATCCTGAACTTTTTTATCTTGCTCTGAAAAGCTCAATGTGGCACAAAGTTTGCTTTCTTGTCAGAAACTGGTGCAATAAACAACACATCTGGTCATAAGCTGTCTTGAGATTTATCAATTCCACTCATTTTTAAGTAAAGGTCAGGCTGTAAAAGTCAAGCCACAATTGCTCCATGGACCCCTTGAAACCTATAAGACATTGGGACGTGTTTGCAAGTTGTGTGCAAACAAACTAAAGTATATTATCCCAGAACAAACCAGACTTAGTTCCTTCTATGGGTCAGAAGACAATATAATAAACCTGCACTTTTCACAGTTCAGAAACAAACACTCTGCAACTGGCTATGGCCTACAATAGCCAAAAGATTTAAAAATGTGTCGAAACAAAGACAATAGATTAAAATGTACATACAAACCCATAGAGGAAGCAGCAGGACAAACTGTTTTATACAAATGTATGTGAGCCTATACTGACAAAATGAGATTGGCTAGTCAGCTCAAAATCTCTAGTTTCACATGATTCAAACTGCACCTCTGTGACTTAAAGAACCGAGAAGCAGCAATGTTCTAAAACAGCAGTTCTCAAACTTTTTTTAGTCTAAGGTTCCCTGCCGGATCCCAAGCTTCAACAGGCCTTATTCTACAGCTATCACTGGCCTGCAGTGTACAGGAGATATTTGGTGACATTACAGCTAACTCATAAAGTGGGTACAGGATGGCTGAGTATTTTCAAGTTATATATCATATCTAATTTTATTAATGTTTAATAAGGTATAATCATATTTAACCACTTTTTTTTAGATTTGGCCTAACAGTGGTAACTGTTGTGCTACGGATTAATCAGAAAAGCTAAAAACAAAATTTCTTTCTTAAGATCAAATTAGTACTCTATTCTGCAGGTGCAGAGAATTAAATTAAGACTCTCTCCTGTGATCATGAAAGTTTAAATTATTTCAGATTACCATGCATGTAGATGTAGTGAGCTTTTCTGAACATTCCACTTATTTTCAATCCTTAGATTGTAGCTGCCATTATGGCCATCACAGGTATTGTCATGATGGCCTATGCTGATGGCTTCCATGGAGACTCAATCATAGGTGTGGCTTTAGCCGTAGGCTCGGCCTCCACCTCAGCACTCTACAAGGTTAGTGCAGTTAGCAATAATGCTCTTTTAGCATAACTGTTTATGAAGAATGTCTTCTTCTGCTGAATACGAGGACATTCAGAACAGCCACTTTTACTTAGTGTACTGCAATCTCTCCACCTCCAGGTTCTGTTTAAGATGTTCCTGGGCAGTGCCAACCTGGGAGAGGTCGCCCACTTCTTCTCCACCATGGGCTTCTTCAACCTGATCTTTATCTCCTGTGTGCCCCTCATCCTCTACTTCACCAGGGTAGAGCACTGGGGCTCGCTGTCCTCTTTGCCGTGGGGTTACCTGTGCGGAGTGGCCGGCCTGTGGCTGAGTGAGCAAACCCAACCATTTAAAACCTACAGTTAAATGCAAAAGTTTGCACCCCCCATGCTTTTTGAATGGGAAAAAAAAAATCAATTTACAATTTTTTTTTATTTTACAAATTATATGCCAAAACAAACAAACAAATACATTTAAAAATGCTAAAAATTAAATGTGGATATTAAATGTGTCTTGCAACACAAGACAAGAATCCAAAATGTAAAGCAAAACAGAAAAACAGCAGATCTGAAGAAGGTGATGTATGAAATCTGAAGGCTCTTTTATACTTCCATCCAAACAGCCTTTTGAAGACTCTGAAGCATCGGAAATGCATTTCGTATGTGGCAGAGCACAGTGCTGCCCTCCTGCCTCCACTATGATTGGTCGAAATTAATCGGGGTGAATGTGCCCAATTATTTAGCAAATCTGTTAGAGTAGCTGCATGTTCCATAGTGAAAAGCAAGCTTCTAAGCCATGAAACTATTTTATTGATCAAGTAGTGAAGATAAACACTATATTATTTCATTTTCTTAACATATTCTACATGTTTTTGAACTGATGGGTGAACATAACACTGAAATGATGTGCTATTTACCCCTGCTAGTAATTAAATTAGTTTATCAAGTTTATAGCTGACATTCAAAATGGTTGTGTGGGTTTCCTCTGGGTTCTCTGGTTCCCAGGTGATACACTAAATTACACACCCAGTGTTCCCAGGATAGGCTCGGGATCCACCATAGCCCTGATTAGGATACAGCTGTTAATGAAGATGAATAAATGAGTAAGCGAACATTCAGAAATGGAGATGCAAACTGTTCTGCTGATATACACTATAGAGTCCAAAGTATGCGGATGCCTGACCGTCACACCCATATGTGGTTCTTCCCCAAACTGTTGCCACAAAGTTGGAAGCACACAATTGTATAGAATGTCTTTGTATGCTGTAGCATTATTACAATTTCCTTTCCCTGGAACTAAGGGCCCACACATGTTCCAGCATGACAATGTCCCTTTGCACAAAGCGAGCTCCATGAAGACATGGTTTGCCAATGCTTGAGTGGAAGAACTCGAGTGGCCTGTACAAAGCCCTGACCTCATCTCCTTCACTAGTAATATCATACTCAAATACAAACTCAATTTTTTTTGTCTTCTTTATTTTGTCTTAAGGGTATGCGAACTTTTGCACTCAGCTGTAACTAAAATCTTGTGACACATCCATGTTTAAAAACATAAACAAATTGAGGAAGGCATTATCACTGACCCATATACTGAATTTGCTGAGGACAAAATGAAACACTGTAGTAAACTTTTCAGAGTGCTGAAAATGCTTTGTAAGAGAGAAATTTGGGGTTTATATCATCAAATTACACTCTGAAGTAGCATTTCATCACCTCGGCTATCCGATACGTGATGTGTCAGCAAGCGTATGCTTGATAGTAAGAGATCCACTTGTTTACTGTCTTTTAAAACTGAAGTGGAACACTAACTCTCTGAGGAGCAGGCAGCATCGATTATATTCTCCACACATTTAGAGTTCCCACTGAAAGGCAGTGTCACAAATTATTTTCTCTCCTCTCTCTCTCTCCCTCCCTCTGTGTGTGCTGTTTTACAGTATTCAACATTCTGGTAAATGTAGGTGTGGTTCTCACCTACCCCATCCTCATATCGATCGGGACTTTACTCAGCGTTCCAGGGAATGCAGGTGTGTGTGTGCTCATTGCATTTCAAACACATTCAGTGTCATTTAGTTGTCTCTCTCTCTCTCTCTCTCACACACACACACTCACTCTCTCTCTATCTTTCACACACAGACACACACACGCTCCTGAGCAGGATGTCTCAAGTGATTAGTGTTTTTTTATGTTCCATCCTCCCCAACCCTCTCTACTGCTAAAAGCATCCAAACCATTACACAGCAAATTTGCCAGCCTTCCACAGCATCTCTCCTTCCTTAAGATACCAGAGAGAGAAACCTGATCAGCGGTGTGTATCCTGACCAGCAGCAATGCTCATCATAAAAAACACAACCCGTTGCCAAGCGACACTAAATGCTTGATGAAGGTACTTGTCTGTAAAAGCAGCCTGTCAAGGTCAGTAGGTTAATTCAGGCTCGGCTTTTTAGAATGCTAACATGACCCCCGATTTATTTTTTCTGGCTTCAGCACTAAGATCAAGTATGTGTGTGTGTGTGTGTTTTTTTTTTTATCTGTGCATGACCACTGCTGTGGTGCAGTTGTACTTTTTTGTATTCTCCTGCTTTAAGTAGCCAGTGGAGCTGAAATTCATCTCCGGGGACCTAATTTACTACAGTCATTAGCCAACTGGGCAGGAAACATTCATAATCCAGTCATTACTCAAGTTCCAGGAAATGCTCCTGTTAATCATTTCAACTTATGCAAATATTATTCTTAGGATTTAGTGACTTGATATTAGCCTTTAATCCTATGTTTGAGTTTTCCTTGTTTTCAGCTGTGTTACGATTTTGGAAGAGTGCCTCAGGGTTGAGATGTTGAATTGCATGAATTTAATGAATAATTCGGGAGTTGTGGTTTGTCAAGGCCAGTGAATTATGAGAATATTAGAACAGAGGTAGAATTAATTTAGTGTGATTCATATGCTGTAAGTTGACAAGTTTCTACAGGTCATTAAAAGGAATTCAACTCATTTAACACTAAAGCCAGGAATGTAACCAAATATGAATACATTATTCAGATTGCACAGATAATGTGTTTTAAACAGATACAAATACAAATAGGAGGCAGACTATTCGTGTTTTTGTTTATTTGTTTATCTTTTGTCAGAAAGTTTCGCAGGGCAACTGATCAAGACCAAAGGTATGCATCACAATCCCACTGGGAGCAACTAGAAGGTCATGAGAGCAGGAGGTTTTTACTTTTATGCATGCACAAATAAGTGGTCATGAGCGTGCAGCGGTTTAAATGAGGCTACTAGTTTGTTTATATTTTGGGAAATAGAACCAACTACGTTTGTGAGGAACCGTCAGAGCCAGAATTCACAGACCATGCTGACAGTGCTGGCATTTCTACCTCTGGCTTTTTTTTCCAGGGTATTCCAATTTTTCTGGGGCCAAATGTTCAAACGTTCAAAAGTTAAAAAAATAAATAAATAAATAAAAAACTTTCCAGTTTAGGCCATGCCCACTTTGGGTTTAAATCCGAATACGTATACAGATATATAGGAATATTTGGAGCACTAAACAAACAGATACAAATACTGGTATTGTGTTACACCCCTTATTTAAACTCTAAATTATTAGCATCTAAGAGAAAATGAAGTAAAAGCAGTTGATGTTACTGATGTGCCAGTGTTAATTATCCTCAATAAGAGGATGAGTAGAATAGCAAAATGTACAAGTGAATTAAAAACAAATCCTTCCTCACCATTCTTCTGCTTTCTGACATTCTTGTGTTTAGCTATTGACGTGCTGAAGCATGAGGTGATCTTCAGCGTGGTGCGTCTTGCCGCGACCTGCATCATCTGTGTTGGCTTCCTGTTGCTGCTGCTGCCTGAGGAATGGGACACAGTCACGCTGCGCTTCCTTGCCACACTTGCTGACAAGAAATCAGAGGAGCACGGAGAGGAGCTCACAGAGTCCAGCGTCAACATGCGCAGCCGCAGCAGAGCTAACGGTGCCGTCTCAATCCCCTTGGCATGACCTATGACCTCTAGACCTTGGCTAAAAAGTGAGACTAGACTCCTAGAGCTAAAGCGGGCTAGAGATCCGCCATGAGGCAGTGCCTGAGTCATGGGTATTTTGAGTGGATGAGTGTTTCTTGAAGAAACAAAGCGGAGATAAAGTAGAACTGGGATCATAACATGCTGTGACAGCAGCCACAATATCAACTGTGTGGAAAGCGGGCGGATAAGAAAATCAGAGGATCATAGCATCACTTCTCTCTCCTTTAAGACAGAGGAGCATTTTACAGACTGTACTGAGGAGGAAAATCTCCCTTTATAAAAGAAAGATTTATTTACAGTATTTGTTTTTCTTGCTGGGATTAGTTCACATTAACGGGAGTACGTTTTCTTTAGGGAGATGAACTCTCTTGATTAATGGAGTAAATAGCCTTTTCTGTTTGCACGCCTTCGTCCCAGCTATGCCTGCTGAACCCTCTCATGGACTGTATTCTGTGAATATAGACTCAATCAGGGCCAATTTGGCTCACTGTATTAAAATGCATGCATCTGAGAGAGAAGCGTATATAATACAAATGTTATTTACATTGTATCTGATGGTATTATACTGTATATAAGAAGGAGAAATATATTATCCTATATATGAACAAGGCTCTCGTTTCTTCTTACACTGAAATTAAAAATGAAAACCTGTCTCAAAATGTTATTTTTGGCAAACATTCTGACTCTGCATCAGTGTGACAGTTATAATCATTTGGCAGTGAGTGGAGGCACAAAAACGCTCTGAACTAGAGCAGCATTTCTAATCTATTCATTATCACCAGAAATATTATTTTATGTAGCTTACCGCTAACAGGTACGTATTTGTTTTTGTTTTTTTTCAACCCTCCCCAGGGCCTTAACTTAGCTAATTTGAAGAAGGAAAAATATTTGCCTCTGGGTATAGACATTTTAAGGAATAGAATAGATTTTACTTCAGAAGAATATAATGTGCAAATAATCCTAAAAGAAATGTCAGACGAATAAAAACAGCTCCTGCACTAATATTACAGATAATAATAATATTCCAGTGACATTCCAGTGCTGTGATGGTACTTCATCACACTAATGTAGCTGTCTTTAATTTGGCTGAAAGAGAGAGGATCTCTCCAAGACACACATGTAGGCTGTAGCCACAGTGTACCTTGTGTGCACACATTTGTTTGGAGTGATTGATGTTGATGCCCCATTAAGCTCAAATGAAGCAGAGAACAGTGTCTAGCAGAAAAAGAAAGGAAAACTATTTACTGCTAATCGATAAACTATTTCAGTCCACACTCCAGCCTCATGGCACTTGGAGAGAGCACAGCGTGAACCCACCCACTGTAAAGAATGAGGACTTGAATAATTTTGTTAAGATACAGGGCATTTAGAGAGGATTTTTTTTTCTTCAGATTGAGAGAAAAATAAATCCATTTTATAAATGAGCAAAAAGTTAAGAGGATCGTTTCTGAAAGCACTGTATATGAGTCATTCTACAAATTCAGTAGTTCTTTTAAACAATGTTTTACTTGATTTAAGCATACACTAAAACCTTTTTTTTCTTACATTTTTAGGTACAGTAGGTTTTCTTTTTTAATCTTGCTAACCCAATATTAAAGAAGTAATTGTTCTCTGTATTTGAGTGAATGGTTTCGCTGCCAAGCCATTTCATAATCATCTTTATCCCGTTAGGCTTTAATGTGTATAACAATAAGAAAACTGATCTGTCTTTTCTTTGGTAATTGTAAATGTTGAACATATTAAGATTACATGCATACAGTAATACGATTACATATACCACATTCTAGGAATAACTTAAAAATGTAAATAAACCTCTTTGTTTTTTTCTGTACATGTACATGTTTGAGTAGGCCTAAACATTTTGGATGTTACCTAAAAACATAAAACATCCTGCTCCAATTAATTAGACACATAAACGTTCATAAACTTTTTACCCATCTTTACCAAGGGTGCCAATAGTTCTGGAGCTGCCTGCCCTAAACTTTCCCTCCTGCTTTAGTTTTGAATTTCTTTCTATAGATAATTTTGTGCTGTATTGGCTCAGATTGAGTCCTTTCTGTTCCTCTGCATATATTCTTCCAATCTTTCTATCCTGCTCTCTGACATATTTTCTCTGAATTGCTCAATCATTTGCTCAATTAGTTAAAAAAGTAATATTATGATATTTAATGTTATTTACAATGCATACTGGTTAACAGAGAGCCTGAAGTTACAACTGAATGTCACTGTTGAAACAAGCATGTCAACACCAAAAAGCCCAAAATACTTTTGATAGTTTGGTAAATGTTTCGTTATTTATTTCGGTTTTGACAGTTTAAATTATTTGGGGACTTATTATTTAAATATGTGTACATAGTAGAAAACTAGTTGCATTTTGTAATTTTTAAGAGGTACGAGGTGTTTGGCGGTGACACGTTTTAAAATGACATCCATATGTTGAAGTGACATCTGCTCACCATGTGGTCCAGATGGAGGAAAAGGTTTCACACTCCTTCCTAGTCACATGTTTAGGGTTGTGTTATAATATTGTTTTAGTACAGAGAAAAATATTCTTTGGGTTTCAGCATTATGAAAATTTTGGGACCGAATATTTTCAAAATAATTTCCAGTACTTCCGTAGAATATCACACATCTGTCAGTCCAAAAACTACACTGATTTTTCCTCACTATATTCCAAGAAAAGCACATATTGTGACCTTAGTATTATAAGGTTCTGTCTAGATTGAAAATGAACAGAACATAGAACATAGTGGGTATTTTCACACTTGGACTGCTTCACAGCTCCAAGCAGTCTCAGATCGATGGCTCAGGATTTTTGGACATATGCGAACACAACAAATTAACCCAGACCCCTCTAAAATGACCCACAAGCAAACTAGAGCGAACCACCTCCAGAGGTGGTCTGAGTATGGTTTGTTTGTGGCTCACTTGATTTGTTCATTGTGAAAACAAAGAGGTCTCAGTCTGCTTCACATTTTACTTAATGGATAAAGAACTTGCAGTACATACATAGTTCCAGCTTTATAGATGTTTTCACATACTGTATGCAGTGGGGTCCAAAAGTCCACATTGAAAATCAGGGATTTTTTTTTTTTTGTTCATTTAAAATTGGAAATATTTAAAACAAAGCATGTAACTGTTCAATATCTTGAATATTTATTATTCAGGATTCTGCACTATTTCTAGGTCCTGGTTTAAATGTAAGCAAATTTGTGATATTGACAAAAATGTTAACTGCTTTGTACAAAAGGTCAGATTTTCCTCAGGCCTAATCTCTTCTATTGAAGCATGTGTTCAGACAACACTCTGATGGATTTGATCTAAGATGAATCATAAGCTTTTGCACAAAATTGTGGAGTTCATGCCAGCTCAAGTGCACACTGTCGTTAAAGCAAAAAGGGGACGTACCAAATACTAAGAAACTCTGAAATTCATATAAATATTTCAAAGATTCTACTTTTTTTTACTCATGTTGTTGTCAATAATATAATTTGTTACTGAAAATTGTTCTATTAAATTAGAAAAGAAGGCAAAATAGAAGCATTTTCACTAGTGGTCTCAGACTTTTGGATCCCACTGTACCTGTTTTTAAATGTACCAGACTCAGTCCTGTTAAAGTGGACCTAAAAGGGAACTATCTGCAAATGACCTCATTGCGCATGGAGTTCACAACACAAGTGAACTCAAGGATGGACTCAGTTCTCTTTCAGGACATTTTAGCTTAGATGAGATCTCAAACCACCTGTTGTTCACTCCATCCTTTACCGTAGTGTAACGCTGAATCGTGGATAGTGTTGTTCAAACGGTTGCTTTGCATGATGCTATATCATTTGGCTGTGAATGAAAAATAGAGAGATCAAAATAGAATTGAAGTGAAATACAGGAAGCATCCAGGGAAAAAAGAAATGACAAAGATTGTTGATCAAAACCAACCCATGCTTCAAGCCGTAGAGGTACTGACTGTTTAGCTCATGTGATTGGAAGAGACGAAATACAATCATACATCATATAATGTATATTACAATAGTAAAAAAAAAAAAAAAAAAAAAGTAACTCCTGTCACTGACACATTACTTTTATTACTGCCTAACTACTTAAGCTCTATAGCATATACACTGTAGCATAATTGCTGGCTTTTTTTTTTTTAAACTTAATTTCTGTTAAGTGGCAGAAAGCTGGAGCTACTGTATGTATGTACAGCAACCTGCAAGTACTTTATCCATGGAGCAAAATGTGAAGCGGTCTGAGACTGCATTGTTTTCTCAATGCACAAGGTAGACAAACTTCTGGAGTCAGTCTGAGTATAGTTCGCTTGTGGGTCATTTTAGAGGACGCATATAGTATTTCACTTCAGTTCTGTTTTGCTCTCTTTATTTTTCATCCACAGACAAATGATAACGTCATGTAAAGCATCCGTTTTAAATCACACTATACATAAAAGTGGTTGCTCTACTGTAAAGCGTTTACAGGAGTTAAAGTAGGTAAAGAAGTAGTGTGAACAACAAGTGGTCTGAGAACTCATCCAGGCTAAAATGTCCTGAAATAGAACCGAGTCCCCTTTTCAGTTCCCTTTCAGCTCCACTTTAACAGGACTGAGTATGGTACATTTAAAAAAGAACTACTGTATATGTGAAAACACCCAATGATCACAAAGTCAATTTTAAAATAGAAAATGGCAAAATAATCAGTAGAGCTCAAATTTCATATGAACTTGTCTCAGGTGGACACAGAAAACCTAAAACACAAACCATAAAGAGTTGTTTTATAAAGTAGAATTGTAACAGAGCCTGTCAATCATCAAACATAGCTCCCTCAGCTGCGGCATGCCTGGCCAGGCAGCAGGAGAGATGTCCCCTCGTCAGCATCCAAGCATTTCCACTCTGTTACAGAGTAACCCATGAGGAATGTCACTATGGTAACGTGCCACATTACGAAAAAAAAAAAAAAAAACCTGAGAAATATAAAGCAGGAAGAGGGGCATAAACCTGACAGTCTCTATACAACTTTGCAATAGTTTCACAAAAGTTAAAGAGTAGAGGATAAATAGTGTCGAAGCTCAGATCATTCAGACATGAGTGGATGAGTCCTGTGAATTATAATCTTGGAAAGTGCCAAGAGAAGACAAAAAAGCGACACTGGAAGTCAAAGATCAGAGGCCCTTGGATTGTGTCGTGAAATGCTGCCTTTCATGCTGGCTCTGTGTCTGTAAGGATCATTTCTCTCTAATCAGATTTTATGGGATTTTATAATGTAGCATCAAAAGAGTTTTTTTCAGCGTAACTCAATTCCACTGCCAGTGACTTTAAAATGGGGACTAGCAACTCCAGACCAAGGATTTGCAAAGTCACACCAAAAGAGGAACAGCCTTTCCGTCAAGCAGCCTCACCAAGGATGATCACTGCTGTGCAACATTTACCACAACACCAGCAGGGAATTCTGGGACACCAGCAGATCAGCCAGCTGCCACCACTCAAGCAGCATGTACCTCAGATTGTTCCACCACCAGGTCAGTTCATTGTTAATCCAAATTCATTTCTTTTTTTTTTTTATATATATATCTTGTAAACAGCAGACGTTCTTTTATAGCCCAGATCAACAGCCCTGGCTGCCCAACTTTTCGGTTTTTTCAAGACAGTTTTCTACCTACAAGCATGATTAGGGTTTACAACAAGATTCTATGTTTCCTGTATACTGTCATGCATATTCATAACTGCATTATAAATTCTGTAACCATTTGTTTTTTTTTTAGTGTGCTCTTTTTGTGTGTGTTGTAAACTGTCTTTTACAGACTCACAGAATCTATATGCTAAACCAATCCACAGCATCATCAAGTCTCATCCACCACAAAGAGCAAAGGTTTAAATGCCCTTAGCTGTGCATACAAAATAAACCTAATGTTGCCATTCAATAGATTGTAATGGTTTATTTGACCATGATTATTTCCCTCTGTTCACAGGCATGGCAACCAATAGCATGCCCAATGGAGCCACCAGAAGTGTCTAAGGCTTCTGATGAACATGTTTCAATGGTATGCAAATACCCAGTAATATGCTTTTCATGGTATTTCTCCATTCTCAAAGGAGTGATGGTTGATATGTCAGTTAATGAAGACTTTGAAAAGAGTTGTGGCTGTAAATAAATATGTCTCTATTATGCAAAGGGATGGAGAAATGGGGTTGTCTCCCAATATTCCACTCCACGTCATGGAAGGTGTTGTGGTGGTGGCAGCAGCCTACAGGTACAGAGCAACTGTAATGACTGTATGCATGTGGTAACTGTTTAATCAGGGTTAAGGCAATAGATGTTACATTTACATTTACTTCTGTTTAGGAGACTATTGGTTAAGGCTGGTCTTCCGTATTATGGGTGAGTTTTTGATATCAAATAGATGCCAGGCACGGTGGTGCAACAGCTAGTAATTGTGCGTCCACGGTCCAGGGTCCAGGTTTTGGTTTTAATCTCCAGTTAATGTTTGTATGGAGTTTTGCATGTTCGCCATGTCCAGATGAGTTCCCTCCAACCTTCCAAATACATGGCAGTAGGTGGATTAATTCATTCATACGTTAATCTTGAGTAACCGCTTTAGCCTTGTCAGGATTGTGGCAAATCTGGACCCTGTCCCAGGAACACTAAGTGTGAGGTGGGTATACACCTTGAATGGGATGCCAGTCAGACTCATTCACACCTAGGGGTGGTTTAGAATAGCTAACCCACCTACCAGCATGTTTTTGGGGGATGGGAGGAAACCGAAGTACCCCGGGGGAAACATGGAGAAAACTTGCAAAACAACACTAAGACAGCAACTCAAGCTCAGAATCGAACCATGGACCCTGGAGCTGTGAGGCAGCCACACTGCCTGCCACAACAAATAGGTGTATTGGCCACTCTAAATTGCCCTTAGATGTGAAAGTCCAAGATGAAAGTCCTATCCAAGGTGTACAGAGCCTTTCACCATGGGTGCCCGGGATAGGCTCCAGATCAACCATGATCCTGACCAGGATAATGTGGTTACTGAAAATGAAAGAACAAAGTAGACCCCATCTATCCATTCTAATTTTGTTGGTTTTTTTGTTGTATCTCTCAATTTGTGTTAGACTGCATTAGTTACTGCTGGATTTTAAATGTGACCAAAGAGATATAGTATGTCATTTGTCCAAACAAGTTCCTGTAGGTCAATATAAAAAGCAGAGCAACACAAGAACACAGGTGTGATCTATAAGAGATGTTTAGATACCCACAAGAAGAAGTTATAGAAAAAGCACAAAGCAGACAGCTGGTGAGCACTGAGCCTTGCCCTGGTGCTCCCTGTGGGTCTGATTACCGTGTTGCTGGAGTGGAAAGTAGCCCGGGCTGAAGCCACAGTGCTTCCTCCATGGGATCCACTTTGCAGGTCCTCCTTTCCCTCAGGAAAGCCCAGAACTATTAGCATTGAAGGATATCTGTTCTAACCGGTCATCATCAGGGCCCAACATAAGATAAGAGGACATCTGTAATAGGTTTTCATCTTTAGTTTACTCAATAGTATATTTAGTATATGTAGCCTCCAACAAGTGTTTCAGCATTGAGAGGATTCAGAATTACAGTGAAACTGTTATTGCCACTCAAAATGTTGGCACCCCCTAATAAATGGATTTCTAAGTGGGTTTATGTATTGCACAGAGAAGTCAGGGAGGGTTCCTGCAAGCACAGACACTCCTGATTGGTCAAGCGACCAAGAAGCGTCAATCCCATCAGAGGCGCCTTAGGAAGCAGCGAAGAATTTACACCTCCAGTAGTGAGTGATTTAACTAGATAGGTTTTCATTTAGAATAGTGTTTAAATACAATTTTGCTGATCCAGTTTAAGTCATAGGTCATCCTAAAGAAGACAAGCTAAAGCATCTTATTTAACTTTTCTGATTTCTCCAGTTGAAGGAGCTGGTAATGTGCAGACAGAAAGAATCCGACTGGTGTCCAGGCCAACTCAAAGAGACATCTTCTGGGACGAGACAAAGGGACAGAATCTGGACCTCAGGGAGCTCCTGCAGCCAAGCCCTCCACTGACAGATCCACATTCTCGAATGGAAGAAATGACAACACAACTAAAATCAGAAGTTGGACTGAAGGTTAATTCGGGCAGTTTCTCCAGGGACTTGAATGAAAGTGTAAAAAAAACGTCAGAAAGAAGAACACAGCAGACTTTACCTTGGCTTGAGGACTTTCGAAAGCATGAGCAGAAACATTTAAATTCTAGGGACGCACTGGAAGGCCGGTGGGGATGCAAACAGTGGCTAGACACGCCCAGGGAACATTGTGAAAAGGAAGAAAGGAAAATGGGCGGGAATACTACTGGTCAGGTAGATTCTGTTCACCAGAAATGGAACAGCTGGGGACAAACCCACATAGCTTAGATATTGACTTAAAGATACAAATGAATATCCTTGACTAACCCCATTGCTTTTGAGCTGATGATTCAATATATACGGGGTCCAGGGGATAGGCACCCTAATGGTAATGTATCTGGCTACGAAGGCACCAAAAAAATAAGTAATTAATTAAGTAAGTAAATAAATAAGATTTGTCTGAAGAAGAAATGTTAAATTTTTATTCTACAGCAATCTACATGGTTTAAGTGTTTTATCTGCAGCCTTGACCACTGAACACCATTGTTTAACAAATGCAGTATTTGCTCATGCAAATACATTAAGCAGGCCAAGCGATGTGCTAAAGTCCATTTGTGTTGTGAGAAAGTGACTACAGTCTAATGTTTAACTCTCCTTAATTTCAGGGCAAATGATTCAAAATTATTGTTCCATATTAAATGATTGGAAGCAACGACCAAATATCATGAACCACTTATTAAAAATGAAATGTTCTCTCAAAAAAGGCTTTAATCCAGAAACAAACCTAAATATCAGTTGATATGCTGGGCAGGCAAAGCACAGCTTCATGGTGGCTTTCCTGTTCCCAGCTCTCCTGAAAACAATGTGCTAGCAGCTGCTGAATGGTTCCCAGCTGACATAATTATCATGATAAAATACACATTCATTTTGGTTGTACTGTGGTCTTTATCCAGTAGAAATATGAATTTAACACCAATTTAAATGAGTTGCTAATGAGCAACCACAAATAAATCCAGTGTGAGAAGCTGCAGGTCACTTAATTACACAGTGCTGACAGAAATATGTGGTGAATGTGATCTTAAACCTAAGTTTCAGTGTAATGCACCTTCTCATAAGAAAGGCAGTGTATTGTAAAACAATATCAATAATACAATGCATAATTTTCATTTTCTTCCCAGTCACCTAATATTCACAAAGGATATGATAAGACAATACAGGTACTCGGGTACAAATAAAAATACAAGGTAATAATCAAGCAAAGCAGGTAGCAATAAATCAGTACACATCTGCAATAAAAAAATCAAATAATTTATTTATACTTTTTAAACAAAGTCTGTTGTCCACTTGAAATCAAATAAAATTTGCAAGAATTGTTGTAAGAGGCGAGAGTGAATGGAAGATGAATGGGATGACAAAACATGTGGACCATACTGTACTTCCCAACTCCATGAGGTGCACGTCTCCTTTTTTTTTTTTTTTTTTTTTTTTTTTTAAAAATCAGAAGCAACTAGGAACAAGATCACACATACAACTAAAATGTTTATGGTGGAGAGCAGACCCACTGATCATTTGACCGAAACATGACAAGACCGCACCATCAGGATCATGTCTACTTTGACTAGTCAGAATGGTGTCATATGCAGCTAGGACCTGCCAGCTGTTGGGTTTTTGTAAATGAACCTATAGTAAAGATCTCAGACATTAGTATATGAAATTAATAAGTAACAATGCAATTGAAAGTGCAACTATTCTAATCTGTTTTAGAATTGTGTATGCTTCTCATGTCATACAGCATTGATTAACCTAGTAAGAGGACATAGACTAACATATATAAAACTGCCCATATTTGTGTCTATTCAGAGTTTTAGATTTGTACCTAGCACAAATTAGGCCAAAAGAGTTGGAGTTATTTAATTGGAGGCATATCTGTCAACGGTGGTGAATGACGAGAGGGGGCATTTGCACAATAACAGCTCACATTTCCATCTCTCAACAGCTATTCACGTCCTGAAGGAGCCGGACCCTTTACATAAACAAACTCCCTCTGAAGTATATTATGTTTTTTAATAAGAATGGGGTCCTTTAAAAGAGCTCTTGTCAAGGAAAAAGAGACCAAAAGGAGAACTGGACACCTGAGCCTGTTTGTTTTGAAGGTATACAGCATCTGGCTGTATACTCTGTGTCCAGTATGCCTAGCCATGAATTAGGGTTTAGTATAAGCATTACAGTTCTTATGCAATTTGGGTTAAAAAAATACAAATGCACAATTCAGTTCTTCAGCAAAAAAATTATTTTCCAAAATTATGTTCCAAAATGTCCATCTGAGCAATACTGTTGCACCTCTGTACAAAGGAAAAAAATATATATATATCACATTTTCCCCACCAAAAATTTGCATGATGTCCAAGAAAAACAACAGCAAAGCACACCATCAGCCGGGATCGCAAGAGAAAGCAGATTAGTATTTATAAGGGGAAAGAACACAAAAATAAAATAAAAAAAAAATAAAAAAAAAATAAAAAAAAAAACAAAAAAACAATGAACTTCTACCTTGCATTGTGGGGTCTATACTCATCTACACTCTTCATCAGACTCTCATTCTAACACCATATAAAAGTTAACACACTATACAGCGCACACTCTGTGAAACAACTTCTTAACAGTGTAAATTGTTGCATATCCTCCTCAGCGCAAGTGGTTGCTAATACAGAGTGATGAGCTGCTTATACTTATATGCTGCCCCCTGCTGCTAAACTAAAGCAGCGCTGGACAGCACAGGTGACTGTGCACGCAACATATGGCATATCTGAGTACAAGGCATTCATTATGAATTAACTATTGACTAGCACTGATAAGTTGCACCTTTGGCAGTCAGAAAATTATGCGTTATCATACATCATTTTTAAATCTGGTAACTGCAGAACACTTTGGACATATCTTTTTAAGATGGGTACATTTTGAAAAAGTGCATTGGTGTATTTGTAAATGAGTCTGAAGTCATTCCTTGTATTAAGCGAATTTCAGTGATTTATGTTCATTTATGTTAAAACACCCTGCTATTTAATAAAGATGGATGGATAATTTTTCTTGCATGTTTATGGTGCTGAATGGTGCATGTGTGACAAAATGAATCTAACAGTTTCAACAAACCAGCTCAAAACAAAACAAGCCCAAAAAACAAAAAAAAACAAAAAAACAAATGCATAAAACAATGCAGCACATTCTAAATACGGTGATGTGCACAGCTTGGTGATTTCCTTTCTCAAGAACATCTGACTCAACCAATTACTTGTTTTAGTAGCTGAAAATCACCAAACTGTGCCAGACTGGAGTTGTGTGTCCCAGCTCTAAAGAAAGGAGGAGAATAGGATTGTTATGGCAGAATTTAGATGCAGACAGTGATTTCTGGTAATAACTCATTTAAGTTGACCGGCTTGAGCAATTCAGTGGCTTTGAATGTATGGACAATATCTCTGAGTGCAATGTGTTGTCTTCCTTTACCAAGAAGTGCATATCTGGCTTAAGCAGAAGAGCTGTATTCCTACAAAGAAAAGAGCTTGGTCTGTTCAGATATAGGGAATAAAATACACACATAAAAGAATAGGCCCTCCAACACACACACAAGCCAATGCTTTGGCCTCTAACACAATCAGAACATCCCCATGAACCCTGTTCTGAAGAAAACCAAAATAAAGGAAAAAAGAAAAATCAGATTTGTTAGTGTAGCTTCTATTTTTTTTTTGTTTGTTTTCGCATGTTTAATTTGTTTTGACTGTAGAAGTTTATTTTCCATCCCTCAGTTACAATTACTCAAAAAAATAAAAGAATAGAGGGTGATGCCTTGTTTGTTTTCTTTTAGCCTGATCCAGTTCAACACAACTCCTAGAGGTGATGCTAATGTCCTGCATTCACACAACGATCTGCGATCAGGCTTTTGGACAACAGCGAAATCCAGAAACTTTTCCTCTTCGGAGTCAGTGACTGTTTTAAATATTAGCACCCCCATTTTTTTTGCAATAACTTCTCTCGCACGGAGAAAGGTACGTAAAACTCTTTATTACATTTTGCTCGTTTTTCATGCGGCTGCCTCCCCTTTGTGGCTTACTGGAGGCCAACTCTCCGTACTCACTTGGACACAGGGACAGGAGGACAGAGGAACTGAGGGACAGTCCGGGATGTCGCAGGAGAACTCAGCGTAGCCACAGCTTGAGCCGGAGAGCGTCCACTCCATTTAAATAGTATCTGAACAGCCGCTTGTCCCTGACAAAGCCCAGGTTCTCATAAAGTTTCAGGGCTGATTTGTTGGTGATTTCGGTCTCCAGCACCACCTGCACCACACAGCAAGGAAACATGTGGAAAGTTCCGTTTAGGAGCACTCATGCTTGTTTCATCAGATCTGAATATGGTAATGGCTGGATGGTGCAGAAGGAGCAACAGCAGTAGGCATCGTCTACAGAGATTTGTGCACTAGAATGTACAGCTGATAAAGTTGAATACTGTGACGTGTACAGCTATCACGTCAGAGCCAGACTATCTCTTACCTCATCACAGTCCCCTTCCACCATGGCATAAATGGCCTTTTTAACAAGGTTTGTACCTGAAATGACACAAAAGAAAGATATACATTAATGACCATTCAACTCTGTGATCGACTTCATCGAACTGCTATGTACTGAATGCCATAATGGATTAGTGACAGATAATGAAATCACCAACCAACTGCCTAATAAACCTCCACTGTAATAAGCCTCCAGAGTGACTGACAGATTATCATCCCCCATATTTTAATATTTTGCTCCATTTTCCATTAATGTACCAATGCACCACAACAGAACTGCATGCAATCCAGTCGACCCTCGCAACTGTGTGCTAGAAAAAGTAAACTGGGCAGGTAAAGCCATTCAAATAATTCCTAACATCTGAAAGACTCATAAAAAGTCTTTTAATGGCAAGGCTAAACATGGCCATGCACGAAACACACATACCGATGCCTTTCCTGCGAAATTTGGAGTCCACAGCGAGCATGGCAATGTATCCTCGTCGGAACATCTTCTTGTGCATGTCCAACTTGCACACAATGGCACCAACACAGTTTTTCTCCACCATTGCCTGTAATACACCAGAGCGTTTAAATCATCATATAAATGATTTCTTGGAAGAGGTGTGGATTGAGAAAAAAGCCAAAAAAGTACTTCTAAACAATAAATAATTTGATCACATTAAATAATAATACATTATAGTAATAACATACATTATAGTGATATAACTAACACTGACTAACAGATAATTGCTAAAAACATGAATCTAATATTTTCAACTTTGTTTTGCATGAATGCAGAAAGCCATGTTTGGTCCTTCCAAAGAGGACAGTGTTCTCAAGGGGTCATTAGCAAAGTCTAATACAATGAGATCAAATTTTAGTGTTTGGTTGCCAAGTAATATTTTCAAACCAAGTCATTCACCAAGCTCTAATTCCCTGGTGTCAGGCCGAACTGCTTTTCTCATATGGTTCTACCAAAAAGAACAAGTTCTCTAGCAATTAGCTGTAATTTGACTATGACTAACCCAATATGCCAATATGTAGTGATGCCTTTTCTCTTCCTGTCTTTATTAAAATAAGGTTTTATTGGCATAGGGTTAGATATTCTCACAAGTTTCCAAACTGTCATTGCTCAGTTTTCTGTATCCAAAAAATGGAAAACAGTCAATGTAATATGTATTAAGGACTTTGTGTTAATCAGAAAGAAAAAAAAATGTTTTAAAACCTAAATGCGTTCAGTCTGACACAACAGCTCTTTTTTCCCCCCCTCAAATCATTTTTCAGATTTCCATACTTTCCCAGCTTTGGAAATGTGCATTAATGGGTTTAAATTCTACATTTCTCCAGTCCTGCACCAAAAAAAAAAAAAAAAATGTAACCCCTTTATCAGGGACACTACTAGTTTGGCTGGCAGTTTGTCAGCAAGCCTAAATATTGTTATATATAATATGGTGTGAAAAAATATCAGGTATCGTGATCTGGTTCTTTTTTTTGGCCACCCCTAGTAGGCAGTATAACTACATACATACCAGAAAGCAGAGCTGGGGCCAGTTGTGAATGAAGTACCTATAGGTGTATATGGAGTAAGGCTCGGACAAGTCTTTAGTTATGAGCCTTATAATATCCGGCATCTGCAGCTCGGACTCGTATCTCACATAAGTGATGGGGCTGTGATCCGCTGCCCGTGTGCTCACTGACAGCTTTGCTATCTGATCCTCTAGCGGTGCCTCCTCAGCTCCAGCTCCCTGCGGCCCCAGGCCTCGCTCTCTATCCCCCGCTGATTTCTGCACATTCCCCTTACACTCGGAGCGACACACAGTCCTGCCGAGCTCCGCTTTCAGACACGAGCTCTCTCTCTCCAGCTGATCCGGAGAGCCGGACTCGGTTCTGGCCGCGGGATCGGGGGAGTCGACTCCGTTACTGGGTAGCGAGTTGTCGCGGTTGTTATACGCTAATTTCCTGTTTCCTCGCTCGTCAACGCTGTCCACATATTCAGAGGCAGTGTGCTGACAGTCAGTCGCTCTGTGTGCTCGGTGCTGGATGTGGTTTTGAGCGATTTTATGGCCGCGGAGCTCGTCGTGCTCCGGATGGCTGGCGATGCCGTTGAGCTGGGCCGGTGAAGAATGCAGCTGAGCAGGCGAGTTAAGGTGATGGACGCTGTTCTGGCTCGATTTAACTATCCCTTTGGGCTCAGTGGCTTGTTGCGCCTCCGTCCCCGGAGCTATAACGTCTCCTCGGCCGCGGTCCAGTTTCTCATTGTTCCCCAGGAACGAGCAGCCATCCACGGGCAGCGATATAATTTCGGCCGAGGACGCAGGCAGTGTGTTAGGCCCAGGCGGCACTTCAGCCATTCCACTGCATGCAGTATGGATGTAAACAAAAGAAGCGAGCCCAAACCGAGCCCTCGAGCTAAACGCCGAGTAAGACAAATACCCGCCGAACTTCCAGTATCGGTAAAATAATAAAAATAAGCGAATAACTGTAAGCTCGTTTGCTATCTCGTGTCCCCTCTAGCCATTACTCAAGTCACTACACACTAGCTGGCCTATCAGCTATCGCAAAGCAGGTTTGGCAATTTGCGACACATACAGAATGCTGGGAAATGAAGTATTTAATCACAGGCGTACAAGGAAGAATTCACAAAAAATGGAAATTCCCCTAAAAAACTATCACTCCCTCTGAAGTGATATTGTATTTATTCTCTGATTAAAGCTAAAACAAAGCACAAAGGCTTAACGAGTTCCTGTTAGTCAAAATTATATTTTACCGTCTTATGGAATTTCTAAAAACAGCCACTAGATGGACCAGTATGCTAATAAATTTAGCAGAGCCAGTGCCCAGAAAGAAGTGCTTTCGGTACTGAGTGTTTCATAACACTTTTACAAAGAATAATAATAATAAAAAAAAAGGATAGGCCTATGAATTGATCTAAGTCAAGTAAAAGCTGTAAAAAAAAAAAAAAAAAAAAAAAAAAAACCGTAGCAGTATAACCAGCATAAGAGACAGATAACAAATAATGTAATTTAAAGTCAATATAAAGATTTAACCCTCGTACCCATAATCTTCAGCTTTTGACTATTTAACTTTCATTATTAAAGTTTTCAAAAATGTTCAATAGTCTACCTGTTCATAGAAGAGAATTTATTTATTTATTTAACTAACTAACTATTTCATATTTAGAATAACAATGAAAGCATTAACACTGTGAAATAATATCAAACTAATAAAACTATTTTATATTTTAAATTCTTTACAGTATTCCTGATGAAGCTTTACACAGGAGGCTTTTCTTCCCACGTAGGCCAACCACTTCTTATCTGCTTCTCGTAAATGAAACCTACTTATTTGGGGGAAACATTTTTATTTAACTAAGGCTAAATATTAAATATAAATATATACATCAGAATTCACAAATTAACAATTAGCCTTCATAAAAATGTATTTAAAGCAACAGAAATATATATTCAGTGGAGTGTGTCCAAACCTTTAACTTGTACTGTACATCATACATCAACACTAAGCCCAAGTGACAACTATAACCTACAGTTATATAACCTACAGCGCAAGTTTAATAACAACAGTAGTGCTTACCCAATAGCAGCGCTGCACGATAAAATAATCATCACCATTATTGCTGATTTGTATGCCATAAATATGCTTAAAATAGTTTTTTCAAGCAGTAAGGAAGCTATTGAAGAAACACTATTTCATACATTTGACCTTGTTGTGACCTTGACTCTGTTTAGATCAATTCCAAAATCTAATCAGTTCAACTGCTGGCTACGATGATATTCCTATATAAATCCTACAAATATTTAATCACACATTCTTGAAATATTGTGCTAACAAGAATCCCAGACAGACAACCTGAAAACTTAATGCGTAACAATCAAGGAAAATGGGGGGGAACCCTTAACCCTGCACCCTTAATCAACTGTTATATAAATATTTCTGATGTAAATATATACTAAAAACTGGTAAAACTGTTGTGGGGGAAAATGTGCAAGACTCAGATTAGAAAGACATTTCAGTTTGCTGTAATATGAACAGTTATGGAGGTTAACTTCTGTGTTCTGAAGAAAGGAAGCAAGAATAAAACTGAGTACTAGTGCATCAAAATGGCATGAAAAAGAAAAGGCTGTCAATTACTATAACTGTATCAACAAATTTGTTCGTCTCAAGGTTTCTTCATGTCCTCTCTGGGAGTTCTCTTTGCTACTGTCATCTCTGGTTTGCTCATTAGAGATCTAAATCTACTTCCACATTTCTGTAAAGCTGCTTTGTGGCAATGTGTATTGCTAAAAGGGCTATAAAATACAACTGAACTGAAGTGTCTTAAAAACTGCAGTGGCCCATGGTATAATATTTAATGTATATAGTTATTATAAACCAAGACCAAACAGACTCAGAACTGTGTATAATGGCCACCAGCAATAATGTAGCTGTAACAGTAAAGGAAAATGGGAACATTATATTTCTGGTCATCATCCATGACCAGAAACAGACGATCTATAAGCTTGCATGTTAGACACTGCTTAATTATTGTATGAAAGCTCTATAAAGGACTTTTTCATGTAGGAATAAGAGGCAGCGCCAAGCTGGAGTGGGCCACTGTGGAGTAATTAACTCCCTTGCTGAAGACCACTTTAGTCTTCTAGCTCATTTCCCAGTCTTTCTGTCTGTCAGCCAGTCAGTCTCATTTCAACACCAATAAACCCAGACAAGGCCTAAGCCTCATCATGAATAAAACTCAAGGAGTCTCCTCAGAGACTCTTTCCAAAAGCTAATTGGGACAAAGCAAAATGAAGGAGCAAGTAATTGAATTTAAACAAAACACATCAATATGCAAAAAAAAAAAAACCTCAAGAACTGTGTAAAAAGGTTATTTTACTTCAGTCAGTGCCTTATTTAAATTTTTTGATTTATTGCACAATTTTTACTCTGTGGAAATACTTATCAATGAACTTAATCTTTAAACAAAGAAGATAAACATGTCGATGTCGATTTGGCATGTTGATTTGGGATAAACTGGAAAGAAAGCCACAGAAGGCTGACTCTCCCTTGGTAGTTTGGCTCTACCTGGCTTACTGCACATCTCTTACGCATAGAGTTCGTATCCGAAATAGCTTTCACACTTCATCCACTGTCTATTTGCTAACATAAAGTCACTCATTTGTCCCATTGGTTAATTCAGTTAAAAGATAGAAAAACATGGTGTTATATCAGCTATTAAGGTCTCTGTGTTGTAGTTAATCATTTTGCTACAGTATCACAGGTCCAGAAGACACAGGGGCGTCTCCAGTGGAGTTCCAGATGTAGTATTCAGAGGCCACCAGTTCTCGTGCTTTGGGAAAAATAGAGTTATTAAATCTACATTACCTTCATGCTCAGTATAAATGACATATGTGTTATGTTCATGTCTCATTGTACACACGATTCTATCACTGTATTCTATCGCAATTCAGTAAAACACTCACTCGTGATGATACGTGGCTTTGCTGAGGAATACACTTGTACGGAGTGCTGGTCCACACAGCATCCAGATAAAGTCAAATCAGGTATTCGGAAGTAAAGCTGAAAAACAGTATAAACACTAAAGATGAAGAGATATTCAATAAATCACCCCATACTCAACCTCCAGCTCTGGAGAGAGTAGACTGGTAAGCAGAATTCACACTTACTTTCATATATGCAGTGAGATCTGTACACATAGGGTCTGATGGTCCAGCCAGATGCCCTGAGAAATGAATTGTACCTTCCAGAGTTACCTCTCGTGACTTTGGAAATTTCTGACCTAGAGAGAAAAAAAAAACCTCAATGACATTTTTGGCAATCATTGCTAAAGTTACAATACAGACAATTATGTCAGGTATTCACTTACCAAGAAACCAAATGAGCAGATTCTTCTCTTTAGAAACCTCTAACTGTCCTGAAGTCACTTTTATATCCACATTGCCCATTAGGTTTCTGTAACGACCCCATCAAGACAAGATTTAGTCTCATTTATGAGGTCAACTGATAAGCACAATACTACAATTATGTGCCCTGCGTTACCCTGATTAGGGTCATGGTAGAATACTCTCTCTCTCTCTTTCTCTCTTTCTCTCTCTCTCTCACACACACACACACACACACACATTCCTCTCTCTCTCTCTCCCTCTCTCTCTCTCACACACCCCCACACACTCATGATAAGGGGCAACTTAGAGTACCCAATCCACATACTGGAATGTTTTATTGATGGAAGAGAACCAGTGAACCACAAACAAGCCCAAGCAGACATAGGAAGAACATACCCAGAGCTCAGGATCAAACCCTGGACCCTGGAGCTGCGAGATGTTAACGCTACCTGCTACGCCACCCTCCATAATGTAGCTGCTATTCTTAAATCCAAGCTACCATCTCAGCTCCACTTCACAATCTCAACTCCTACAACAAGGAGCTAAGACAGGACGCTTTGTAGCATTACCGTCTCACATCTCCAGGGTCCCTGTTTTGATCCTGCCACATTGCCAGTGTTCCCGTGATAGGTTCTAAATCCACCATGAATCTGACCAGGACAAAGCGTTTACTGAAGATGAATGGGGCCATGTGTGTGTGAACTGAATCACCTGTTGAAAAATGGCAGATGTGCTTCACAGTATTCAAAGCTGTTTCTGACACTCTCATGGAGTTTGAGGACTACACTGAGCTTGAGTTGGTTGTCCTCTGACTTGAGATGGTAGGAACCAAGAATAGGCGGCACAGGTACCTGGTTATAAAAGTCGATTAATGATATAATTAGTGTGCGCTATTGAAGATGCTGCCTTCAATATGATGTAATAAAGAATTAATCCTATAAAGCAGTCATTAACACAGGTGACCACTAATTGTACCAATCTACCTGGGAGGTATAACTACAGAGTCGGAAAGGCTCCAGAGGTGGAGAGAAAGGAAATTTGTATGGCCCTGAAAAGGCCGAGCCATCGTTCTCCTCCACACTACTAGCTGTAAGAATACTGGAATCTAGCGACGTCACGCAGGGGTGCACAAGGATGTCCTGCAGGGGTGAGCCATTGGGCGGCAATGTGAGGGTGACTGTGACATTGGGCAGAACACCCTCCACTTCACACTACCAGAATAATAGACAAAAAGAAGGCAAGATCTTGGTTAAGTGATACAATAATATGATTTGTTTACATATCCATACAAACAGGAGGCTATACTCACTTTGCATGTTACTGTCCCATGCACATCCCACAGATCCTGTTTGCTCTGATTTCCATACTGCATGGACCTCACCATCTCTGTGAGGGCCACGCTTACCACCGCTCTCCCTCGATGAACCCCTGTTTTCCATGCAGGCTGTTTCTGAGCACCACCGGGGCCTGGAGCCAGAGTTGCAGGCAGAGTCCCAGACTGAGGAAGAGTGTCCAGGGGGGTCCCTAATGGACAAACCTGCATCAGTACTGAAGGAAGGGTTGCCAAGCGAGAGACAAGCACATCCGGCTCTGGTGATTTACCCCCTGTGCCACAAAGGAAGACCTGTAGGCTAGATAACAGGGCTAAGCCCTGAGAGACAGAAGCCAGGCTGGAAAGGGGAGGTCGAGGATCAGGTGGGACTTCGATCAGCGGGAGACAGGCAAGGATTAGTCCACCTTGGACGATGGTTAGGATCGGCCATAGGGTTCTCACACCTGAGCTACCAACACGAAGCTCCAGTGCAGGAGATCGCTGCTGGCGGGAACAGTCATCCCTTGCAGCAATGTAGGGCTTGTCAGGGTCTGCCAGGCCCAGTTCAGTCAGTAGGAGCTGGGCTATGTCACAGTCCTCAGGAACAGACACATAGTGAGCTCCAGCACAGGTTTTAGCACGAAACTCCACTGAGGGGTACCGCCTGAATGAAAGACCACAGGGGACAATGTGAAATGAAAAGACAAGGGCATCCACTGGGAACAAATGTCAGGTAGAAAACAGATCAGCCATGTCATCATCTATCTCAGCACAAGACCACAGAATGGAATGGCCACATGGGTGAAATAAACCATGTGAGCCTAATTGCCACCCCTGCTATAATATCAAATCACACCTTTAAGAGGGCTATTCATGCAGACATAATGACTCATATCTAGCTCATGTTGGCTTAAATCATTTTAGTGCTGTATTTGGACCAAGTGCCTTGAGTATTACAGAGCAGCCAATGCAAATTGGATTGCAAAATGGGATTTTTTCTCTCCTAACGCAATAATCATATTTTTGTAAATTAAAAATATAAGTAAATAAATTTTTTTTAAAAATCAGTAAACACAGAATCCTAACGTTAGCACTTGTTTAGTGTTTTGGGAACTATTTCACAACGTTCTGGGAATGTTGCATTTTGTTTAATGTAATGAATGCTGTTCCAAAACGTTCTGGGAACTTTATCTCTTATTATTTTATGCGTTTAGGTATTATTCTTTATAACTACAAACTAACCTCCTGGGAACGTATCCATAACGTTTTGCTTTTGTTTTCAGAACATTTGAGGAACAAACACAAACATTCCCCGAACGCTCTGAGAGCCACTTGTTAGCTGGGAGGCTTCTGGCCAATCCGCCACTGCCAAGGAACAGTATCACACTTGCACGTGTTGCGCGCTACAATCTTTCCTCTTTCTTACCTGGAAAACTGCACTTTTACTGATTCACCCTTTTCGTGGGTGACAACCCACAGCGCTCGGATACTCATCGAGCCTCGGCTCCTTTTATCGCATGGAATGAAGATTTTAAAGCTAGCCGACTTAGCATAACAGCTAACTGTGCAATAAACCTAACAGCTAGTTTACTCTCTTTCTCTAGGAAAGGTCTTTCTTTCAAAGTCTGAAAAATCCAAGCTGATTGTTCAATGTGCAAAGTGACCAACAGAAAAACATCACGAGCTTAATTTTTACTCTGGTTTCTACTTCCTGTTTTGAAAGGACACGTGACATATAGAGGCGTGGCTGCTTGTTTTCAGGGCTTTAGCACGCTGATGTCAGATCAGCTGCACGCCTCTACACACCATTCTAGTATATACGTAAACGGACAGCGAACTGATCTCAGACCTGCTGCTGAAGGGCGAGTTTTGTTCGTTCGCTCTTTCCGGCCGGTTATGGCAGCTGTATGCAGGAAGCAGAGGGCCTTGATTTAGGGTGAATGAGCACTAGCTATATGATCCGCTGTATGATTTAGAAAAGGTTCGTGCTTTTTAAAATACTTTCTTTGCCTCGAGCAACATCTCTCTGTTCAGGAAAGATGGCGACGACGGCCCAATTATTTGAGGTAAGTTGCGTTAGTTGGTCAAGCTAGTTAGCAGGTTAGCTTGGTTGCTAGCTAGCTTGATACATAACACACCCACCTTAATAAAAAGGAATAAAGTTTTTATTAAATTCAGAATTATTTAACATTAAATAATTGTCAACAAATTATTTTACATGTTGTATAAGACAGACTTTAGCCTTATTTAACAGGGCGCATAGAGCAGCTGTAGCTGTAAGAAGCTAAATCTCAAATGGCTCTGTTTGTGACATGTAGTGCACTACAGAGGGTGTAAAAGCCATTATCTCTTCTGGTATGTAAAGCACCTTTGTATGGAGTATAGACTAATTTAGGATGCAGTTCTGTGCTGTGAGGAAATGCTTAACTTTGCTGCTTTTGTAGTTAAAACTAAAGTTAATGGAGTGTCTCGATGTTTGTTTGTTTTGTTTTTTTTTGCAGCAGTGTGTCTCAGTAATACCTTTTATATCTGAATTTTTTACTTAGCTGAAAGTGTATTTAATTTTTTAAATGTATCCCTCATTTTTTTTGTTGGACACTCAAGGTTAAAGGTTATCTGCGCAGTGTTATCATTTTCTTACTGACTGGCTGAGCTTAAGCTTATCCTTACTGTAACGCACTACCGTATCACTGTGACTGTGGTGCTGAAAATGATCCACCGTCCAAATAATATTTGCTCATCAGTGGGCTTGTGGCAGATTGTCAGGGTAGAGGCGGTGTGGCAAAATGTGCATAGCAACATCTGGGCTACATTCAATAATTTATAGGCCTGCCCTGTAGCGTAGGTTTACCTGTTGATAGGGCTGCGTGTACCTACAGTGTATCATCTGTACTAGGTGAATACCATTACATCTGTATTTGTAATTGTTGTCAACTTTTTCCTGTAGGAACCATTTGATGCAGATGAGTACATTGAGCGACTGGCTTGGAGAACTCCAGGGGGTGGTTCTAAAGGAGGAGCAGAAGCATTTGACCCTAAAAAGTAAAAATATTCTTTAATGTTAGTCTCTGGAATATTAGACAAGTGATGAGATGTTGACATTTTCTCCTGTAGTTCTGAAAACTGCACATTTTCCTGAACTGAAATACAATAAATATGGGGCAATCGTGGCCTAATGGTTAGAGAGTCGGACTTGTAACCCGAAGGTGAACTTGAAGGTCGTGGGTTCGAGTCTCAGGTCCGGCAGGGATTGTAGGTGGGGGGAGTGAATGACCAGTGCTCTCTTCCACCCTCAAACCCTTGAGCAAGGCACCGAACCCCCAACTGCTCCCCGGGCGCCACAGCAAAAAAGGCTGCCCACTGCTCCGGGTGTGTGTTCACGGTGTGTGTTTGTTCATACTGTGTGTGCACTTGGATGGGTTAAATGCAGAGCACAAATTCCGAGTATGGGTCATGTCACTTCACTTCAACTTGATCTGACGTTCATAGTGTGAGCAAAACGCGCTTAACTAGTACAGTGTTAGACAGCTTTAGGCAGACTGACCACTGTGTTTATTAAAAAGACTTCTTACCCAACATGATCTCTGCAGGAGTATACAAATATATTAGGTAGAAAAATGAAAAACAGTACTACGGCCAGTTAACCCACACATCCACCCCCCGACCCCTCCTTGTTTGTGTTTTTGGGTTTTTTTGGGGGGGGGCCGGGGGGGGGGGGTTTGAGTCATTTTAGCTGTTTGTCAGAATTTAGCCACAGTAACATCTAACAGGTTTTCTTTCCACACACATCTGCATGCAATACAGTTAAATTTGGAAAACATTAATGTTAATTATTAATGATGACCTGTCATCACTCCAAGCATCTGGAATAGTGTAAAAGGTCATTTTACTCCAGTTTAAACTGCGGTACATTTTGTATCCTGTACAGTTGTGAGAAACAATCAACAGCCCCCTCCCCGTCTGGTCTGTCTGTCTGTCTCTCTCTCTCTCTCTCTCTCTCTCTATTTCTCTATCTATAACCCCCGGCTCGCTTTCCGTCTCTGGCTCAGTTGGATTGCTCTGTCTGTCTCACTCACAACCCGAGACTTCTTCCATAAATGTTAAATAAATGACTGCTGACTAAAAAAGTCACCATATCAACAATTACATGTTTTTTCCTTTGTTACACAACAGCACATTTTTAAAATCTGTTTATTAGGTTTAGGCTACGTGGAGCGTTTGCCGTACAAGTCCCTGTGAATGAGCTGAGAAATAATAACAAAGAACGAGTGCATTAATATTAACCGATCGTTCATTTTACAGCCATTTAGACGGACTGACTTTAAGGGGAAATTTGGAACATTTATTTATTAATTAACATTCACGGAAGGAGTCTCCTGTGTCAGTGCTTCGAAACAGAGATCAAGCTGTTCCTTTATGTCTTCCTTTATGTCACCTATGTCTTCATAACAGAGAATTTTTAGCTGCTATGAGCTGCTATAACATAAGTGACAGCAGTTACTAACTAATTTTGTGGACATTCCACAATAATAAACATAACTATAAATGGAAAAGAGTTTTCAAGAAAGGTAAAATTGTTGTGCTGTTATTGGCAAATAATCAACCTCTGGGTGGTAACGATATCACACCACCTCACTGTTGATTATTTTGCTATAATATCATGTCATGTCATTATTTTACATGTTGGAACTTCACAATAAATGATGCAGGACAGTAAGACCTAACTCTCTATCTTGCATATATTACAACAGTTCACTCTAATGTTGTTGAGAAGTGTGGTAGTTCTGTCTGGCAATGCAGAAACATCAGCCCAAATTTTACACTACCCTCTCACCCGTGGAGAGGCTGATAGAAGCATCTGAAGTGCTGACACGAAAATGATGGAAGAGAACAAATTTCAGTGAAAGAGAGAAGGGAAAAGACCCTAAGCTGCACTGAGCATTGGGGGAGAATTATTGTGATATGAGATTTTGCACTCATCACTTTGGAATGTTTTTTTTTTTTTTTTTAACCACCCAGAGAATCCAAACATGCTGACGTGAAGGTTTTTACTCTGCTGTCCTGCAAGTGCTTAGAAATGCAGCTGACAAAGCTCTGAGTAGTATGTGATACACACACTCGCACATAAAACGGCCACTTTTATGTGGAGTTGCAGTTTATGGTAACAGGCAATTAACTGTTTTGCCAGCACTGTAAATGTAGTTTTTAAGAAATGTAATGCTTCCTCTGTGTGTTCCTGCAGTTTTCCAAAATTCTGTTTAGACCCTGACCTTTCTCATGTGCAGGAAGAGTAGCTATTGGTGTGAGGGCTGTAATAGTCAGATACAGTTCCTAAACACCTGGCTTATGCATATTTATTCCTGGAAATTGTAGACTAGAAATCCTGTATCTGTATGTCCTCTATAACCAGCCGTTTACTGTGTGTACTTCTGGCAATGTATGTGACAACAGTGCAATAAACATTTTTAGTCAATATTATGAATTACTATCCTTATACTTGTTAAAAATTAAGCATAATAATAATAATAATAATAATAATAATAATAATAATAATGCTGTTGTTGTTATCATTTAATAATCAATAAGCTTGTTTAATTTTTTAAATAATTTTTTTGTCAAAAATGATTTAAAATGCAACCACACCCTAGTAAAAGTATGTGTCGCACTTTGTTGTTTTGAATCCATAGCTGTACTATAAATCAGATCATTTTACCTCTGCAGATGCATTACTAAGGAAAATAAAATGCTTTGTGTGTAGCCAAAACATGGTGATTGTTATACCTGTTGTCTCAGGCTGCTAGAGGAGTTTGTTAACCACATAGAGGAACTGAAACAGCTGGATGAGAGGATCCAGAGGAAAGTTGAGAAGCTTGAACAGCAGTGCCATCGGGAAGCCAAAGAGTTTGCACACAAAGTCCAGGAGCTGCAGAGGAGCAACCAGGTTGGATGATATGATGGATTAAGCCAAGTGGGTCGGGGGTGCCTGAATGTAGTGCACACTACACAATTTTAATCCAGATTTCAAATTTAACTACAAAGACATGACGGGATTCCTGATAACACACATATGTCTACATTTTTTTTGCACTATAGTTCCAGTTCTCTATGTCCCCCAAATAACTGTTTCACCAATCAGTATTTCTTCAGCGTTTTTCATTTATTTCAAAATAATGACAGAGCCAAAAATTCACACAATAGACCACTCTCACATTTATTTTTGTGAGAAAGTGGTATTTGGGGATCAGGCTCACTTTGGTGGAGATTTCTCCAGGTGAAAGATCATATAGTGTGTGTGCCCTGTCTGCAAGCGATCACATAGTGTGCACACCCAAATAACTGATCACAAGAGCGTAAAGTTGTGTAGTGTGAAAGATTCAGCGATTCTGAGATTTTCAAAGTCGTGAAGTGTGTACTCTACTAGCTGTGAATCTTTGACTGTTTCCACAGGTTGCCTTTCAACACTTTCAAGAGCTGGATGACCACATCAGCTACGTGGCCACTAAGGTGTGTCACCTGGGAGACCAGCTGGAGGGAGTGAACACTCCGAGACAAAGGGCTGTGGAGGCCCAGAGGCTTATGACCTACTTCAATGAATTCCTGGATGGAGACTTGCGCAGTGATGTCTTTAACAACCCTGAGAAGGTCAGTATTTCAAAAGTATAAACACTGTGAGGCCATATTCCTGTAATTAGATAGGTATGTTTTATTTGATCTGTAACTATGCATATGTTTGCTTTCGCAACTGCTAAGGAAGCAGGCTTAGCTTCTCCTCAGAACTTTTCATCATTATTGTGGTTGTTGTCATAAACAGTTTCTAAAATCACATACATATATTTATACAATCTGAAATCAACATTTGTTTTACGTTGTTACCTCATGGCATTGGTCATATTGTGCATCTGTACTAAAAGCTCAAAAGACAAAATTCCTCTTTGTCTATAATCTTCCACAATGTGAGTGACTTTTTCCCCACTTCTAAATGACACAGGTTTTTTATTACTTTATAATAATCATTTTATTTTGTGTTTCCCCACCTCCTCAACTCTGAGATGCTCAGGATGCTCAAGAGTGTGGACATAAAGGTTCAAACAAATATGGCCTCACTCCTGGGATGAAATTTTCATCTTTTCCCTCCATGTCTGCCTCCTGCATTAGCAGGATTTTGTCTGTCTCTGCGTTCTCACTGCCGGTGTTGTGGGAGGCGAGTAGTCCTCCACAATCGACTGCAGGCTAGCGTGTTTATTTTGGAAAGATAATGAATGTTGGTGGTTAAAATTTGCACTCTAAAAACTAAATATTACGTGTTAATGAGCTTTATATTATCAGCTAAGTCGGTCTAACTGCAATGTTAAAAACATTGTGGATCTGTGATACTGTTATGAATGGTATCAGGATATTGGATTAGATAATCTACACAAATATTGATGCACACCAACTCCATATGTAATGCCACTTCATAAGTGTCTTTCAAGTCACTACATGGTCGTGTAACTTGGGTGGTAAGTCTTACATATCATATGCTATTAGCATTAGACCACCAACACGCTGCCTGAGAGACGCGTGGGAATATACCCGGCAGACTTGTCATATTTTTCATAAATGAGCCCACCTTCAGAAGAGAAGAGAGGGGTCAGGAAGTGGACATGGTGGTGAATAGCTAAAGGGGGAGAGGAAATAGAGAGAAGGAAGGCCGACCTAATCCCTTAGAAAAGGAGGGCTGGCCCCAGACAGTGTGAAGACAAGCACTGGTAAAAAACCCCCACTGCAGGGAGACTGCTACATCACTTACATGGGATTTAGCTAATCTTAGCTGGGGGACAGATACTTAGAAAACCTCGATGAGGAGAGCAGAAAAAGCTGGATCCACCTCACGGGAGCACAGTAATGATGTTAGCTGAGGCAGGCAGGAATAGGAAGCAGGAGTGGAAGATGTGTGGATGCTGGGGCCTTCTCCGATCCTGTTCTCCAAATTTGTTAGCAGTGAAGTGAGAGGTGGGGTGTTTTTGTCTGGCCCTGTTATTGGTGAGACCTCCCACCTGCCCATCGGGACAGATTATAGAAGGCGATTTAGCAAGCCTGCCACGGGATTAGCTGTAGTCCATTCATAATACTCACGACAGAGAGAGAGTAAAGCACTTGATGGGCAGTGGAGGGCAGAGCAGGGAGTTAGCCAAGCTGCTTCTGATGGGCTCACTCATATCCACTCTGAGCTGGACAAGAGGAAGGAAGGATTGGAGGGAGGGGGAGGTGTAAAGATTTAGTGTAAATTGATCCTCAGATTTAAGGCCTGTGCCACAATGACACACAGGCCTTTCTCATGTCAATTTTCCCCTGTCAGCAAGATGCACATCTCTTTATGTCTGACTCACAGTTGTACCTATTATCATTGTAATGTGTCTTTTGCTATTTCCTGTTTTTTATTCTGAGCAGATAAAGGAAGCTGCTGACATCATTCAGAAGTTGCACCTGATTGCTCAGGAGTTGCCGTTTGACAGGTAAGCAGTGAGAGTTGAGGAGGGAGAAGAGAGTTAGGACTAGGAGGGGAAAGATAATCCAAATAACATGGGTGGTCAAATCACTAGCTGGGGCACCTGGGTCAAGCAGATTTTGCGTCCTGGTTATTAGTTTCTTTACTCATAGTTGCCCAGAGGACAAGTAGGTTCAATATCCAGGAAAGGGCGGGGAGGGACTTCCTACCTCACTGCAGTAGGGCAAAACTGTCATGTAACTCCCATGTCTGTAGTTGTACAACAAGTCACCTCTCAGTTAAACATACTGAGTGAAAATAAAGTCGTTAGCCAGACTCAGATATTATGTTTTAAATGTAAGGACAGAACACCGCAGCTCATAGCCGAAATGTTGACCAACAACTTGCTGACCTTTTGCAGTGCAAACCCAGTGACACATTATAAACTTTGTTCATTTCCCTTCGTCTGTATGAATGCACTTAACTGCCTAACACGTTGCCATACTTTAGCTACCACTGTGTGCCTAGTCAGTTATATTTCCAAGCAAACAAAACATAGGACTGGGCAAATGGTTATGCTTGGACTATGACAAATCGACACCTTGGAGTTATAAGGTTCTGTTTGACAGTGATTTTAAGATGTTAAGCTACAAATATAATATGATGTAAAGATCCTTAATAAGGTCAAAGCAGATTTTTTTCAACTTTTAAAATATTTTTGACCTAAACAATATTATTGTAGACTTTAAAGAAGTATTTTGATATAAAACATCTCACACATATTCAGTGAATAACAAATTTACCACATGAGCTAATTTTTACGAAAAGGATTTTTAGCGCTGGCTTTTACAAATCGGGGTTTTCAACCCGGATGTCGAATTACTGTTTTCTCCTTTTTGCTACTTTCTCTGTCTTTCTCGGTTCTCATTCAGATTTGCTGATGTGAAGGCCAAGATAGCAAGTGAGAGTTTATTCCTTTTAATTCACTAAAAAGCACAAATTGTGAAAGATAAAAATGACACAGTAGAAATTGAAAGCATTAAATCATGAATGTTTCAGACTGTGCTGATAGCAATGTACCCATTTAAAAATGACCTGTGTGTGGTGATTTAAGGTAAATACCATGACTTGGAGCGGCAGCTGATCCAGGAGTTCACAGCAGCTCAGCGCAGAGGGGAAATCGGCCGCATGAGAGAAGTGGCTGCAGTCCTGCTACATTTCAAGGTGAGGTAGAGCAGCCACACTGTATCTTCTGAACCTGTCTACACTGTCTCTAATTATTGTCTCATATTTTTTCTGATTTCTGTCTCAGGGCTATGCCCATTGTATAGATGTCTACATCAAGCAGTGCCAAGAGGTAAGCCCTCTTTTGACCCACATATTTAATATATTTCAGATATTAGACTGCAACTGATAATTTGATAGTCACAAATATAGAAGCTGATATACTAATCAGGATATAATGCAATAACATCTTTCTGTCTGTTCTTTCAGGGTGCATACATGCAGAGCGATGTGTTTGAGGACACTGCTCTTCTCTGTCAGCGGGTCAATAAGCAGGTGGGAGAGGTCTTCTGTAGCCCAGAAATGGTCATGGCCAAACTCATCCAAAACATCTTTGAGAACAAGTTACAGGTACAATCCAAAATATACGTGCTGATATAAAGTATACATATATTGCCAAATCATTTGCTTCTCTGAGAGCTGGAGTGATTGAACTTTTATGTTTTTAGACGTATGTAAAAGAAAGACTTGAGACTCGTTCCACTGAATTGGAGCAATACCTCAAAAACCTCTATGACCTCTACACCAGGTATTCATCTCTCATTTTCTTTGAATGGAATTACAGATCTCAGTGGTTTGACTCCTCCTTTAACAATGTCTGGGAAGGATAGAAAATGTTTGTACTTTCTGCTTTCAGGACAACAGCTTTAGCTGCTAAACTAACAGAGTTTAACTTGGGTTCGGACAAACACACCTTCCTATCCAAACTGATTAAGAGCATCTTCTCCTCCTACCTGGATAGCTACATAGATGTGGAGCGACAGTATCTGCAGTCTCGTAGTGCTTCAATTCTGCAACGATACTATGACTCAAAGAACCACCAAAAACGTCCAGTAGGCACAGGAAGGTGAGGAGGTCTTTTAAATGTTAATGTCTGTCTGGAGGTTTAATATGTTTGACACTTCACAAAAAATGTTACTTAGACATGGAGATTAAATTGCAAAACTCATAAATGTGTTAGGAATTTTTTTTTTGTGGTTGTAACTTTCAACCTGTAAAAATGAAACACGATTTGTAGGTGAAAGTCACTATTTGCAGATAGCACCTTCAAATAGTGTTTCATATTGCAGTTGAAACTGTAAACAGCCCAGTCACCAGACAGCATCTGCAGAAGTCATTGGAATGTCTTCTCTGATCTTGATCCTGATATTATTATTATTATTATTATTATTATTATTATTATTATAACATTGCTCTTTCCAGAGAAGGGAATGTAAAACTTGTTGTAAATCTATAAATACAACTGTTAAAACAGGACAGTAAAGATCTTATAGGACAGGCATGTGATGATACCATAAACATAATTCTGAGTTTTGTGGTATCTGCGCACAATTAGGCAGAAACTGAGACATTGCTGTGTTTAATTTACGGTGTATTACAAATTAATTCCTCTGAAAAAGTAGTCTTATTTCTGAAAGGATGAATAATACAGAATTAGAGCTTAATTTGCATATACATTTGACTGGAGAATTCCTGAAGTTTTACAAAAGTCCAGGTTTCACCTTAATATTTTGTGACCGAGTTCAACAACAGACTGTAGACTTCCACTATAAGTGAGCTTAAAGTAAACGGGTTTATTTCTCTGCAGAGGAAACTTTTTCAAACTTTTGTCCATCATAACCGCCCCTATGCTCCAGATGCAGTAGATTAGGTGATTAGGCTGAGAAACTCATTTAAGTATTCATTTAAAGCAGAGAAACCACAAACATGTGCTGATTCCAGCTCATCCCTGTACAACTTGAGTATATTC
This sequence comes from Pangasius sanitwongsei, assembly GCA_037576675.1. Lineage (NCBI taxonomy): Eukaryota > Metazoa > Chordata > Actinopteri > Siluriformes > Pangasiidae > Pangasius > Pangasius sanitwongsei. The sequence goes on from CM075012.1 coordinate 14,478,059, forward strand.
ATGAACTGAATACTTACATGGATATATGCCATTCTCTTTCTCACATAAACACATACAGTATCCAGGAGCTGAAAGAGCGAATCAGGCAGCGCACTAACTTGCCTTTGGGTCCCAGTATTGACACACATGGAGAAACCTTTCTCTCACAGGAGGTTGTGGTCAATCTGCTGCAGGAGACACGTCACGCCTTCCAGAGATGCAACAAGGCAAATCAACGTTTCATATTTGCTCTATAACCTCTCAAATTCTGGGAAAATTGATTGTGGAAGCTAATATATGTATGTCTCCTCACAGTTGTCTGACCCAGCTGATCTCCCTAAAAATGCCTACTCTATCTTCCTGCTGCTTGTAGAGCACCTGTGTGTGGACCATATTGACTATGCCTTGGAGATTGGCCTTTCAGGTAGAAAAGCTAAAAAATATTTATATTACATTAATTATGGCTTTATCTTGTGGGCTGTTAGTTTATTATAATATCTTCTTTTCACAGCTATTCCTTCTGCAGATGCCAAAAATGCCAACCTCTACTTCTTGGATGTGGTGCAGCAGGCTAACACCATTTTTCACCTCTTTGATAAGCAGTTTAATGATCATCTCATGCCTCTTATTAGGTGAGTGTATATGATGAATCACTTAGTGTGATCCAGAAAAAAAAAAAAGTTTCCCACCCCTCAGCCTTCACTGGCCCTTATGACCTGTTCTGCGACTATTGTAGCTCTTCTCCTAAGCTGACAGAGTGTTTGCAAAAGAAAAAGGAGGTGATTGATCAGATGGAAGTGAAACTAGACACAGGCATTGACAGGTTAGTCTTCTATATCTGTCTTTATCTCTTGATAGTGATGCGAAATTCCTGCCTTCATCAAAATCATGTAGCCATGGTTTAAAAATGCAGATATGCCCCGATTGATCAGACTTCTGCAGCATAAAGCATGAATGACCCTGAATTAGAATGTGTAATTAAACTGACTACACATTAAATCTGGCCTCTCTTGGTTTGTTATGTTTAGAACACTGAATTGCATGATCGGCCAGATGAAACATATTCTGGCCACTGAGCAAAAGAAAACCGACTTCAGGCCAGAAGATGAGAACAATGCAATGAGTGCACTACAGTACACTACAGTAAGTAATATCAAGTTCTGAATTATAGCTGAAGTACAGATGTATTGTAAATACTCAAATATAGTCTGATCATAAGAACCTACGTTTGATGGTCATTTGCATTAAACATGATGCTGCGGTGTTGTTCCTGTGTGTTCTGTTCCTAGGCGTGCTCTAAGGTATGTGCCTACGTGAGTAAGCAGGTGGAGCGTGTGCGGAGGTCTATGGATGGAAAAAATGTGGACACGGTGCTGGCTGAGCTGGGCGTGCGCTTTCACAGGCTCATCCATGAGCACCTGCAGCAGTTCAGCTACACGTCCATGGGAGGCATGCTGGCCATCTGTGACGTGGCAGAGTACCGCCGCTGTGCCAAAGACTTCCGGGTAAGGAGAAGCCGGAGTTCAAGCTCATAAGGAGTAAAAACTTGGGTAATGAGGTGATGTAATTGGAGCTGTCATGCTATCCATTATACCATAATACCATGGTTATATCAAGTTATACTGTAATATTTACATCCACTTTTTGACTGTTCAAACAATAGTATACCCAGCTTCAGTTAAAATGTAAGCTGCATTTGAATGAGAAATATGGCCACAGTAATTAGTGGTATCGCACTGTAATTCTCTACTGTAATCTGTTTCTCATGCAGGACACGCGCATATACACACATACATAAAGCATACGTAAACACATATATAAAATAAGAGGAAGTACAACAGCAAAATAAAACCAGGTTACTGAGAACAAGTTGAGATAAGTGCAGCAAAATGTATGTGAGTGGGACAAAAATAATGTGCAGTGCTTTTCTAGTTAGACTGTTGCCGTAGTTGCTAAACTAAACCACTTTTAATGTTTTCTTGTTTTGAAGTAGAATTAATACCCATCTGAATATGGGTGGGGAAATGACCAAACCACATCACGGCTGTTTTCTCAAGCATTAACTTATAGTGCCTACCAGTTCTACTGTTTCTTCATCTGGCAAATTTGACCCCATTTGACAATACCACTGAATCTACTACGATAAGATAAAAATTGATTTTTTAAAATCAGAATCTAGGGTAAGCCTACTGTTAATTTGCAAATGATGATAATGAAATAGAGGACTTTCGAAAGATTAATGTTATGGGCAAATCACCTTGCTAGCTTATTAAATTATTTGCATATGAGTTTAAAAATATGAATTATATTTTAAACACTAGTTGTATGTCCTTTTTTTGATCATAATCGATTTCTAATTGTTGCCTCAAATACATTTCAATCATTTCCTTTTAAACTGATGCATCAGTTCAGATTGTCACATTGTTGGGCCAATAGCAATTATATAATTCTCCCATTTATCAGTATAAATTGTGACAAATTACAGCTTTGTCTACTGATGCATCACTGTGATTTTGTTTCAGCTTGGGTTTGTGTAATTACTGTGCCTGTTTCTGTCTCAGGTTCCTCTGGTCCTGCAGCTCTTTGACACATTGCACGCTCTCTGTAACCTTCTGGTTGTTGTTCCTGACAATCTGAAGCAGGTTTGCTCCGGAGAACAGCTCACAAACCTGGACAGGAACCTCCTGCATGCCTTTGTGCAGCTCAGAGCGGACTATCGCTCAGCTAGACTGGGCCGCCATTTTAGCTAATGATGGGCAAGACTGCACACCCAGTACACAGCTGTCCAATCAGAACAGCACTCTCGGGTCAGTCTGAGAGGCTTTCGAACGTTTTAAATACCTTTAAATATAATTACAGGACAGCTAATGGATATAAGAATGTGTGGCCCAATGCATACTGGGAAAAGAATATTTATGCATCTGCCCATTTGTATTTTCAAGTTTTATTTGCCTTGTCCCTTTCTGTGCTCTCCTTTTAACCTGGAAACTAGATGTATGAATGTATGGCATTTCATTAATATGAAATGTGTTCTTCTCTTCACCATGTTTTTGCATAGCACACAACACTGATCTGTAAAATGAACCGCATTAAGAGGGCTGGTTTGTTATGTTTTTCTGTTTTTGAATCTGAGAGTTTAGATGAATTTGGTTCACATCTGGAAACAACAAATTAAATAGTTTATTGTACCAAATATATGTGACTCTGCTGGCACTGGAGACACTTCAGCAGGTTGCGTCATGTGCTTGATAATGAGCAACAGCTAATCTGTAATAGTTGTCTAATGTAAATTCTGTACTTGGTTTTTGTTACAAGTTTTATATAAATCAGGTCATTTCATGTAGTCAGGACTAAGCACCAAAAATGAAACATTGCCCAGATCACTGGTTATAACATAGGATTTGAAAAATAATATGAATAGCTAAACAACTGGTAGTAATTCTGAAATCTGTAATCAACATAGCTCTCTGCTCAGTTACTCTTAATCAGAAAACACTTTGCATATTAGTTAAAGGCACATTCCTGTGTTACTATAAATTTGAATAATTTTTTTACTCTAATAGTATGCACTCGGTCAGCTAATTTTTTATTTTTATTTATTTTTTTTTATAAATATTAATTCAAAGCACATACTCATTTTCTCCTTGGGATACTGGCAGTGGAGGTTAATGGATTAAAAGTGTAAGACTGAAAAGAATAACAAATATCTCCATTTCTGAGAAGACAAGATACAAGTTTATCAAACAAGTCTTCTGTATGTGCTAAAGTATTTCTGACATACACATAGTGGCATATATCATTGTAAACTACCACAATGTGTTTTCCTTCTTAAGCCAGTCATTTTTCAAGTGGAAATTTCCTAACCATATGTTTTTAAGACTTTCATTGTATGGATGGCATGCCAGTGCAGAAATAGAGTCTAAATAATTGCGGGTGTTAATCACCAGCTTGCTCAGAAATGTAACAAATCAACACTAATGCAAGTACATATTACTGTACTAACATACAGTCTTCAATATCCATGAAATAACTCACTCATTGAGCACACAAGTTTAGAATTAAGTGGTTAAAATTGGGACTTGAGGGCAATGAATGTGCAAGTTCCTCTCTAAAGACTGTTGGCTGAATCTGATTAAACAGGTCAAGTGTCTGCCATCTACAGGGTCGGTAATAAGCTCCAGTCAACACCACTGCTCTCCAAACTGTAATCAAACCAGAGTGGGATCATTCTGACACAGTGCCATATGACCCTACCTGAACTTAACTCTGTGCCTGAATTTGGTCATACTTTTTTCTTTTCTTAATTTTTCTCACTGCTGATCTCCTGCATTTCCATAGGCACTCGTACTGGTGCCTTTGAACCTACTCGATATGATTAACGAATCTACAAAATAATAAAACAAGTTGTCACATTGTCAATCTCACTTTTTCTCACTAATAACAACATACAAACCTAATTCAATAAAATATGAAGTTAAGTGACATTTCAGAGTGTACATTCCTTACCTCAGCAATCTGTATGCTCATCATGTGTTCATATGTTCACTGGTTTTATAATGTCACTACTGCTCAGTTGGTTGTGCAATGAAAGTTCATGGCTTAAATTTCACACCTCAAATCTCTGGGCAGTTGCTAAAGCACAGTGTGCTAAGACTACCTGTTTCATTATGCTGCTATTGTAACTTTGTTAAAATATTTGCCTTGAGGAACAGATTCATCACACATACTTATTAGGACTTCTTAATGATGCCCAAAGGAAGAAAATTATTCTTGTCATTTAAGAGGCAGACTTGGATGAAGCCGGGATCCTAACCATGTAGCAATTTATAAGATGTGATGATGTGACAGCTATGCGGAACACAGGCGCTCAAAAGCTGGCCAAACTCTGTCTCCAGCTAAGTGTACTGTTGTGTAGAAGGTACACAATGACAAATGGGCAAAGTTAAACAGCACAATTAATTAGTCTAATATTAATATGATCAGTGCCATGGAAATTAAATTCTCACAGCCCTAATCACAACTGGATAGCTTGTAAAAATTATTTTGTTAGGCCCTGGTGCAAACACCGCAGCCTTTTCCAAACATTTGAGAACTAGCTATTTGTTTTCCGTGGCGATTAGCGCTTGGCATTAGCGAGAGAGCCGGCGAAGGGGTGATAACAGGAGGGAGAGGAGCAGTGAATGTCCCATGGGGCCTCTGACTCATTATGGAGGTAGGACAGAGCGCTGCTGTGTTTGGGGCTTTCTGTTTGAGCAGGTGGCATGGATTAGAAACATTGTCAACAGTGAAATGCTGGAATGAAACCTCACTGCGCTCTACCCGTCTCTGCTTATTAGTCATTGTGATTTTACTTTTTTCCTCTTTCTCTTCCACACACAGGTCAGAATTTCATTGAATGAATTTAAATTGAACAGGGTGGTATAGGGTTTCTAAAATAAGTGTAGTGAGGGAAAAAATACACTTAGCAGATTACATTTTTTTAATGATCAGCACTTAAACCACTTAAACATTCACTAAAACAAAAACAATGCCACATTCACTTTAAAAGAGCAAGTTAGATACATTAACCTAGTGAGACCAATCCACTATGAAAATTAAAAGACCACATTCAAGTAATTAATTGAAAAATAAAATGAATGAAAAAAAAAATCAACACACTGATATTACTTAGCTGGTTGGGGTACCCTCAAATATTTAATATAGTTAAATAAATAAAATAAAAATAAATAGAAAAAAGGCTACATATTGTGACTGCTAAAATTATACTTTTTTTGAGACGTTATTGAGACCAAGTGGAGCCACTCTTGGCATTTGAAGTGTCATTTCTAGCCTTCAAGTGTCTCTTCAGACAGGAGTGATCTGTTTGCAGTCTGCAGTCTCAGCGCAGGCCTGTGTTCATGCATTCCATGTATTCAAACTCATTAAGCCACAAAACTTCAAAACTTTTCAAGAGTTCCATGGGCTCTTTCCTAACCTGTCCTGAAAACTAGTTATGAGTTTTGAATAAGTTAGGTTTATTAGCGTTTTATGGTACTTTATGCAGAAGGTAGGTGTACACACACACACACACACACACATTAGCAGTAATGTCACACCACACAGATGTTACTGTGATTCCATGGTGGTATGTTAGGTCCAACTTGTCCCCTGTGTCCTGTCCCCTCCAGTGGTTTGAGCAGCCCACAAATCCCAGCTTGAGCACATCACTCTCTCACACAGTCCTCCCTCTACCTCCTGGAGCACTGACAATACAGCATTACAGCAGTCGATCCATGTCAACAGCAGCTTTGCTTAATACCAGCTAAAAGCTCATAAGCTAAATCTTCACCTAATTATGTGGAACGATTAGCACTTGGTCTTTGGTCTGCCATTGGGCTTATATCAATAAATCTTTTTTCTTTTTAAGTGTGTGTCTGTGTGTTATTTCCTGGAAGGATATGTACATATTCATTTTTAAGAATGAGCAATGGAGCAGTGGAGCATGGAGCCGTGTAATTTGCAGTAGGTCATGTTAAGGTGGCTCTTTAAGGTTACAGTTTTGTCCCTGACGTGGTGCAGACATTTCCCTCTTTCCTTACTGATTTCTCTGCCCACTAACAAGTCCAAGTAATGCAAAAAAATTAAAAATAAATAATCACTGCATTTGTATCAGTTGTATTAACAAACTGTATTATTCAGAAATACAGTTAGTGTAAAATATCACCAGAGATATCGGATGAGGTAAAATGTCATCGTGAAAATCTGTCAGCTGTAACTTTACAGATCTACCCTGTAGTGTTGCACAAGAATTGGAATTCTTTAATAAAGACATCTTTAATTCAATACTACAATTTGGCAAATTACTCCATTAAAAAAAACCCTTCATTTAACAAGCTAACTTTGACATTTATGTTGTCTCAATGCCGGTTTGACTCAGACAGGCATGACTATGCAAGAAATCTGTAAAGCACATTTTCTGTTTAACAAAAGTGCTAGTAAATTGTTAATTATGTACTTTTTAATTAGCATCATACAATGTTGGTCTTCAGAAATTTGGGGTAAAAACATGGAGAACTGGGCCATAACTTTAAATAATGAACTGATGGCTTTTTTAAGGCAACCCAGTGGGGAAAATTAATGGCCAGCAAATTCTTTTTTCAGGATTGTAGGCATTTTAAAATATACAAGAAAGTTTTATAAAGTGAATAAAATTCAAGAAACTAAGGAAGGCATACATGAAGACTCTTCTCTATTGGCACTTCACTGTCTGAACAGTTGACTCTCTGGCTGTCTCTGACTCACCTCTTCAATGAGCACTAATTGAACTTATAAAGCTTTTTGTTGTTTGCAGTTTCTCATTGTAATAACTCTATAACAGGTTTTTATCTTGATAGAATTCTTAGATCCTGACCTGTTTGTACTAGCATGAGGATATGTTATTAGGCAATTTCTCTGCTGAAAAGCCATTTTAGTGTTGGAATACTGTATGAATAAACTGCCACTGTGCATTTAGTATTGTTTTGTATCTTGCACATATATTATATAATTGAATATTACAGAATCCCACACGAGTCACTCCAAATTCCTAAGTACATTTGGTCACCTGGGAAACAGACCATGTGCATGTGCTTTTATTTCTTTTACCTGAAAATCAGGAACTCATACTTCAGAAGGAGGAGTGAAATTAGTGATAGTGAACTGCAGGAAGATTATCTGCAGTGCTCTTTATGAGCAAGAAGAGGGCAGTAGTGTTCTAAAGCAGCCGCCTTTCCTCTTGACAAGTCCTCTCCTCTCAGCTCTTCACAATGGGAGTTCACCCGGGGGGGAAGTGTTGCTTTTTTAGGTCTATAAGCCCGTATCCCTTAATCCCTCACCATGATTGACAATCATGATTTAGGGTATATGGTGTCCCATTCTAATCCACGAGCACTGCTTTCATTTGCATACTTGCTGTGCGTGGCCTCATTTTCAGGGAAGGCATGCTGCCTGCTCCCTTTGTAAGAAATGCAGAGAGAGGGGAAAAGAGACAGAAAGAGAACAAAAAGGGAAAGAGGAGATAGAGGGGAGAATATAGAGGAAAATTTAGAAAGGAGGTAGCATAAGTAAGGTGAAAGAAGGGTAGAGAGAGCGAGAGAGCGAGAGAGAGAATAAGAGACAGAGATGACGAAAATAGCTAATGTTTGCTAATGTAATGTTAATGAGCACAGAAAATGCTAAAAATGATATAAATAGATTAGAAAACAGGAATGTTTGTGTGTACTGGACACAACTGAGGACAAGTTAGTGTCCATCAAAGTTAGCCTTTGCCATCCATCCAATTTTCAAGCACTACAGTTTGGTCGCATCACCTAAACATATATTGACAGAAAGAAAGATTAGGATGAGACAAATTAGCATGAATTATTTGGCAATTAATCAGCCATTTGCAATTACGGAATACGGTGATGTATTGAACTTCACCAAAATCCTATAAAGAATTTCTGTAATTAAAACCAGTGAGCATTTAAATGTTTTACAGTTTGACATAGCATGATGTTATGTAATATTTATTAATTATTAATTAATATTTATAGTACTGGCAGATTATACTGTATGAAATAACCTTACTATATAGCTACAATAACACAGCTGTAACTATATTGTAATAATATAGTAAAACATACGGTATCGTTAATTTCACTGTAAAACAGAGTGGCAAAAGTTTTTTTTTTTTTTTTTCTAACATTTGACGAAACAGCATAGATTCACTAGCATAGATTCAATAACATAAGCAAACACAAAATGCAACAAGGTTAAAGCAGGAGTAAAGTTATAAGGGGACCTGTCATGAGACCTATTGGCCTCTAGCTAACTACCTAATAGCCTATTTATTATAAAATAGATAATCCATATACCTGACTATAGCTATTTAAATAAAAATTATAAAATTATAATATAACTCTCACCTGAAAACTGAGCTCTGACTTATCATAGCTAGACTTTCATTATATCCTGCAAAACCCCCAATTAAAAACAACAGCTAACATTAACATAGCTAATAGCTAGCCCCTGCTTACAACATTCTAACGTATTCTAATATTTAGTTAGCAACATTAGCTAGCAACTCACAAAAGCTACTGATGTGAAATGTTTTGCACTCTTTTCATAATACAGTAAAAAGTATCATTACTGTGAACATATGTATGAGTAACTCATGCAGCTGAAAAATTTGAAATTTACTATAAAATATGATCCCATTTTAGCACAATTTAGTCTAAGAAACTACAAAGATACTCTGCTCCTGTATTATTATATTTACAAAAAAAAGGGGCTTGTTGAAAAATTATTGTCAAGTAGCAAAATCATCTTTTTACTATAAGAGCCAGGAAACTGTTACAATTTAGCTCTCTGAAATAGTTGTATAATTCTGGTTCCATTCTCTCAAAACATGTACAAAAACAAACAAACAAACAAACAAACAAACAAATGACATTATGTAATTATGCATTACAAATTACAAATGCATTAGAAATGTTAGGGTGGTTGTAGCTTTATATTTATGAATTCTTATGAAAAGTCTGAAAATTTCATGGCAAACAGCTGTAACGTCTCAGGATTTCATTTCATAATGAGCGGTAACTTTCTGTAACTGTGATAAACTCTATTAGAATGGAATTGGAATTAGAATATTTGTAATTTTAGCCTAAAAACTAAGAAGTAGCCTAATCATCATAGTTTATTGATTATTGTGTTAATTAAGGGGTCATCACACAGAGATGAATATAAAAATTATATAATAATATGTAACATTATTGTTAACATCAGATGTGTTTGAATTTTTTCTATGTACCACTATATGTAACACTATATGTAACACTATATGTAACACTATATGAGACTGAGTGGGTATGTGTGTCATCACTGGAAACGGACTATATGTATAATATCATGTAGTGTGTGTGTGTGTGTGTGTGTTGTCATCATTTCCACTCCTATACACTATAAATCATCAGTGTTTACCAGTGTAATTGATTTCCTATCAACATCTCTGAGTTCATTTATTAAATAAGAGCAAGTCTCTGTATGTGTGTTTTCTGGCTCCTATCTCTGGGTGCGAGTGAGACAGGGGAAAAAACCCTTCAATTATTCCCCCATTTTGAGAAATTATACTCTTGTACTTGATCCAGCTAACAGGATTTTCTTAAATTACTTTATAAAAGACCATCTTTTAACTTTCCCTCTTTTGCACACAATCCATTCATTAGTAGGTCTGCCTGAAGGGCCTTCCCACATCAATAGCTTGGGTTAAACTTCCAAACTTATGCAGCTCACTGATGCTCACACTCACAGTGGTTTGTAGAGGCGGGGGCCAAAATTAATAATTTCTCAAGTATTAGGGGGAAAAGCCCGAGATTGAATTAAGAGTACTGGCCCTGCATTATCCTGCATATTAGCCTCAGGGTCCAAATGTAGTGGAGGACATTATGCAAAATCTCTGTCTCTCTCTCTCTGCCTCTCTCTGTCACTCATTCACTGTTATTCACATGCTTTCTCATCAGTCCTCCCCCTACAGTTTGTAATTTTACTAGTACTGTATAACATTTTTTCCCATTTTTGTGCTCCACCTCATTTCTACATTATTAACACTAAATTAATATCAGCTCATTAATCTTTTTAATTCAGAGCAGAGAACAGGCTGAGTTTCAAATTGGTCCCATGCTGTCTAAACATTAGTCATTTCCATCATCACCATCTCTCTCTCTCTCTCTCTCTCTCTCTCTCTCTCTCTTGCAGTGTAAAATGCTCCTGTGATCTCTGAGTGCTCAGTGGCAGAAATAGTAATCCATGGCTTGTATTTGTTTGGCAGCCTGGGAAAACCCTTCACGTGGTCTTTCTACTACATGAAGTGCTGAAAACTACATGCTCCTAAACGAAAATATGTTTCTCTTTTGCAAGTATCTGAACCATAAGTGAAGAATTGAAAACAGAAAATATTGTTTGTAAAGATTCCCTGCCAGTCTCACTGAGAAACACCAATGCATCGATTATCTAAACTACTATTTATTCATTTAATTTGCATTTAAGTCAATACACAACAAATAAAATATACACATTATATTTTTATACTGTATGTTAAACATTTTATCAAACAATTATGAGTTTATGTTTAATCACTTTGTTAAATGTTTAATCACTTTGATCATCAGCATCATCCACTTCTGTCATTCTAGTCTTATCACCTGAAGTAAATGTCACTCACAGCATTTAAACTGTATGTCGACTTGTCTTCTGTATAGAGTGTGTCTCTTTCCTGCTTTGATGATGTGACTGTGCAGAAGCATTGCAGACATTTTGACAGCTGCTATCTGTGCAGCTGAATTGATTAGGCTTATGTCAGTTTGGTACCCCATGTATCTGTCACAAATTCACTGTTTGAGAAGGTTCTAGACATCTTTATATACACTGACTGTATTTATCACTGCATGTGCCACTGCACTGGTTCCTTACTGGTTCCTCCAACATAATCTTTGTGTAAGGTCTAGGCAAGATTATAAAGATTAAAATGATTATAAATACAAACATTTCCACATCATTATGATTTCTTAAAGTTGATGTGTCAATGTATTTTATAGGCAGAAAAAAACAATTTTTTCAAAACTTGATTTTTCATCAGCCACAGCAACATCTGACACGTTTTCCCAGACCACAACACATTTTATTTCTCCACTCTCCATTGTCACACTCTCTCCCTTCTTGAACTGCAAATAAGCACACTGATAGTTTCAGAATTGACTGTAATAAATGCTGACTGTTCATAACTTTTACAACTAACAATCAATTAGTAATTAGCCACAAACAGCAATAATTTTTCACCTCTGTGGTGCAACTTGACACTGAACCCTTCATCTGGGATGCTAATTAGTTGAAGTCTGGGTGGTCCTATCCCAGCCAATGTTTTGTCATGGACATGGCCTTAAGACTTTAGTCCTGAGGTCTGAAGGTGTGATCAGGGACCCATGAGAGCAGTTAGCCTATACTACTAGCTGGTGGCTTTGAATGGAGGGAAGATCTGATGTCAGTAAATATTAGCTCTGTGCATGTGTGTTTTCCTCATTCATTGACAAGTCGAGCTGATTGCATATTCAGAGACAGATGTTGCTGTGGTCCTGTTGATGCTGAGAGAGAGGAGAGGAGAGCAGCAGGGCTGGGGGTGGGCTGCTGCTGGCAAAGGGGAAGGTAATTGGCCCCCAGGCGATGATGGCAACAGAGAGAGAGAGAGAGAGAGAGAGAGAGAGTGTGTAACACTTTTCTCCCCCTCCATTCCCTCTCGCCTCCTCTCATGTCTTGTTCTGTGCAGATCTGATAAAGATAAACACACAGCAAATGTGTGGGTTGATGAGGGAGGCTCAGGGCAAACAGAGGTAACATGATGAGGCTGTGATCTGCCTGTGTATGTTTCTCTCTCTCTCTCTATCTCTGTGTGTGTGTGTGTGAGAGAGAGGCGGCACTGACCTAAAGATCTCTCTCTCTCTGACTGCCCTGTTTTCTCTCTCTCTCTCTCTCTCTCGCTCTCTCTCTATCTTTCATCCTGTCATACTTTACTATCTTCTGTATTTATTGTAATTTCATTTGAATATTAAATGGTCCTTTAAAACGCCAGAAGCATAAATCATGAGACTGTTGTACATCCCATAATGCCACAGACCATTTACTTTGAAAAGTGCTTGTATCAAGAATGATAACTAGGAAAAAAATCCAGAAACCATGGAATGATGGGTGTTGGTTTCCTTTAAAAGAAAAAGAGAAGAAAGCAAGGTAAACCAAAGAGGGAGGTTTTGCAGGCTGATTAAACTGACCATGATAGTGACAGCTACAGCTGACATAAAGCTTCACTTTAGATTCACATATGCCACATTATCATGATTAAAGTTTTGTATACATAAATCTAAAACACAGTCATGTAGTCACATAACCTTGTGTGAAACAAACACCTGAAATATGCATAAAACATGCTTGTGTCATTTTAACTCATGACCATCTGAGTTTTATCACAGAAGAATAGAAATATAAAATACATAGACATTTTATTACAGACACCAACCTGAGAGACTAATACAACAAAGCAACTTTTTAATTTTTTAGGTTTATGTTGTGAGCTACTATGTAATAGGTTTTTATGAACCACATTTAAAACGGTTGGGAAAAAACAGGCATTTAAAAAACACGTATCCAAAGCGTCACCTTGCAAAACTTATGCCTGAAAGTCTTCAAAGTGGAACTCACTCAACCAGTTTATTGATCTTTTCACTGCAGCCTCTTTGGAAATTCAAAATATTTTTTAAATTTAGCCATATTTATAATCTCAATAATGAGATGTATTCTGGCATATGAAGACATATATTCAGACATTTATAGAAATTAAGAAACAGGGACTGGTTAAAGTGGAGAGCTGACAGACTGTCTCCACTTGATTTCATGTGTTTGGATGTGAGCGAGAGCCAGTCAGGGATGGGCTTTTGTTAATGTAGTATATCTCTGAGTGTGTGTGTGTGTGTATCGGCAAGCTTTGAAAGGCAAGCCCGCTGGCTGAATGCTGTGCAGAGCTTGAGTGAGACATGCACAATCAGTTCCACTCTTTAAATCTCTCTGAAGCATATCAAACACCACAACGCTGCCTTCGTCAGTTAGTGGACTGTGATAGGTTACACAGCTTCAGCAAAATCAGCCCATAATCAATGAAAAATAAATGGAGACAATTTTTTATTTTTACCTTTCCTTCTTTTTTATAGTTCCTCACGATATTCATAAAAAAATCCTCTGAGAACCTGTGTTCATGTTTCCATTTTTGTTCTTTCTCTTCTTCCCTTTCCTATGAAGCATTCTGTGAAGTCTCTGTCTTTCTAAGTAGATTGTCTTCTGTCACAAACTTCTACATTAAGCATATGGTAATGTCAAAGGTTTTGTCAAAAGTTTGAAGAAAAAAGCATATACTCCTAACACAAAGTGGCCATCACTATTACATCTAATTTCCTTCCAGTGAAGAGAAGGAGCTGAAACTTTAATATCTACCTCAAGTGAAATGATCCACTGAACATATTGGACATGAAACAGTGTCTACACAAAAGTTAACGTTGCAGTATGTACACATTCAGAAAGTCACCAGGCTTGGTCTTACACTAATATGGCCTAATTTCAGTGCACAGGGCATTGTTTTATATCTAGACGTTACATGCCGAATATCCATCCATCCACCCATTTTCTGTACCACTTATCCTACACTGGGTTGTGAGGAGCCTATTCCAGGAGACTCGGCACAAGGCAGGGTACACCCCAGATGGGGTGCCAAACCATCACATGGCACAATCGCACGCGCACACACACACACACACACTACAGACAATTTAGAGATGCCAATCAGCTTACAACATGTCTTCATTCATCAAGTCTTTGGAATGTGGGAGGAAACCGGAGTACTTGGAGGAAACCCTCGAAGCATGGGGAGAGCATGCAAACTTGACACGGGGGGGGGGATCAAACCCCCAACCCTGGAGGTGTGCGGCAAACATGCTAACCACTAAGCCACCATGCCCCACATGTCCAATATTCTGAGATTTAAAAAAAACCAATCTACCTAAAATGTGATGAATCTTTGGACATATTGGGTGAAAAAAAAACAGTGTGTACGCAAAATGTAATACACATTATATACACTTTCAGAGTGTGTAGTTTCCAAATCCCCACAGCAATGTTTCGCCTTAACAGGTGGCTGACCACATGGTTCCACACATTTATTACTGTAATTCCAATATACACTGATCAGCAATAATATTGTGTAGGTCCCCCTTGTGCCGCCAAAACAGCTCTGATCTGTCAAGGCATGGATTCCACAAGACCTTGTGCCATTAACAGCAGATCCTTTAAATCCTGTAAGTTGTGAGGTGGGGCCTCCATGGATCGGACTTGTTTGTCCAGCACATCCCACATGAGATCTGGGGAATTTGGAGGCCAAGTCATCACCTTGAACTACTTGTCATGTTTCTCAAGCCATCCTGAACAATTTTTTGCAGTGTGACAGGGTGCATTATCCTGCTGAAAGAGGCTACTGCCATTAGGGAATAGCGTTGCCATTAAGGGGTGTACTTGGTCTGCAACAATGTTAAGGAAGGTGGTATGTGTCAAAGTAACATCCACATAAATTCCAGGACCCAAGGTTTCTGAGCAGAACATTGCCCAGAGCATCATACTGCCTCCGCCGGCTTGTCTTCTTCCCATAGTGCATCCTGGCGCCATGTCTCTCCATGTAAGTGACGCACACAAACCCAGGCGTCCACATGATGTAAAGGAAAACATGATTCATCAGACCAGGCCACCTTCTTCCATTGCTCCATGGTCCAGTTCTGATGCTCATGTGGCCATTGTAGTTGCTTTTGCCGGTGAACAGGGGTCAGCACGGGCACTCAAACCAGTCTGCAGTTACGCAGCAAGCTGCAATGCATTGTGTGTTCTGACACCTTTCTATCATAGCCAGCATTAACTTTTTTCAGCAATATATGCTACAGTAGCTCTTCTGTGGGATAGGACCAGATGGACACTTGCTGCCTAATATATTCCACCCCTTGAAGGGGGCCACTGTAATGAGATAATCAATATTATTCACTTCACCTGTCAGTGGTTTTAATGTAATGGCTGATCGGTGTATATTGATCATAAATTTGTTTCAAACTTTTCACTTTATCTCAAGGGATTACAATGAGTTTTTTTTTTTTTTTGGACATAATACATTCACAAGGAGGATGCTTTCAGTTTTTGAAATACAGCTTTGTTATCACCAGCACTACTCTTCATTCATCAAGTTACTAAAATTATATTATATTATATTATATTATATTATATTATATTATATTATATTATATTATATTATATTATATTATATT
>CM075012.1:14494030-14525272 GCA_037576675.1 Pangasius sanitwongsei
TGAAAAATTTTGGAAGACATTTTGCTAAAAAGTGTTAATTTTCCCTATGTATGGAGACTTTTGGGACACCCTGTACAACGAGAGATCCACACTAATGAACCACAGTCCTCAGGGTTTATTTCCTAAATTTAATAAAAAGAAAAAGTGATAAATTATGCAAGCTCACAAACTGAGCAGCTATTTGCTAAACTTCTGTGAGCTTTTTACTAAAATACATAGAATAAAGTTTCCAGTTATGTGTGTAGGATATGTACTATATTTTATTTTTTTTTTTACATTTGTTAGTTTGTTTGTTTTTTTTTATAGGAGGTGATATTCTTATAGAAGATAGTCTTATAGAAGGTGATACTCTTGTAGAATGTGATAGTCATGGTGTCTTCCTGTCTAGAGTGTGTGGGAGAATACCTAAAAATATTTGATTGTAATTTCATAAGCACTTGGAAAATTTTACAGTCAAAATTCCTTAAATTTGTAGCTGTAAAACCAAGTAAAACCATTCTGGTTCATTGTGCTCAATAGGGCCTTCTACGGTTACCTTAAATGTGCAACCAACTGGTAGACGTCCATAATTCTTAATCTCCTAAACTACTAAAAGGGTGAATTTGAAGAAAAAAATCTATGAAATTTTGTTGAATGTGTTCCAATTAGTAAGAATTAACATAATTTTTTTTTTTTTGCGCAAGTAGTACATTGTGTGCCTGTTTAAGGGCTTTAATTTAGCCTTATTTAGGTGCATACTGTTTTCTGACAAGTTACATATGTGTTTCCTTTGTAAATGCACATGATAGTCACAAGAGATTACCATATTTGAATTTTAGAGAAATCCCTTCAGAACAAAGGCATCATTGACAGGAGGAATGTGCCAGGCCACCATGACTTGCTGCCACCTCCTCTCTCACCTCCTGCACTGAACCTAACCAAGTGATTAGTTGAGGATTAAAATATTTGCTGTGCAAATACTTGCTTTGGCAGTCTGAATCAACTCCAAAATGTAGTTCAAAGACACTCGTTGAACTCAAGTTAAATAGCTAAACACAATCTTTTGACCCTCCCAGACTGCCACGCAGCTGAACTTCTTCTAATGATTTATCTATAGACACTGTTACACAATCAACACACATGATTGGGGCTAATTTGATATTGGGTTGTTTAAAACATATAATGAAGCTGAGAAAACATTTTAAATGTGCTTATAGTGTAATATGAGTAAGTGTGTTTAGCTGCTCCATGTTGTTCAGGCTTAATGGAGTTAAGGTCTTCATTGGCAGAATCCTTCAAAAAACACCAATGAATCAATGAACCACACCAAAAATCAAATGTTGTAGTTTAAAAGTACAAGAACTGATAGGGTCAGAGATTTCTTCATACTTATGAAAAATGTAATCCAGTCCACTATTCAAAGCAAATCTTTTTATAAGGACACAAAGGTGTGTTGCTTTAAACCATTTTTAATTCTTTTTTAAATCTAAGTTGTCAAATCTGATATGAACATAAAAGCAATAGTCATTAAATTAGTTAATAAAGTAGAACTTTTGGTTTATATAAACATATTATGAAAGAAAACAAACAAACAAAAAACACCTGCCAAGTGCATTACGGCTTCATGGGTTGAAACAATGCTGACTTTACCCACACCAAAGTGCATACTCTCCACAAGCTCAACCTCTGCTCGGAAAACAATGCAGCCTGCAAAGTGTTTTCTGCCAGCTCGTGCTATTCCATTATTAAAGGAGCCTAACCCCTGCTACTCTGGCCTCTTATATTATTTTTAACCTCCAACAGTCATTTGGCACCAACATGTCTTAATTTTGGCCCCCCTCCCCCCCACACCTTTTCAGTAAGCTGCACTCTTGTGCATAAGGCAGGTTGTGGAAGTAAAGGTTTAATTACTTTCTGCTAAATTAATTTGAGAGAAGAATGAAGTGGCTGGCGGTGGGTCTACAGAACAAAAGATGGAGTGTGAGTGTTTGCTGTGTGTGGTGAGGCGTGGGGCATGCGCTCTGACTCACACAGGTTTCAATTAAAGGAGACCCCCCTCAGCAGTTCGGCTGGCGCAGGCTGCAAGCCCTAGCAAAGCCCTCCAGAGTATTAATGATGCCAGAATGGTACACATCAATCACTGTCAGTCTACAACCTGGCCGTACATTAAAGTAACCTGCTGAGATGCAGATTGGTTTTAGTTTTAAGGATATGAAAGTTAGTGCTTAGTGTTGTACTTGATAAAAGCCTGTGTTAGTAAAACCATCATCAAGACTGGACTTGGGTTACTAACAGTGTGGTGTTTACATTTACCTTTACATTTATGCCATTTGGCAGACACCCTTATCCAGAGAGACTTACAGAAATCTCTATCAATAAATCCTCATATGGGTTCACTTGATCAAGAACTAAGAGTACTATCAGTCTAAAAACCTGTTGGAGAGGTTAGTGTAGTATGAAAAAACACACAAGACATTTTTTATATAACAATATGCTAAGTACTTCATGAGGTAGGCCTTTAGTTGTGGTCTTAAGTAGTCACGTCTAGAGCATGAAGTGGCTAGTTCGAAGCTATGATTGTAGAATATTATATTTTTTGAATTTATTTTTTCAAATCCCTGTATGTTCACACCTTGAGCTTGAAGATACCTTGAAGAATGCCTCTATAAAGAAACATTCGTAGGTGCTACAGGGATAGAGGAATGCCATTTCTATGTGTTGCTAAGGAAAGTTGACTCTTGTATATGTGACTTTACACACACAGGTACATATTGTTGAAGGAAAAGTTTTACTGGAGTTGGAGAACATGATGTGGTAACGTAGGCCAGGATAAAATTAAGATCCAGTTACAAAACATTCCTTGGTCCCGATAAACATGACTGAATGATGTAAAGTTACATTTTAATGATTAATTTTTTTATTACTTTTTTAATAATTTATTACTGATTAGTTTATGGCTATAAGTGAGACCATTTGAATTGGTTATGTCTTGTTTTGTAGTGGTACTTCATATTACCACTTTTGACTAGTGCCAAGCACTAATGAGACATCTTTTTTTTTCAACCCAGTCTCACAGAAAAAACCTTTGCATGCAATTTTTTTGAAGCACCTTCTATACATTTAACATCAACATTCTGACACAAGCATACATTGTAAGGTAATGTATCAAACCTTCACTCAAATACTCCATGTTTTAACCAAGCTAACCTCTACCACTATACAGTGGATATAAAAAGTCTATACACCCCTGTTAAAATGACAGGTGTTTGTAAAGTAAAGGAATGAAACTAAGATAAATCATGTCAGAACCCACCTTTAATATGAAATTGCAAAATATACAAATAAAGTGAAAAACAATCAAAAACATTTTAGGGAAAAAGGAAAAATAAGAAGCTTACAATAACCTTACAATAACAAAACCTTATAATACAATAATAGTTGCATACGTGTGTACACCCCTTAACTAATACTTTCTTGAAGCACCTTTTGATTTTATCACACCATTCAGTCTCTTTGGCTAAGAGTCTATCAGTGTGGCACATCTTGACTTGGCAATATTTTCAGTTCTAGCTGAAGAAAAGCAGCCCTAAATCATGATGCTGCCACCACCATGCTTCACTGTTGGTATGGTGTTCTTCTGGGTTTTTTTTTTGCATCAAACATACCTTTTGGAATTATGGAATTATTATACCATATGGAATTGGTCTCATCAGACCATAACACATTTTAGTTGAGCTTGGATGTTTTTTGTGAGAAAGGGCTTCCAACTAGCCACCCTACCCCATAGCCCAGACTTGAAGAATACAAGAGATTGTTGTCACATGCAGAGAGTAATGAGTACTTGTCAGTAATGAGTTTCTGCAGCTCCTTTAATGTTGCTGTAGGTCCCTTGGCAGCTTGGCAGTTTTTGTCTTGTCCTTTTGTAAATTTTGGAAGGACATCCTATTCTTGGTAATGTCACTGTAGTACCCCATTTTCTCTATTTGTTGATGATGGCATTCACGGTGTTCCAAGGTATATCTAATGTTTTGGAATTTTTTTATACCCCTCTCCTGATCTATGCTTTCAAAAAAAGTGAGATACCACGCATGCTTTGTAAGCTAGGGTTAGGATATCCTCCCTGGATACCCAAGATTGTTCCTAGGCCCGTAACCTTCCCAGTCTATGAGGTATTCGAGGCGACGTCTGCGGCATCAGGAGCTCAGTATTTCACTGATGGCATATACTGGCTGGTCATCCAGGATCATCAGGAGAGGAGGATCATTCACAGGATCAGGCTCTGTAGAGGAATCAGAAACAGGAAGGTAATATGGTTTGAGAAGAGAGACATGGAAAGCAGGATGAATTTTGTATTGAGGGGGAACTTGTAACCAATATGTGACAGGGTTAATCTGTTGCACTATGGGGAAGGAACCAATGAATCTGCTTTTTGCAGGGCAGGCGCAGTCTGATGTCCCTCATGGATAGCCACACCTTCTGCCCAGGTTGGAAATTGGATGTTTCACTCCTCTGAGCATCGGCATGGACCCTCTTACGGCACACCGCCTGTTGCAGGTGATGATGAGCTGCTTCCCAGACCCTCTCGCTCTCCTGGAGCCAATGGTCGACCACTGGTACCTCTAATGGTTCCCCAGACCATGGGAAAAGAGGGGGTTGGAAGCCGAGTACACATTGAAATGGGGTTAGGCCCACGGCAGGTTGGCGGAGGGAGTTCTGTGCATACTCTGCCCAAGCGAGGAACCGACTCCAGGAGGTCTGGTGGCTGTGGCAGAAGGTTTGCAGGAAACAGCTGATTTCTTGGATCTTTCTCTCGGTTTGGCCGTTGCACTGGGGATGGTAGCCAGAGGACAGGCTCATGGTCAAATCTAAGAGATTGAAAAAGGCCCTCCACACCCTGGAGATAAACTGGGGACCTCGGTCAGAAACAATATCTTCAGGGAAGCCGAAGTTCCTGAAAACATGGTTAAACAAGAGCTCCGCTTTCTCCAAGGCGGAAGGGAGGCCTCTTAAGGTAAGAAGTTGACAGGCTTTGGAGAATCGGTCAACAACAACCAGGATACCAGTATAACCATTGGAAGAAGGCAAGTCAGTTATAAAGTCTACTTCTAAGTGTGACCATGGATGATGAGGAACCGGAAGGGGAAGGAGTTTACCTGACGGCAGATGTTGTGGGGTCTTGGACATAGCGCATTCCTGGCATTCCTCAGCGAACTGCTTGACGTTCTGTGCCCTCCTGGGCCACCAGAATCAATCTTGAAGCAGCGAGAGGGTCATTTTGGTCCCAGGGTGGCCAGTGCCTAGGGAGTAGTGCACGGATTAGTTTATTTTGTAGGGAATTGGGGACATACCTGCGGTTTTCGGGACACCCTGGCAGAGCTGGTTCCGTGGCTGCTGCCTCTGCTATTTCCTTGTCCAGGAACCAGTGTATGGGACTCACCATTACCTCTGGAGGCAAAATGGATTCTGGTTCACGGGAAGGTTCCTCTGGGGCATGAAGATGAGACAGGGCATCTTTCATGTTCTTGGTCCCTGGACGATAAGAAATAGCAAAGTTAAATTGGGTAAAGAAGAGGGCCCACCTGGCTTGTCTAGGATTCAGCCTCCTGGCCTTACGCAGATACTCAAGGTTTCAGTGATCAGTGAGGGCAAGGAAGGGATGCTGAGCCCCCTTCAACCAGTGCCTTCATTCTTCCAATGCCAGCTTGATGGCCAGTAACTCAAGGTTCCCAGTGTCATAGTTCTGATCTGCCGGGGTGGATTTCTTGGAAAAATAGGCACATACGTGGAGATGTGAGGGATTCTCCTGCTGCTGAGATAATACTGAACTCACTCCAGAAGTCGAGGCATCAACTTCTACCACAAAGGGCTTACTGGGTGGCACAAGAGGTGTCCCGTCATGCAGGCCTCTTTCAGGGCTTCAAAGACCTTGGTGGCGTCTTGGGTCCAGGACAGGGACTTGGGCTATTTCTTTAGGAGGGAGGTAAGTGGCAAGGTGATAGAACTATAATTTTTAAACTGATGGTAGAAATTAGAGAAGCCCAAGAACCTCTGAAGCTCCTTAACAGTTGTGGGTATTGGCCAGGTCTTGACAGCTTGGACCTTCCCCTCATCCATCTGGATGCCTCTGGACTGGTGGAATGACTTAAGGTAAAGCTGATGGTCCTGGAGTTTCTGGAGGACCTTCGACACATGCTGGTGATGTTCGGCCATGTCTTGGGAGTAGACTAGGGTATTGTCAATAAAAACCAGGACAAAGCAGTTGATGTACTCCTGGAATACCTCATTTATGAAGCCCTGGAACACAGAAGAGGTGTTGACAAGACCATAGGGCATAACTCGGTACTCGTAGTGGCCAGTGGGGGTAATGGACGCAGTCTTCCACTCATCCCTCTCTCGTATCCGGATGATGTTGTACGCACTGAGAAGGTCCAACTTGGTGAATATCCAGGCACCTCGGAGTTGTTCCAATGCTGCTGGGACAAGGGGAAGTGGGTAACGGTACTTAACGGTGATCTTGTTGAGTGCCCGGTGATCTATGCAAGGCCGGATACACCATCTTTTTTTAGCCACGAAAAAGAAGCTGGAAGCAGCAGGGGAAGTAGATGGGATGATATAGCCTTGTTGTAGCGCCTCCTGGATGTATTCCTCCATGGGCTTTTGTTCCGGAATTGACAGAGGATAAATTTAGGCACTGGCTCACCCGGTATGAGGTCTATGGCACAGTCCCATGGCCTATGTGGTGGTAGCTGGGAGGCTCATTTTGGGCAGAAGACATCCTTGTACTGGTCAAAATAGGCAGGAATATCCACCGACTGTTGCTCTATGGGGCTTTCTATGGACGTGGTACAGACCGGGAGGGACTGAGGATGGAGAGGGAAACATTCAGGGAAGCATTGATCGCCCCACTGTATGACTTCCCCTGTGGACTATGAAATTATCGAATTGTGTCTTACTAACCAAGGCCGTCCCAGCAGGAGATCAGAGGTGGCTTTTTCCAGGACCAGGAGTTCAATGGACTCGGAGTGCAACCAGCCCACTTGTAATTGTATTGGCCCAACCTAGTGTCTGATGGCTCTCCGACTGAGGGGAGTTCCTGTTATGGAGTGGGCTTGATAGCCTGCCGGGTTTGGGCTTTTCCTGAGCTGGAGTTGACGGCAGAGTTCTCCGGATACAGTATGAAATTGCCGGCTGACCCAGAGTCGACGAGGGCTGTAATAGAAACAGAGTAATTAGCAGTAGTTATGACCGTGGTGAGAGGTGACACACAAACTTGCAGACAAGTTATATAATTCACCATCGGTCGGGGAGGGCGTATGGGGCACTTGGCAATTACGTGACCAATGGTGCACAATATAAGCCTCTGGGTCAGCTGACGATGTCGTTCCGCCGAAGTGAGGCGCGTGGAGTCAACGTGCATGGGTTCCATTCCTGGTTCTGGAAGAGTGTGAGTTGAGGATGGAGGAGGGACCTGGGGGGACTGCATGGTGCTGTTCTCCTGGGAGCAGCTGGCTAAGCGGCGAGCCGCTCAGATGGATAGTTGTATGAAGCACTTGAGCCCCATGGTGTCATCAAACGTGGATAGGTGTAGACGAAGGAAGGGATCGAGTCCCTGTCTGTAGGTGGTTATGACGGCTCGCTCATTCCACCCACTGGCAGCGGCTAGTGTGTGGAACTGCAACGCATAGTCAGACACAGAATTATTTCTTTGTTTGAGGTGATATAATTGTTTACTTACAGATGAATCGCCATTAGGGTGTCCAAACACCTCCCGGAAGTAATCAGTGAAGCTCTGGAAGGATTGCGTTGCTGGTCCCGCTTGATGCCACAGGGTATCCACCCATTGCAGCGCTCTGCCAGTGAGTAGAGACAGGACGAACGCTATTTTAGATCGTTCAGTGGGGAACCGGTGTGGCCGCATCTCGATCGCCAGGGAACACTGGAGTAGAAGGCTGCTGCAGTCCTCCACCAGGCCAGAGTAGGGCGCCGCATTGACCATGGGATTGGTGATGACGGTTGGTGATGAGGAGGAGCTGGGAGGTGTGACTGGTTTGGATCCGGAAACGGCGAGAACTTGGTGGCGATGGCCAGCATGGCAACGGGATGCGATGTGGTTGGGTTCATGATGTTGTCAGGATATACCAGACTCAGAGACAGAGGTAAGAACCCAACATGAATTTATTAAAGGATTCAGCAAAACACCAGGTATACCAAGATGGTAAACACAAAGATAAATGCTGTAGGCTGGTGGATAACACAGAAGGAGACACTAGGCAAATGACTGAGGGAAAGGAGCACACACCTCACGTGTCTTGGAAGAGAATCCCTGGAGAAAACCTAGGGAGATGTAGGGAGCTTCAAATGTACACAGGTACTCACAGAAAAGAGATCTATTCCTTGTTGAGGCCAGACAAAGAGTACATGTGAGGTGTGTGCTTATATGGAGTCCTGATGAGTGTGGTGATTGGAGACAGGTGGCGCTGATTAGAACTCTGGGGAGAGAGGGCGCTGACTGACCTGGTGTTCCTGTGACAGTATTTGAATAAGACTGATATGTAATAAATAATTTTACCACCTTTTTTAACATACTGAGTATTGCCCACACTGTAAAAAAAATCATTGTAGACTTCGCAGTAGTTTACCGGCCCCCTGAGTTGGCAATAAAATACTGTAAAATTTACAGCAATTTTTTTAGAGTGCACTTAGAACGCATGCATAAATTTGTGCTTTTCACACCATATGATTTTATAATTTGATTCAGGGAGAATATATAATATGTAAAGTTATGCTTCCCTGTCCATTTGTCTAAGTGTTCTTTTATTTTTGTCATCTTTTCATTAACTTTTTTTTTTTTTTTTTAAATAAGCCATGTTGTAAGTTCTGTAACCCTGTAGCTAGTCTCGGGTCTGAAGACCTGCCTTCAGCTAAATAAATTTGCATAAATTCATGTGATTGGATGAATCATGACAGAGAATCTCCTACAGAAGCTGAGCTGGTTCATGTTTAAAACTAGAGCTGCTGAACTACAGTCAGCCTTTAATACAGCCAGTATTTCAAACTGTTTGGAACCAATTTTAGATGCTTTACAGTGAGTTGCATCATTCCACTGGTATGGAATGGTGTTCACATTATACCTCATGTTTTTAATTTCCTCATTTGTTTAACTCACCAATTAATTTTGTGCAGCTTGGCTCAGTATGTTGATTATATATCATCTTGTTTTTAAACCAACAGCTAAAATCTATGAGAGCTATACCAAAATCACACTAAAAACAAAATGATATTGTATATCAAAGTACAGGAAGTAGTAGGAACTCATATAGCAAAGACAAAAGTCATATAGCAGAGACAAAACTTAAGAGTGTTGTTTTATTCTTCATTTCATTTTTTAATAACATTTTTCCAAAAATATATTGAGCTTTAGGTTGAGGACTACTTGTAACATAACAGCTATTACTAGCATATTACATAATAATATATTAATATTAATAATATAAAAAACAGTATATAATCAGATATTCCTCCCAGAAATATCTATTAAATAAATTAAACCTGAAATGGCCAAACTTTGTGCGTTTTTAAAATTCCTTTTCAGCTAGCTGAGTATTTGGCTTTAAGATAAAAAGCTTCCATTTATTCACAGTCATCTGCCACAGAAGTATCTGCCAACTCGCAGAGTTTAGTGTAGGTGTGCAGAAATGGTGGAAAATTTGGACCGTGAGACAAATATGAATGCATGTCCATTATATCACCTTAGCCTACAAGATCTCAGCAGTGTCAGCATGGTGGTGCATACTAACACATAGTGCACGCACACACACACACACACACATATATATATAATTGCTCCATTAATAATAATAATAATTGCTCCATTTTGATGCCCTGCCTAAAATCTGAAATAGTCCTTGAAACTAAAGTGAGATAGAGGGACAACAGGAGTGGAAAAAAAGAGTTTGTGTGTAGTGTGAGTGATTGTGGTGTGTGTGACTGTGGGTGGTATGAGGAGCAGCCTAGCTAATCTGCTGTGCTTCACTACACCCCAAACAAGGATTATACACCATGGCCAGGCCTCATGACCAGACACTGCTGTAACAAACACACACACTTGCACACATGCAGGCGTGCATGCGCGCGCACACACACACACACACACACACACACACACAGGTTTTGCATCCGTCTAATTTACCTGAAATAAGGAGATAACCTGGGCATTTGGTCAATGGAATGGAAGTATTTTACAGTTTAATTAAAAAAAAAACTTCACAGAAATAAATTAATAAATATATTCTCCTTCTACTCCTTAACATAAATTTGAAACAAGTGCATCCCGTGCATTCTCTCATCTCTATTATAGTTAGTTTGTTGCACAATTAAGAAGTGACTTTTCATAAGGGAAGAAAGCTGCTTCTGCTCCAACTCAAAGTGAAGGTGCAGGTCTGTGAGGGAAACAGAGCTGTGACTCCAGAAAGACTGAAATTCTCCCAGTCTGTGAGCTCTGTAAATATTCATGAGGATTTTGGGGGTATAAATATCAGAGGTGTTCACACTGCCACAACATTTACTATCTGAACAGGAGAGAAAAATGACTTAATGGGCTTATTATGAGGCACATTACATCAGCAATGCCCAATTAAATATCTCTAAAAGAGGACTGGAGGAGGCTGCAGCTCTGGGGACAATCTTCAAACAGTCTTCTGGAAAAGTTACAGTATAAATAGGCAATCAAGGTCATTCTTTGAGCTTATGAGGATGTGGCTTATAGGCCATTGCTGCAAACGACATTTTGCCTCAAGGTCACTTGCAACTTGAATGTTACTTTTACTTTGGCATTATATTAGAAGTTAACCCATGATTACTGTTTTCTCATTTAAATTACCTACTCCTTAATTCGTAGCATAATGATTCCTGAGTCATGAAACCAAGAAGACCAGTTGCATCAACTGAGTTGTAAAATTTAATCTTGTAGCAAGTTATGTGATGGGCACACACGCAGGAATAACTATAACACAGTAATTGTTATACAGTAAAGCATAAACCATTCATTATAAAATGAATATATTACAATATTTCTGTAATATAAACACTTTATTTAAGGGGATTACTCATAGGGCTAAATGATACATTACATGAAACCTTCATGACAACTGCATTTATAAAGTTTTCCTCCAATAAGCAGTAGCATAAAGACTGTTTTTGTCAATTTTGATGTAGACATAACACCAGAGTCAAGAAAACTTTGTAGCGCAGTGTATTTCTGGTGTCTCAGAATCACAAAGTGTTAATAATGAGATAACATGCAATAATTGGAAAAATAAAAATCATGACAATGTTTGCAACAAAAGTTTGCACTTGAAAAAACTTTCACTTAAATGCTCTGTATGCTGTGTTCTATAGAAGCATATTTTAACCAAACCCACCTTTACCACTATGCTATTTAAATAAGATTGATACATTCAGGTCCACAAGTATTTGGACAATTTTTGTAATTTTGCCTCTGTTGACCACCACAATGGGTTTGAAATGAAGCAATCAACATGTCATTGAAGTGTATTCTTTCAGCTCAAATGTAATTGGACAATTAACTGATAAGCAGTTTCATGGCCAGGTGTAGCCTGTTTCCTCCTTATTTCATGACAAATTAAGGAGATAAAACTCAGCATTTGGTGATATCCACGGGTTCCAGACATCAGGCAGCCATTGACTGCAAATGATTTGCTTCCAAATATTAAAAATAATCCTTATATTTACAATTGTTAGTTTGTCCAATTAATTGCATGACTGCAGCACCATCTTTCAACTGTAAATCTGCATAATCTCTCACAGCTCGTAGAAAATACTACAGTTAAGGTCAGGGCTGGGGTGGGATTTAATGTCATTTTTTCTAGAACTTTACCCAACAAAATGATTCTCATTCACTGAAATTCCTTTCAATTCTTTGTGAGATAGATTTGAGAAATGGAAATCAATGCTACATTTGTCAGAAAAAAACCCCACCTTTTTCCCACTTTGTAGCTCGGAGGTTGACACACGGAGGTTGAAAGTGAGGTAATTCCGAGTTCTGACTTCTCACTTCAGAGTTAAGTTGAACAAAGCATAACTCTTTTATAGACTTGCAGGAAACATCTAAAGCAGGTCATATGATCAAGTTAGTGAGAATAGAGGCATGATTGGTGGGGTGCATATAAAGGTAGGCCAATAGTGATTGTGAAAGCAAACTCATGCTCTATCAGCCCCTGAAGGCATTCTGTATGTTGTGTTGAATTTGACAAGGGCAGGCATGAGAGAGATGGGAGCAGAGATGTGGAACAGTGATCTCACGATGAGTCAAAGTCTGATAAGGAGTGAGAGATTGAGCTCAGTTAGTAAGCAGAAGCGAAGTAAGACATGAAGAAGATGGACTCAGGAGAATCAGGAAAAAAGGACAAGAATCTGCAGGTGCTAGCAGCGGGCAGCTCCCGAAGACTAGAAGAACCCTATTCTTGCAGGCTTTCCCTTGCTGGGTGCTGGTCCAGATGCATATGCAAGGAGAGACAATCGGGCAAGGAGGCAGGGTGGGCACGAAGGGAGGGAAATGAAGAAAGAGAGGGAGAGAGAGAGGGGGAAACAAGTACCATCCCTACCGCTTTTTATCACAGCCATTGATCGTGGCATATGTGCATTGATCCAAGTCGACCATCTGCTAGAGTTAGATAAGCATGTGAGGGCCTGGGCATTGTACTGTCACTCAGAGAGAGAGGCTGAAAGTGAGAGAGAGAGAGAGAGAGAGAGACAGGAGAGGCAAAGCGACAGAAAAAGATTAAGCCAAGACATAGTGAAGCTGAGCGAAAGACAGAGAGAGAAAATGTTAGAGACAGAGGCATTAATAGAGCTAGAGGAGAGCAGGATAAAGGGAGGAGAGTGATGATGATGGTGGGGAGGGATAGAAGGAAAGATGGAAGGAAGAAAGAGGGGGGTTTGCTTTTGCTGCAGGGAATTACGAGGCCAGGATTAGCCTCTTCACTCCCAGGAAACTGAATTTTAAATGGCTGTCTCCTGGCTCCCTTTCACACAGATTTAAAGACCCCCCCTTCACAACATGGCTGTGTTTTTCTCTATATTTCCACAACTACGTATTTCAACAGATTTGTCACTGTATAGATGTCCCTAGTGGTGGAATGAGGAGAGACACATATACCACAAAGTCCTACTGAGTAATCTCTCTCTCTCTCTCACTCAGACCTAAATCCCATTCTCATCATCATCTTCTATTCCTCCTCAATGTTTCATAATGTTGGTTTCTTCCTGTCTATCAGCAATATCACACTTCTTCAGTTTGTACCCTCGTTGTTAAAATTCTGGCCAAGGCCTGTGTTAGCAAAGGCCAACCACATGGATTGCTCACCTCTTGACCTCTTGAAGAATTTACATGATGCTGTATAAAATGTAAGTATGTGGCTTAAAAATAAATTGAAAACAGTCCTACCCCCAATTAAAACCATAACTTTTTAACTTATTAAATGATCTACAATAATTTGATGTCTCAAAGGCATCATATACTGTATATTAAATTTGTAAATGTCCATGAATATTAGTTTTTCCCCAACCTTGTCCAAACAGTATAATTCTACAAAATGCTACATAACTCTTACACAGGATGAGTAGGCCAAGTTTGACACCATGGCATGTAAACATGGCATGTACACATGCTTTGTGTTTGGAGGCATGTTGGTTATTTGGGAGCTGAGGAGGTTTGTCATTTTCCCTTTGTTGTGGGATCTTACTTGTGGGGTGAAGGTATGAGGATATAGGGGAGTCCCATGGGTACCCTATTGCCAATAAGTCCACAAAAGAGCAACAAGAGCATGTGTGGAGGACACAAGGTGCTCTGCCACCCACACCTCCGTCCTCTGTCCTGCTATCTTTCATTCCATTCTTCTGTGTTGTGGCAACTTTCATTTCACTCCATTTTCCTCTTTAGAACATGCACATTGGGGTCCGACTCCCAGTCAGGACTGTGCCATTGTTGAGGTTACAGGGGGAGGAGAGGTTCCATTGGGTATGTGGGGATTAGTGGGGCCGGTTGGATCATCTTACAGCCGCCAACACCCCTCCCGACCAGACCTGCGGACAATGGGGATTAAACTTCTCTTATTCTTTCCACGAATCAACGGGATGACAAAGACGGTATTCCTCTGGGCCTTTTAACACTGGGCTGCACAGCTGAAGTTACGGTCGGGGGTGGCTGGGGATTGCATTTGGAAAGTGAAGGGGGACACATTGAAAATTAATCCTATGGAATTTTCTCCCTCACCTCTCCTTCTTCACATCCTTGCAAATGAAGCTCTGTGGCAGTACTTCAATGTTGTTGTTTTTTTGTTTGTTTTCTGTTTTTGTGGGGTTTTTTTTTGCTAACAGCACAACTCATGCTCACATGTCAGTCAGTAACACCATTTATTAGAGAAGCAAGCTGTTAGCAAAAATGCTCAGAGTAGACACTGATACAAATCAGTGTTATAGGTGAAGGTGTCAATAATCTCATTCAGAGTAGTTGATGCTGATAGTTAATTATGTGCCCGCCGGACATCCACTTAGTTTTAATGAGCACATGCTTAGAGGCTTCATATATGCGTGATGAACCATTTGAGCACCTCCCACATAACTTCCACCCAATTTCAGCTTACACTGTATCAGAGTTTAGCTATGGCACTCTGGGTAGAAACTGATGAAATAATACTACATAGACAACACAACACATATGAGTAATCAGATATAAGTAGTCACCTTGGATGATGATCAATATGTTTATAGGAGAGTATAGCTACTCTCTACTTACACAGGGGCTTACATTCCAGAAATAAAAGCCACTTGGGATATTTGCCACAATTACTTCAATTAACTCCTTTCAGTAATTCTTTTCTCTCCACTAGTTGGAGTTTTTGGATTTAAATGAATTCTTCTGAACCTGATCTGATTCCCAGTTGTACAGTTGCTCTGTATGCTATTTTTAACCAATCTAACCTCTATCACTATGCTATGAATAAGATTGATATGTAATAAATAATTTTACCTCTTTTTTGGACATATTGAGCATTGCCCCCTTCAGGCATAAAGTTTTTCTCTTCTCTGCAAACACGATCAGGCTTGCCAGTCACATGGTGATGCGGTATGGTATTGTGGGTATTTTTAAAAAGGCTGTAAATTCTTTATGCTATTGAGAATACTATTGAGAGACTTTCCGTTTTTTGAAAATACCCACATTACCATGTGGTGTTTCCATGGTTACTATGCATGTTTTTTCTCTCTCCACCTCTTTTAGGTGTTTTTTATGTCTCATAATTAAAGTTCATTTTCAAAGAAGTTTTAAAAGAAGGAGCTAAACTGCCTTTTTAGCCCACCCCCTTACAGAAAAGAAACACGTGAATAATTCACATGTGAACAAACTTCACATGTGAGTAATCATGATTAAATTTTATACATGTGAAATGTTTCACACATTTTTCACATGTGGTCTTTTCAAATGTAGTGCCACAAGTGACTGTTTCAGATTATATGTTTATTTTCATATGTGATTTTATTACACAGTTCATTATTTTTCCTTTATATTTTTCACATGTAGGGCATGTGGTTTTATTTTTCACATGATCACATTCTACCATATTATTCACCTGATGTCACATGGATTTACTTTAGTTCACATGTGCAATTACAGGGCATAACATGGTAAAATACACCTTCACATGTTTTTCCAAATATTATAATTATAATATTCCAAATATTGATCAAATATTATTCATATAATCAGTGTAAAATGTAAGTGATTTTTTTTTCATAAGGGAGTGTTGTATTTCAGGAAGAGCAGGAAAGAGAGAGGTTTGAGATGAGGAAAACATAAGGTACAATACCCAGTGTTCATGGAGGAGAAAGAAAGATCGTCCTTGTTTGTGTTTTCTCTTTACACTCTCTTTCCAGAGAAAGAGTCCATTCATCCTGGTCTCCACTATCCACTCTTACATCAGGCAGACTTGAAATCTTAAGTCCAAAGTGGTTAGATTTTATTTAGTTACATCATTAAGTTACTTCAGGTCAAAATGGAAGTAAAGCTAACTAAATGAAAGTTAATATTATATCATATCAAAACAAGACAGAGACAGCAGAATTTCCTCATGTCCATTAAGCTAACACAAAACAAACATGCTTGTCAGGTAACACTTACAATTTCCCTGTTTTTTGTCTAGGCCATCTCCATGAGATAATGAATTCTAAAAAGATCATGCATTTCTCAGATGAGGGAGCTAATTTAAAAGGTGGCAATGAGATTTTGATCTAAAATTTGCCACATTGCCTCTTTTGTATTCTGTACATGAAACTCTGATACAGGCTGAATGTGAATAGGCTTCAGAGAGATACACTAGAGGAACAAATTAAGCTAGTGCTGTATTTGCAGTGACGAACAAAGGCCAGCTTCAAGCTTCAAAAATCAACCATAGGCCATAATCTCTGCTAATAAGGCAGATTATTCATACTAAAACAGCACCAGGTCTACTGTGCATTTAAAGTTTTATGTAAAATTGAGATCATTTGTGTATCACTTGACTCAAATCACTTGTGTATCAACTGTAGTTGCAGAACATGTCAATATGAGTCAAATAATAAACTTCAAAATACTGTACAGTATACAGAGAGACAGAAAGAGAGAGAAAGAGTCTTCTTTTAATTCAGATGAAATCTTCTTCTCCGCCTTTGCTTAGTCAGGCACTCATAATTGAATCTCAGGTCAGGATTAATTTTACCAGCCACACTTGACTCGGTCAAAAACAACTATTACCAAGATTCAGTGTTTTTTACACAGCACTTCACATTGATTAGGCAATGTGCGGCCATGAGAAATTGTATTGGATTCTAGATGACTGTTATTTGCATCAAAAAAAAGGAGTCTGCTGCCTGGGGACGCTGCCTGCCCAAACACCACTGGAGTGGAACAGGAAAGAAATATCCGTGGTGTGGTGTTCTGTAGTGCCTGTAATGATAGACAACAGTACAGAGCTGAACCTGTCTGATCATTATTTGCTATTTATTCAGGATTTCAAAATGAACTACAATAGAGCTGTATGATTTTGTTATGCCAACATGTGAGCTATTATATTCACAAAAATGTTTCAATATCCAAATATCCATCCAAGGTAGCATAGTCAAATCTGTAGCCTTACTGTAATCAAATTCAGTCATAAAAGAGACAGAGAAAGTTGTATAGCATGTAAAGCAAAGGTTTTTTTTATATTCCTATAATTGCACCTCTAGTCTGCATACCAATTACTCATTGTTTGGTTTTACTTTTTTTCATCTTTGCATAAACCTATGCAATTGTTGCATTATTATGTATGAACGTTCTGCTTTTGGTCAATATACAGTACTTTGCAAAAATCTTAGGCACTCTAATTTTTTTTAAATACAAATTTTGTTGTAGATATTTAATTTATGACTTCTGCATTATTGAGTCACAATAACATTTTATATTTTTAAACTTTTCCAACAAAAAAAATAATGTTACAGAAAAATGTTTGTATGTCAGTAAAGAATCCCCCGTTAGGGATTAGCTGAAAAAACAGAAGCAAGTGTGACAGTCAAAGTCTCCAGAAGAACTGTAACAGATTCTCTGAAATGCTTAGAAAACTTACCAACCAAGTTCCTTATAAAACTGGCCAAAGTGTACCAGAGACTAGTTGTGTATTTTGAAAAAGTAAAGGGTTGTCACATCAAATAGTGACTTTGTTTATTTTATTAGTGTTTACTGCTAGTATAGTAATTACAGTATTTCTTATTACAGTAAGCCTTACAGTATTTCTTTACACATGCTGTACAGTACTGTATAACATAGGTTTGGGAAATTGACCTTTTGAATCAGGCTGCTGTTAAAGGTTGTTAAAAATGTTTTAAGTCTGTTAGAGTCTGTTAGATCACTGAAGAAAATATCAGTCAGCAGCTTCCTTAAAGTTTAGTAAATGAATATAGACACTGGGCTGCTCAGGTATCAAATCAGTGCAGTTTCAACTTGTAATTCCCTGAATTATTTGTCTGTGTTTTTGAGCTTTTGTCATATTGTAATTTTAAAAAGAAATAGAATGTTAGTAGTGAAAACTAGAAAAAGAATACAAAACTCAAGGCACAGACAGCTAAACAGGCTGAGAAAAGGTGACAGTGAGAAACCACAGGGGCAAGACGAACATGGGGGGTTGAGGAAAGAGTGATGTAAGGAAGGGTGGTATAAGAGAAAAAAACTTTTTTTCATTTCTGAGTGAAAGGGCAAAAAAAACGTCTTGTCTGCCTCCTCCTGAAGCGCTGTCAAAGTGGATCAGTGCTGAGAGCTGCTGATGGCCGTTCATTGCCCAGACTCTACTTGTGGACAATAGAATGTGCTGTGAGCTGTTACCACACACACACACACACACACTCAGACACACACACACACACACACACACACACACACACACACACACACACACACAGTGCACAAGGCCTACATCCAATTATTGCCTTTTAAAACAAGCCTTTCAAAACAAGGGGCAAACAAATTCCCTCAGACACATTTTTACAGCACAAACACAGAGCGCAAAGAGCATACTACATTTTTATTTAGATCACCTTTGTATAAAGTAGAGATGAGAACTTTTGTACGGGATTGATAGTAAAATGTGGGAAAGAGCAGCAAATGTAACTGCAAGCAGATGTCCTTCTACATTCAGTTCAATAAAGGAGGCTGAAGCATAAACAGAATCATCCTCAAACCTCAGCAGATAAATCGCTTCAACTCCAAAACAAACGTAATTGAATACAGAGACTATTGCTGCTTTGAAGGCAACCCAAATTGGCCCGCAATATGTGTGAGGTAAAATGCCTTGAGCCCCAAAGCCCCCTGACTCTGAACCTGTAAAGGGCCTTGAATAGGAAAGCCTCAAATCATGTTGTCGAACAAATCTGGTATTAAAAGGAGGAAGAGAAGACTTTGCCCCAATTTACCGTCCCTGAAGACTTTACTTAAGCTAGTTACTCTGGAGCTTAGGTGGAGATGTGGGGGCTGTGTGTGTGTGTGTGTGTGTATGTGTATGTGTGTGTGTGTGTAAATCCCTCTTCACATAGCAGGGCCTAGGAGAAAGGGCCATTGGTCGCCAGACTCTCACTCTCTGACACTCCTTCAACTTGAACCCCCTCCTTTTGCCAAGTCTGTGTTTACCACCGCCAAACAATAGACCTGCTATTGGCAATTAAATGCCATTTGGGGATCCCTAGTGCAAGTTAATGGTATTACTGTTGCAATTCTTTCTCTGAATGGTACGAGGGATTTATTTCGGCACCAATAAAACAGCTCACCGTCTTACCAGCATTACATAGCTTACCTTAGGCTTATGATTCACGCCTGCATGATTACCATTTGGCTGTTCCTTTAACAGTGTAGCCACTGACTGCCATGGCTGTTTATTGGACTATATGGACTCCCTCAAATAGTAATTAAACATTACTGAGATTAGTAGCCTGTCTTGTTTTACCATTCAGTTCTGTCCTATGTCAAATATTGTATGGGTTTCAATATTACAAAATGCAAAATGTGCAGGCCTGAAATTGTGTTGTTATGAATTAGAAAAAGCAATCTAAAAGATTATTCTGCTAAGCAGTGATACTTGATGATAATTCCAGCAGTTTACGAAGTCAATTTTTCGCCATATTCTAGTACATCTAAATTGAGCATATTCCACAATACTAATACAACAAATGCTATAATAAAAGCCAGTGTAATAGAAACAATACAAAAGTGTAGTGAACATGAACAATGAGCATGAAAATGAACAATGTCTGTTAAAGTGCCCCCACTTCACTCAGCCCCTCTTCCTCTCTGTCCCTCCTCATTTGTTTGCCCAGAGATCCTGTTTAGTGTGTCGCCTTTTCCTCAGACAAGGAGCTTTGAGAGGAATATGAAAAGACAGATTTAAAGGTGAAAGGTGGTCAAGAGCAGAGGGGGTGTATACTATAACAGCTTTCTCAGTACATTATATATTCTTCTTTTTAGGCAGAGGGGAGAACAGACATCTGTTAATATAAAATTCTCTCAAACCAAAGGTCAAGTTTCTAAGACCAGCAGAATTATGCAGACTTGATTTTACACAAGCTGAATCTCATTTAGTCAGTGTTAAACAAACTAAAATAAATGTGTCCATAAAATGAAATTTCTCTGAGAGTCACTGAGATATCTTCTATTAATAAACCCAGTAAAACTAGCGACTGAACCATTAACAATTACAACATGAAACCCCTGATTGTGCTGATCAGAAATGTAATTTACACATTTTGGAGTAAAGCTTCTCCAAAGCAGCAAAGAGGATAATCAAATCAAAATGGCACACATGTCTCATCAAAAAGGCCAATTAAGTAATGACATAGTGAGGGCGTAAGGATTTGGTGCCTGAGGTAAAGGCACTTGAGTACACACCCACAGGGGTTCTTGTGTAGCATCCCAGCCCCAGGCACACTCAACTCTTACACACTCCATGTAATTTCAACTAATGAATTTGTTGTAGATCCCTGATATCCAAGGCCATATTCCACAAAATGTAATACCACTGCAATGTATAAAATTAACAAGGTGAGTTCTTTTATGTCTGGTCGAGAAAACAACTTCTGATTTTATACTTTTATTCTTATCTACTATTTTGGACAGCATGAGAAGGTGCAGCAATGATTTGCTACTCTCTCCTTTTTCTTTCCTTCGGGATGCAACTCCTGTAACAGTGCCATTTAAACCATTTCAGGCCAAGCTATGATCTTAATTAGCTACACCTCCATCCCATTTCCCTCTTACATGCTTACCCCCACCCTCTAATTAAGCTTGCAGTGATCCTTGGCTGAGGGGCTTCATGCAGGCGAGACGAGAGAGAGACAGAGAGAGAGAGAGAGAGAGAGAGAGAGAGAGGGAGTAGAATCTGCTGGCCAGGGATTACAACCTTAAGCTCGGGCCACATCACAGGAATTCATCACTGCCCCCATCCTTCCGATTCTGGGCAATAGTGTAGCACACAGCTATTTCGTCAATTAATTTGCTTTGTATATTAAGCAGCTCCTTCACTTGAGTCAAAGAGGATTTCCCTCTCACATGCAGCCACAGTAATGAGCAGTGTCAGAGGAGGTGACTGGTGTTAGTGTAGCAGACAAGCAAAAAGCACGGCAGCTATTGTAGCCTCCAGATCCCGCTAGTGCCCTTCACTTAAGAGATGCGCTTGAGCCAATATGCACTCAAGAGACCATTGCCCTTCTAAGGGCCTTTGTGATTATTGCAGAGAAGAACGCTTTAGATAATGTGTAGGGGGAAACCTGTCAAAGATAAATGATAACTTTCATAAATACATCATTAATAGATATGATTATTATTATTTATTCAGAATTTGAAAATTAAGAAATGTTTCTAAATTATTTATCAGTAAATAAACATCTTACTTTCCTGAGCATGTTAACACAGCATAAATTGCATTAACACATTTACATTTACCTTTGGCTA
This sequence comes from Pangasius sanitwongsei, assembly GCA_037576675.1. Lineage (NCBI taxonomy): Eukaryota > Metazoa > Chordata > Actinopteri > Siluriformes > Pangasiidae > Pangasius > Pangasius sanitwongsei. The sequence goes on from CM075012.1 coordinate 14,515,533, forward strand.
AGTTCTAGCATTAAATACAGTCATGATCAGGCATCTCATCATCATAAGACATGAATTCATCATGCACACACTGTTTTATAGCACCTAATCTAAAGTTGAACTGTTTCAACATTTGTCTAGTGTTTTATGTGTGTAATTCTTTGGTAAATACTGACATCACACAAACAAATTAGTTAATCCAAACTAGCCCAAGACTAACCTTTGATTACAAAATATTACAAACAAAATCATCTCAACAAGACTGAACCACCCCAAAAGCAAGTTCTATCAACTCGAAGATATGCTGTAAAGTATTTTACAGCAATTTATAAATGGTTTACACAGATTATGATGTGTAGGAGCTAACACGCACTATTACTGAACTTGGAAGGTGAAGAAAAGAACCAGTTGAAACCACAACGTTCATCCATTCATTCATTCATTCATAAACTCCACCAGTTGCAAAGTCTCTCACCTCAGCTAAAGGGAACATCCCACTCCTTTCCAGGAGAGAACCATGGCTTCAGACTTGGAGGTGGTGGTTTTCATCCTAGACACTTCATGTCAGAAGTCCTCTTAAGATGGTGCCAAGGGAGCAAGTCCCAATGTTCCACGTTCACTTAGCAGTCAGATCCTCCTACCCAGAACCCTGGCATCAGTCACTGGCATTTTCCTGGGATGCTGGGATGCTCACCTATAATTGGGACATACCCTTTGGTGCTGTCTGTTAAAAAATATATGGATCACCATCACAGTTTTCCAGTCCAAAGACACTGCCCTGGATGCAAGAAGTGTGCTAACCACATAACCCCAACTTTGTCTAGTGCCTTCAACATCTCTGAACATGTCTCATCTATCCCTGCAACCTTACCACTATGAAGGTTTTTTTTTTTACTGCCATAGTAACCTCAGCCACAGATATGGATTCCAAAACACCAGTGATGGCATCGCCACAGGTGAGGGTGGGGAAGCTTGCCATATATATCAGCCGTTCATGAAGTCCTTGTTCACTCCATACATTTTAATTTCCAATGAAATTCTAATTACCACTTTTGAGTTACCAACCATTAACCATCTGTCATTTGACAGATTTAAGCCAATCTTTCATTGATTTGCTCACCTTTCTAGATGTTGTGCAATTTTGGGGAAGCTTGCACACTGCCCCACTTTGCTTCCACAGAGTTATTATTGCACCAAAACAGGAACTGCTACAAGCACCAATAAAGGCCCATTGCAGCAGGTATCACACTGCCCCACGCTTGCTTTATGAACATTTTCACTAGAGGACGAGCATCTGACAGAGCAACTGATGGGGTAGCCAGATTGGATTAGTTTAAAAATACTCAGTGGCCATCATGATCATGGTTTATAGCAAATAATCAGAATGAAATCTAATAATTTCCTACATGTATGAATTTTCTAAGTGTATGTGCACACAGTGTGTCTGAGATGTTTGATGTCTGAGATTTGTAATTGTTTAAATTCACTAATTAATTACTAGTTAATAGAGTGTACACACTTTAGCAACTACATGAATTATAATCTATAAGATGCTACACGAATTATGATCTATAACTGCTTCATCCTGGTCAGGGTTGTGGTGGATCCAGATCGTATCCCAGGAACACTGGGCATGAGGCAGGAATACACCCTGGATGAGACGCCAGTCCATTGCAGGGCACCATATACACAAACATTCACACCTAGGGGCAATTTAGTGTAGCCAACTGTGGGTAAACCAGGCAACCTGATGAAACCCACATGGACACAGGGAGAATATGCACAGAAACTCCACACCAACAGTAACCTGAGCTCAGGTCAAATCTGTTCAATAAATCATCTAATTATCAATAATAACAAATATCCAAATAAACCCTTTAACAATTTATTACTGTGTGCTGTGATCATTCTTACTAACCTTAGATGTTCCATATGGGTTTTCTCTAGATGTCTAAATGAATCATTGCACAAATAATGATCCAATAAATGCAAATAATTTTGCGCAAAAAAGAGGCAGATTTTTGACCTTTACATTTATATATTACCAGTGAGTTTTTATCACATTGTAAGGTTTAGAGCAATATCTACCAGTATATTGTCCACACTGTGCAGCCTCAATTTCTTAAGGTTTATGGAAAACCAGATCCACTTCCTCTCTCTGATTCTTTTTTCTCTCAGGATGAAAGTGTGCTAGCCACTACGCCCACTCTTGCTGAGAAGCAGGCCAGTGATTAGTGGGGCGGAAGGCCAGTACAGCCCCTTTCATTTGGGCCTAAAGTAGGGGGAGCACGGCGGTGTATCTGTGGCAGACAATGGCGATTACCTTCCCCTTTATCTGACCAAAGAAGGGGCTTTGAGAGAGCAATCTGAGGAGCGGAGGAAATGGCACGACACGGGATTAGCCACACAACAGGATGGTAAATTAAATGTTGGAGATGAAAGAATGAGCCTCTGACATGCATCAATAGAGAACATTGGCTGCATTCTAATAACGCAGAGGAAAGAAATACCTGCAGAGATTAGTGAGAGAGGGGGGTGTATGCAATCACATACTGTATACAGACAATGATAACTGTGATTTTAAGTAAGTCTGTGTGTTTGTGTGATCAGTCCACTCATGCTCACAAATGTTATTTCATGCACACTTTTCTCTCTTCATTCAGAATAAAACCTGAAAGGAATGAATGGAGTGCACTGGATTTTCAGTAGACTGGATTTAAGACACTAAAGTTCAGTAACGCTACCAGCTATCCCACTACATACATGTTCAGTTTAAAAAAATGCAATTGTTATAAATAAATATGGAAATAAAGTAAATTTCAATTAAATAACCATCCAAAGTAAGTGGACTTCAGTCAAAGTGATTTAAAGTTATAGGAAGTGCCTAAATAGCTTAAAGCTGTTGTTGATTTTGCTAACTAAATCCCATTTATTATGATTAGGAGTGGCTGTTTTGATTCAAGATTTAAATACAAAATTGAAATTTTTAGAATATTGCATTTAATTTTTGTTATGCTATGTCTTATGTCTCAGGCTCTGTTTTCTTGTCAACATTTAAAATCAGCTACGTTTTACGATATTAAATATTTATTTTGAATTAAATGACAATATATATTTAACTCAGAGTTATGACTGCTAGTGCATGAATGGAAAAGGAAAAGCTTTATAAACAGATTGTGACTGCTTTACATCAGTAGACTGACTGGAAAAAATTATCCCAAGAGATCCATAAACCCTTGTTTATTGTGCTTCTGGCTACAAGGATGTAAATGCTACATTTGCTACATTTGATCCAGCCAGGAGTAAAGGCATCGTGTAAATAATAATCATTAAGGCATTCATTAAGCTCTTTGTTCTTGACTGACAGGTATTAGACATGGAGAAAGATCGGTAGATGAGAGAACCAGTCGAAAACACTTACTGCAGTGACAAATGATAGGATTTCTAAGTGAGGAGACAGAGAGGAAAAGGAGAGAGAGAGACAGACAGAGGCAAATGAACAAAGATGATTCTATCAAAGCGATGCTTTATCAACATTATTAACGCAGCTAGTCAGAAAGATGAAGAAGGTTTGGGCTTAAGCTCAGCAACAATAGCAGACAACAAAGGCCCTTCTACAGCCCCTATCAGAGCCATATATCAAATCAGCTGCCTCTGAATGATCCTGCCCACAGAGCAGGCGGCCTGCTGAACCTGCGCCTTCACACTCGCACACTTCCATGCAAGACAAGTGTGCTGATAAAGCAGCACTTAATAACAGACATACATGTGCCACTGATAAGACACTATATCTTTTACACACAAAGAGTGACATGTATCCCTTTTCTTTGGTCTCCTTGAAGAAATGTGCATTAAGTGTGTATCTGGTGATTTTACCACAAGGCATAAAAATCACCACACTTGCTTTCTGTGGAAAAAACAGTGTGGAAAGAGTGAATGGAAAAAACAATTTAAATTAATTCAAAATTCTGTCAAATATGCAGCTAGAATTGCTACAGACATGGGTGTAAATTACATTAAATGACACAAAATCTAGTCTTAGCATAAAATCTATAGGTCAGCGCATACTACATCCAGAAATCATCACACCACCCTATTAGTTTGAAAACTAATTTTGGGTAAAATTGTTTGTACAATTACTGAAATTGATGTCATTGTCATATGCTTAATAATGTTTTGTAGTGTTTGTTTGTAGCTCCCCTAACCAGCATTCCAGGTAAACGGTATTTAATTTCAAGCACAATTTACTCTAGTTCTCCTGTTTATATTACATTGGAAACAATTGTGCTTCTTTGCTTAAATAAATTGTGTTACTTAATACACAGTGTTATCATGTTATATAGTGTCTTCTGTATTTCAAGTACATAAGTTAATACACTCATTATGTAACATAGGCCTAAACCCACTGATAGCATGTGAAGCAGAAATAGTGTATATCTACCATCTAAGTAATCAGTGGTTATAAATTACTGTGCAAAAAACGTAAACATTTTAGACCATTAATTATTTTATAAATTTTGTCTTAAATTTGATCTTTTTTATGTCTTCTGCATGAGTGTGCCAGTGTAAAAGAGCAAAATTTAGATGTCCAAACATTAATTTATTCATTCGATCATTCATTCTTTCTTTCTTTCCTTTATTTTAAGTAACTGCTTTATCCTGATCAGGGTGGCAGTGGATCTAGAGCCTATCCCAGGAATATTGGGTGTGAATCAGGCACACACCTTAAATGGGACACTAATCCATTACAGGACATCATGCGCACATATGTATATACTCATTCAAACTTAGGGGTGTGTAGCCAGTTCACTTTGGGAGGTGAGAGGAAACCAGAGAACCCAGAGGAAAACCCACACAGGGGGGAAAATTGAGAAACCACACAGACAGTAACCAAAGCTCAGGATCAAACCCAGCACCCTGGAGCTGTGACGGAGCAAAGGTACCTGCTGCACCACAGTGACATCTGATAATAGTCACTTCTCAGATCTAGGACCATGCACTGCATTTGTCAGGTGTGGTTGATCAGGTGTGTTGGTCAGGTGGGGATTCAATAGTCAATGCACATTCTAATGCTGCCAGTTTTTCCATGCTGTTAAAATAGAAGCACCATATGAGCTGCATATATAAACCACTTGCAGAAAGGTTTCAGGTCTGTCAGCTTAATACATTATTTCACTCTCTTTCCATTTTTCTGGCATGGTTTGTATCTACTTGTCCCTTTAGACAAGAGGGGAACTGCAAATCAATACACAGCTTTTCTGACTGATCACTTTGCTATTCTAATGGGAGCGGTCTCTTCCGGGATGACACCATCCCCATCCACAGGGCACAAGGGCTCACTGAATGGTTTGATGAATATGAAAATAATGTAAATCATATGCTATGGCCTTCACCAACTCTCAATCCACTACCATAATCAAAATACCAATTGAGGGACTATGTTTTGGAAGAATGGTGTTCATTGCTCCAGTACAGTTCCAGAGACTTGTGAAATCAATGTTGTGTGTATACATGCATAAGTAGCACAGCAATTAATTACTTATATACTATTTTTTTTTTTTAAAAAAGCATGCAAGCAAGAAAGACAGGTGTAAAATTAGTAAGTGTGTAAGTCTGTGTGTGTGTGTATGCAAAATCAATTAAGCAAGCATTCATGTATTCATGAGCACTCCTTCAGCACCACTACTCTCCCTGACCCCATGTTACCACTTAATCATGCCAGTCCACCAAACTCCATAACCTCTCCCAGGAGCCACCCCACACATGGTGACCTTTGAACTGTCAAAGACAAAGCCTATCACTCCCGCTATATGCCATATGGATGAGGAGTAAGTAAAATGTCTTCGTGTCGGATGGCACTTAGCAATGAGAGGAAAATGCGCCAATTTCATTATCCTACAATGACAGGCTAATTATTGTGTTTGTTTGCCACAAATCACTGTACAACAGACAGCCTGTCTGTGTCCTGTTTTCAGCATCTTAATTACTTCTTCTTGTCCTCTCTCTCTCTCTCTCTTTCTCTCTCTCTCTCTCTCTCTCTGTTTCCTAGCTTTGGCTGTTTGTTTGCATATAAAAGGTGGAAACTAATTGTCTCGACTATAAATATTCAGCATGCAATTAGTCAGCTGGCCTGCCTTTGCTGAGTGTTATCACCTCAGCATTTGGAGCACAGAGCAAGCTGCTCACTCAATTCCTTGTATCTAATGGGAGTTTGATAGCAGGTCCTTTTGTTTTAAGGAACAAACATCACCCTTTATGATGTTCTTGTTTTGCTCAGTTTATTCCACGAATATTGTTTTCTGTGTTTTAATTTCAGTCTGAGCATCTGTGAGACCTCCAAACCCAAAGAGGGTGCTGTGAGACAACAGGTTCTGAAATGGTAAAACGCTCACGTATTCTTCAGTTTTGTGCTTTACTCCAAATGTAATTTTTTTATGGTTTTAAACACTGTTCAGAGTGTCTATGGAATGATTTGTTTGGTTTTATATATCATAATTTTATTGCACATTTGCAACCTTCAGGAAGGCTGTTTGCTGTGGAAGTTTAGCCAACTCCCTATTCTTTGAATAAGAATTTAAATAAATTCTTTATTTAAAAGTTCAAGCAGATGAAATAATCAGGTGGGAAGGAGAGAATAAAAGGTCAACAGACAGAATGCTGCTGAAAAGCCAAGAAAAAAGGCAAGGGAAAGAGAAAGGCAACTCTTCACGGATGAGTGCTGCCCAGCTTGACCTGCTGAAGTGAAGACACAAAGTCTTTCATCTACTCTAAGCACCGCTCTTCATGGAGCAAATGAACCTGTCAGATTTCTCTCTCTCTCTCTCTTTCTCTCTCTCTCTCATACACACATACACACACACACACTGCACTTTGAACAATGGAGTGTGAAGACACTGGGAAAATCTTTACTCCCCTGACATATTTGACAATACATTTCTGATTTTCACATTACTTAAAATCATTTGAAGTAGATATGAAGTAAAATGGAAGTTTAAATTAAGAGGTGTTTGAAAGAGGCTTTCTGCTCACCCAAAAGTGAGCACTAAAGGACTGAGGTCACCTAGAAGACAGGTTGTATCTTATGTATGTTGGGGAGAAGGGCCTTCCTGAGGCACACACACAAAAAAAAGAAACACAGTTTAATTTATATGTATTGGCAGTGATTTGGGGATATATTAATGGTTACTAGGAGGAGAGATTAGCCTCCATAAACATCATCATAAATAATATTACAGCAAGCCTCAAGACAAACAATTAACAGTCCTTCTCTAAAGATGCAGAGTGTAGCAAGAATGTGTGGCATTTTGTGCATCATCAGTTTTTGTTAAAGTTCTTTTTATTTATATGCATATTATATTATATTTGCAGTATTTATATGCAAGTCCATACATTACACAGTGTCACAGAGAGAAAGCAAATACATACCACTGTTTTTTCATGTCTAAAATGGAGAACAATTAACACTTGTTCACTCACTAATGTTTATAAATGGCTTATGTATCTCCACCTTGTCAAAACACAAGGAGCCCTGTTTACCCTTGAAATCTGTAACATTGTGGGTTACTTTTACATTTCCTATTGCCGTGCCCCAGCCATGAGCTCCATTATCCGGCATGACTATGCAGACACATGGACCAATAATGAGATGCACAGAGTCAACATGTCTCACCGCCCAAGCCTGGCTGACTGCTTCAAGCTGACACCTCCATTCTCCTGTCTCCTGCAGAGACATCCCTAAGCATGGCCTTGAAGATACATACACAACCCTGATTCTATGCATATCTACAGGGAGCCACCCCGTCCTCACATTTCACATTCTCAGTACCTAAAGAGATAATATATGCTATATCCATGTATATATTTATATAATCAATGTATATATTTATTAAGTAGAGAAGCCCTAATAGTTGCATAACGACAGATGACAGAGTTGATCACTATAGTTATCCAGGTTAATTTAAGTTATTACTCAATGCTCTGCTGCTTCAGAACATTAGAATCCCACTACAATCAGCAAATTTCTGGTGACTTATCAAAATAAATGCCTATGAATTCTTAAACCGGCCATTTCGAAATACAACACCTTACTACTTAAATGCTCATAAAAGCCCTAAACATCTGATTTAAATAATTTCATTGAAATGAAGTCTCAACATATATAAGCATTAAGATAGAAAACATTATAAGCATACATATAAACATTTGCACATAATGCTATTGATAGGGGTGAAGCTACAGTTATGAATGTTCCTGTGTATACAACTAGGTAAAGCCAGTTTAACTGCTAGTTTAGGCATTCATGAAAATAGACTTATAAAAACAATTTAATCCTTATACAAATCTGATGATTTGAGAAAGTGGTAATGTTTAATGATAAAGCAAATGTAAATCAGAAAATCAGCTTTATCTATTCCAAATGACTGATGTTCTTTGTGTTCATCATTTTCAAAGAATCATTTGAGAAAGGATACCATTATACAACTTTTAAGAACTTTTTTCTGAAAAAAGTTTTCTCCCAGTTTGGTCATTTGTCAGTTCTCATCCACTAGATAGCTCTCTGTGTGACCAAAATACAGCATCAGCATGTGCTTCCTCCAGGACACATGAAGCCAGCCATTGCATCTTTTTGAACTGCTGTTTATATTAGTTACTGGAGTGAGGGAAGTCCTGTCCACTCTGATATTAAAGGATATTAAATGATTACATTGAGTCAAGCATGTCATACTGTATACTGACTCAGTAAAAGAGTGCATTTATTTACTATCCTGAAGTTAAGGGTACTTGCTGTATTAGGCTTGACTCATTATCTGGTTATGTTACAACCTGCTAGCTTCCTTTTTTTAATCATTTCCTATATGGCTTTGATAAGCTAAAAAAACTGTTAGCAAGCTTTAAGAAGCACAAACCTCCTATAATTTATGGCTACTGTTTTTTATTGTGTGAAATGGGAATCAGCCCTGCTGGCTGTAGCACAGTCATACTTTCTCTCACTTTCCAGAACTGCAACACATCTGTTCTGTCTCCAGAAAGGGGAAATCAAACCTATGCCTTTTCCAAAACAAATAACTTCACACGTTGCGGGAGAGGAAGTTTGGACTGCACTGTGCCGTAACTGCCTTACTGCTTCGCTGCCTCATTCTCTTCCTGCAGCTCAGCTGTCTGCCCCACCGTGCCTGCCTGCTAATTAAACATCCACGCCATCAGGCAGCCAGCTGCCGGGCCTCCCTTGAGGACGCCAATTAAGTCAGCAAAACATTTAGACTACAAAACTGTACAAGGGGAGCCATCGTAATACAGCAATCATTCACACAAGCCCCTTGAGGCCCCCACACTGACCTCCGTGATGGCCCCCCATCTGCGAGGTACTTGGGGAAATACCACCTATATTCCCAGGATGCTCTCCTAAGACTCAGATTTATGATCAGGAGTATATTAACATTAGATCAAAGTATTAATCATGTAATAGCAAAATATAACACAACCATTACTAGTCTGAAGCAGATCAATTATTTATTGTTGCTGCAAGAGTGAATAAATAAATAATGGACAATGTAAACTGCCAGTTAGCAGTGAGTGTTTAACACCTGTACTTGTGTACCTGTATCTGACAACAGCAAAAGAAAATGCCAAAGTGATACAGTTATTCAGTGTAACCCACAAGCACAGGAGTGAGGTGCAGGATGCATTGTTACACACTTGTAAAAAAAAAAAAAAAAAAATATATATATATATATATATATATATATATATATATATATATA
>CM075012.1:14525372-14593051 GCA_037576675.1 Pangasius sanitwongsei
TATTGATTCAGTACAAAAACTTTTTAGATTTCCAAACATTAGTTTTCCAGCACAAAATTAAATGTTACAGAAAAATGCATGTCAGTAAAGAAAGCAGCATATTACATAAGAAACACTTTTCAGACAAAAAACATAATGAAAGGCTGCTGGGTTTTGCTGCAAAAATAAGAAGCAAGTGACAGTCAAAGTCTCCAGAAGAACTGTGGCTGGTTCTGCAAGATGCTCAGTAACACTTACAGGTCATTTCCTTATAAAACTGCACAAATTGTACCTGAGACTACTATTTTTTTTTTTTTAAAGCAAAGGATCATCACACCAAATATTGACTTTGTTTCATTTATTACTTTTTACTGCTCTTTATGGTATTTTTTAATGTAGAGACATTTAATTTCATTATTTTTGAAGGAATCTTTGCTCTACAGCATTTCTGTGTGCCTAAGACTTGCATATACATATCGGCAGGGTTATTTGACTTTCACCCAGGAGGGAACCCTTAAAGGTAGAGCCCTATAACACAAAGTTCCCCTTTCAAAGATGGTCCAAAGTAAAACCTCTTTAAGAAGCTATCCAAAGAACCTCTTTTTTTCTAAAAGTGTAGGTTTATTCCAATAATCAGCACTGGTACACCGAGCAAGGTTCAAAATCCTAACAAAAGACTAACAAAAATGAAATAATCCATATTCATAAACCAGAAAAACAGGCAAGGGTCAGAAGCAAACTAAAAAACACTAGACTGAGGGGAATCAAGGACTAAAAATCTAGCTAAGGGAGATCAGACACAGCTTATTGTTTAAGGAAGCAGAGGAACAGAGAGGACCACTCAACAGAAAGACAATAAATGAAAACAGTATTTATATAATATAATATAATATAATATAATATAATATAATATAATATAATATAATATAATATAATATAATATAATATAATATAAATCTTAAATGAAAGTAGAAAAATAGCATGATGGGTAAACAGGGACAGAATCAATGGCTGTAATGTTTATAGTAAAGATAGACTATTACACTTTTAGTCTGGATAGTCTCTGGTTGTAAAATGTCAAATTCACTAGAGGAAAAAATAGTTTCATTTTCCAAAAAGAATGAAGGTGCTCAGTAATTTCAGATATTGACTTGATTATTCAAGTCAGCCACTGCACTTAAATCAGTTAACTAATCAGTTAACCAGCAAGTATATGTGACAGTAATAATATAACAAGAGCCTTGACCAGAAATGACTGCCACTCAAGGTTCGTGAAAACAAACACTTTTGTGCCACTTATATATAACTCAAGCAATATTTCCCTCTTATCACACCCACTGTCTCAGTCATGAGGCTAAACAGCAGAGTGACAGTTCAACTAGATAATTAAGATAGGATGTGTAAACAATCTTTTCATTTCCATTCCATACACTCCTGCTCCTACTCTAGGATCCTCTATCCGCAGTGATTAGCTGTGATTCATTTGAAAATTAAACGAAGTTACCATGTGTAATCAGTGTCTTGAATGATTGCTTATTATGTCAATATGAACTGTGTTTGAGTTTATTTATGACCACATTGCCTTCAAGAGAGAGTTTGTCTAGATGTCAGAGGCAGAATAAAATGGAGGAGATGCAGCTAGGAAGTGACAGAAAGAGGGATGCAATTTGAATGACTGGATGTTTGGGTTGTTATGTTGTGACATAGAAATTAATCTTTATATATTATAAAGGTAAGTAATTTTGGAAATAATATATTATCTATGTTATCATTTGCCTTTAATTTAGGCATTAAATGTAATTTCCTATCTAAGGCTAATTTGGACAGGGACAAAGACACAGAGACCTACAGTAGGCTCTAGCCACTATTGCAATGATGAGCTCATAACACTCTTGAAAATGATCAGAAATTCTGCTAACAAATCCCACAGGTCACACATGACCAAATTACATGTTGCTGTTATTAAAAAAAGGCTCTAGCATTAATTAACTAGCAAGTAAAATTTTCCTTTTCTGCACTTAGTTGCTGTTTTCTTGGTCAGAAATAAACATATCTACACTGATGATGGTGAAACGGCCTGTGTGCTTGTGTTACTGCCTGCCAAGATGCTATCTTATCGCAAACACAATGCCAAAATGAAATGAAAATGTTTTAAAATCTGGATTTGTGGATGTTCACTATTTATGTCAACATACATCAATATAAGCAGGGTACTTTACCCAACAACTACCTAAATACACTTAACTGAATTATTGTGGGATGGCACAGCGGTGCAGTGGGTATTGCCTCACAGCTCCAGATTTGATCATGAGCTTGGGTTACTGTCTGTGTGAAGTTTTGCATCTTCTCCCCATGTCCGACTGGGATCTCTCCAGGTTCTCTGGTTTCCTCCCACCTCCCAAAAGCATGCCAGTAAGTGAACTGGTCACTCCAAATTGCCCTTAGATGTCAATGAGTGTGTGAATGTGTGTGTGCATGGTGCCCTGAGATGGACTGGTGTCCCAGGGTGTATTCCCACCTCACGCCCAGTGTTCCTGGAATAGGATCTGGGTTCATCATGACCCTGCTATTAATGAGGATGAATGAATTATTGTATCTGTAGCAAACAAGAACAAACAACTCTGTGGCTACCGAATGTCAATAACAGTTAATGTATCATTTCACACAGATCAATAATACCATTGTAGAGGTCAGTAATTAGACAAATTCTCACAAAAGAAAGATAACATATTTGTTATAAGTTATGTCAGCTAGCCAGTTATTTCTACCTGTCATAAATTTAAAACTTTTGCACTTGTGCCCATGTCTCTGCACTGTATACATCTGGTTTTTAAAGAAGAATGAGATGAGCAGATTTAATTGGAGCTTTTACTGTAGCAGGAGTCTAACCATGCCTTTTAATAAAGTATTCATTGTAACTCTAACCTTTTTTTTTGCACTTGTCAGGTTACCACCTGTGCCAGTGGTCCAGAAAATACTAACTATATATAACATCTCTATGTGTCCTATTCCTGGCTAAGGATCAAGTTATGCTCTAACTACCTTTACAACGTCATGCCACAATATATAAGGTGTTAGGAAATGATGGGACTGAAAATTATGTTAATTTCTAAATTACTACCAATCTACCTTATATTACATTTCAGGACACATACAGTATATGGCTAATATTATATTACTCCTTCCTAACCAGCATTTTACTCAATCTTGGCTTTATGTGATGGCATCAGCACTATGTAACAATATCAGGAATTAAGAGACTCTTAGGAGTTAGGAGACAACAGTCTTAGGAGTGAACAGTATGTCCATTTTATACTTTTAGGAATAATCACTTTTGGTCAGTGTAATAGGACAGGGGCATAGTGATAACAGCTAGTTTAAAATTGCAATGGAAATACTTTGGGGGAAAAAACAAGTATTGTACAATGGCAACTTTTGATGCCATTTTGATTTTTGGGAGCAAAGAAAATGACTGGAAAATGAAAATTGACTGGAAAATGAAAATGATTTTCTTGTTAGGGTTAAATTTTATAAGACCTTATCTTTGTTTTCCCAAAACATCAGTGTTAAAGGCACACATTCACACACACACTCGTGTGAATGTAATGATGAGTTTTATGAATATCCACAAACTGCATCTTGAGAGAAAATCACACAAACTAATGAGATCCTTTCTTTACAATGTGCAACATTAATATATATGTAAATTAGTAGAAACAAGCTGTCACTGCTATATTGCGATGCTACACTCTCTTTTTCACCCCTCGCTTTCTATTCTCTCTCTCTCTCTCTCAACCTCTCCTCGGTCCTATTCTACCCTCAACTGTTGGGCAAATATTACCCTAAATGCAAAGATTTGTTTAAGTATTGAAGCCAACCTAACCAGAAATCACTTCAATTTATTATCCAATGACTTCAGTTCCATGGGAGTAAGGCATCAAAGGGCATTGGTTACTTGATCATTACATTCATGAAGTATCCAGGAATGTAAGTGGTAATTTCTGCAGACCACTTTTTGTTCAGACAATAAGGGACATGTCTTCAGCTTGTGATCTGTTGTTTTTTACTCTGATGTTTTCAGCTAATCTGGGTTCAGCTCTGCATCTTCAACCTTGTATAGTGTCATTCTATGCATGCAATAGCACTGTTTCTGAGTTAGTTAAGGAGAGATGTGTGCAGCAATGAGGAGAGACCTGCTTTAAGGACTGGGGGCTGGGACACAGAGGCCTGCAGGTCGGCTGTTCAAAGCAAACTCAATGCATTGTTGGGCAGCTAAGGATTAGGTCTCTCCAGCCTTGCAGAATTTGCCTTCTAATTAAAAGGGATAAAGAGGTAGGAAAATAGTGGTGCACTGTTGGGTGGGTGAGAAAGAGACAGGGGGTGAGAGGTTGGTTTGAAATGCGCTGGTTGTAAGAGTATTTACCAGCTCAGCAGTATAGGGCATATGGTAGACACAATGCAGGATGGCATGTTGCTTTTGTTCTATTGGTTGTGTGGCTTGTACACCTCCAAAAAAAGAGCAATGTGTATATCTCCAACCTTGAAATGAGTTGTCCTATGTAGACAACACCACTTTTTCACCATTTGTACCATAGAATTGAAGTAAATCTGCAGACCCCCACTGGACTGAAAATACTGGCTTGTAATGATTGAATAATTGAGATGCTAAACTTTTCAACAGAATTTGAATTTATACAATACAACTTTGCTGTTCTCTAGCAGAAACAAAGTCATTCAGAGCTCCTCGTTTAAGTCTGTGCATGTGGAAAACCATTATTAGCTTGCAACTAAAAACAAACTTACTCTAGGTGTGCAGTAGTGAACGCAATTTATGGCCAAATATTTCAGGCAGCACCTTTGGCTCACTCTGGCAGAAGACTTTAGTAGTGTGTCTGTGCCCAGGAGTACTAGGTCCCGGGGATGTTTTTGTTTAAATCCCTCTTCTCCTCCTCTATTCCCTCCCCTCTCGTCAACTCACTGCGGTTTGGAAGTCCATCTAGAGGCATGGGGTCTGCCACCCCCTCACCTCCCACCCAGGGGGTCCCACAAACAAATGCCCCCATGCTATAAGCCTCCAGAACAGCGCTGATTTTCCCAACAGACCCAGGAGGTTAACGATGTGGCAGTAAAAAAAAACATGACACCTTCCACCTCCTTATTCTTTCTCTTTAGCTGCCACTCAATATGTTGCATTCACTTATACTCATCTGTACTTTTGTGTGAAAACAGGTTACACCAAGGTGCAGGTATGTGCCTTATATTTTACAGATCTGAAAATTTGTAAAGAATGGCTGAAAGAATAAAAAATAAAAGAAATGCTAAAAGTACTTGAATAGATTCTATCACAACACATTAAATACAGTCATGCTGTACCTGATCATAATTTGGAGTTGTGATTAACCATTGTCCCACCAGTATACTAATGGTTACTAGAAAACATTAGGCCAATTTCCATTACGTTGGGTTTTTTTTTTCAACAAGGATGGCCCTTCCCAACACATCGGAGTTTACAAAATAGATGTGGATAAATACAAATCCATGTTTTAGATGCAAAAATAAGTGATGCCCATGTGATGAAAATGCAGTTATATGACATATTTATCTAGAAGGAGTAAAATTGCTTGTATCTAATTACTGGAGATAAATAGTACAGCAACTTTACTCTGTGATTATAGCATGTAGCCATTTACATTCACAATTAACACAAGCAAATCCTGTTATCAGTAAATATAGCACATGGTTCACAGACACTCATCTCAACACCAAACAACTGCAAGAGTGGTGTTTATGGGCCATAACAAGAACAACAGAACAAGCAGAGGCTAGATCCACAGGTACACAAAGCCTAGTTAGTAATACTGCTGTCCTAGGCAATGCACAGAGACAGAGAGAAAGAACTCTGTAATGTTAGTTATGTTAGTTATTGTTAGACCTAGTTAACTCTTCTTGTGGACTCACACATGAGATTTAATAATTCCAGCCACTCTCGCATAAGGTGTACAACTTTTCAATAACTTTTGTAAAGCTATCATAAATGCAGTCAAAGTCCATCTTTACCCTCACTAATGCAGAACCCGAAGGAGATATGAGATGTTTGTCACCACTTGATGGCAGTAAGTGTAATTGTTCATTGCCTTTTTGTTACTTCAGTGAACAGAAGCCCTCATATGCTCCTCATGTGACCTGATAATATTCCCACCCAAACTCTCAGGCTTTGGCAAAACTCCCGCTCACATAATGCCGAATCATGAAGGCCTGCT
The DNA here is from genome assembly GCA_037576675.1 of Pangasius sanitwongsei. Lineage (NCBI taxonomy): Eukaryota > Metazoa > Chordata > Actinopteri > Siluriformes > Pangasiidae > Pangasius > Pangasius sanitwongsei. The sequence goes on from CM075012.1 coordinate 14,531,612, forward strand.
ACTGTTGCTATGGGGATATGGAATGCTAGTCAAGATCCTGGAGGTTGGAGTGAATACACAAGACAGGAGTAGAAGATTAGGAAGCAGTGGATCAGTCGAGGCATATGCAGTTGATGCAATAGAAGAAACAATTCAATTTGCAGTTTATACATCTAAATAAAGAATGAACATAACACAACCCAAAAGGAAAAAAGTGTGAAAACATAAATTGAGTGTTTTTTTTTTCCAAGACAAATTCTCTGAGGCAAGGGTAGGTACCATTTTGATTATATCATAGTGACAACCATATCTGTCACACGGTATAGGTTTAATGAAATGTGACATCCCAAAATAATCACTCACTCACACTGCAGAGGTTCTTGTGGTGGGGCAGATCGATTAGGGAAAGCTTTTTTCCTGCCGTTTGGGTCTGAGCCATTGGTTGGCAAGCAGAGTTTACGAGGCTCCAGTTGGTCCATTGGGGGCTGGCTGAATGATGGCGAGAGGAGTGGACACAGCCAGTCTGGCCTTGATGAGGAGGGGGAATCTGGTGGGAATGACAGAGGGTTGCTGGACTCGCGCCCAGAGTGGTGACTGCCTGTCTGTCCAGCCTGTCCCTCTAGGCTTTTACCCCTGAGTGGGCATTTCAAAGGAATATGCCTGGCCTCTCACTTTCAGTCCCACATTTGTCCTAACTCACTCTCTCTCCTTCTTTGACCCATTCGCATTCACTTTTTTACTATACATTCTTTCATTTATTATTAACACATTCCTTGTCTGTCATCAATCATGCATGTTATACACAGTCCATATTGTCACTCCATGTTGCACCTTGCTCATCTTCTCCTATGCACTGTCACCCTTTTTGCCCAATTCATCAGACTTAGACTCTGATCAAACCCACTGTGGCGTGAGAGATCAAGAGCGGGAGGGAGACACAGAGTGAAAAATAGAGTATAGAGGGGAGGGAGTTGTAGCGCTACACTGGACCCATCTGCCCGATGTCTTCCCCTGCTGCGGAGCATGATGTTGCACCATGACTCGATGGGCTCCACTGTGGTGCAGCCCATTATGCTGCTGCTTTATTGAACTGGGCCCCATAAGCTCTACAGCTAGAACCATAATGCCCCCAATGAGACTAAGTCACGCTTCTCCTCTCAGCAGTTTCTCATTTATGTCCTTTCATAGCACATAATGTACATGTTAACATACTAGTGTGCACTGAGCTACATAATGAGTTATTTGAACACTGCAAAAAAATTATTTAGGATTTAATGGATGGATGACAAATACAATGTTTGTTCACAAAAGAATGATTACCAGACATAAAAAAAATCTTTTATGTCTAAGAAAAATGTTGCACATACCCCAGTTGTATTCTAGGACCACATCTATCAATTTTATCATGTGGCGCCAACATTTAAATAATTGAATAGTATCAAACATATAACAATTGTTCAGTGTACAGTAATTATAGATCTTAAAATGACCAAACACTAACAGAAATTGAGGGATTCTATACTATTCTACATACAAAACTTATATAAATTGATATCAGATATCAGATTAAAGTGAAGTATTGAAGAATTTGACTACTTAATCTATCCAAGTACTGCCAACTCCTGAACCACATATCTTCCACTTTCACCACCAGCTATTAACATACAGTAACTCCCCCATCTTTTCCTCGTTTTCCGCCTGACATTTTCCTGGCAGTAGGTCCACTCAAATTCCTGCATCCCCATCGCCAGCCGTGAGGCGCTGGACACTCAGGATTTTCAGTCTTCCCACCCCCAACACAAACACACACACACACATACACACACACACACAGAGCCCAATCCCAGTCTGCAACTCCATCAGATTCAACATTCCTTTCAGTTGTGCTTGGCTTCTCTGGGTAACCAGGAGAATAACAAAGTGGTGATCTGTGATGTTGGTCAGTATAGGAAAGGAGTGATCAGAATTATTATATTTTTAAAGCTTTCCAAAGAGGATTTTTTTTTTAAGAATTTATTATCGCTAGGATACACTAATAAATAAATATTTGATCATCCATACATATATCAATAAATATATAGTTTTGGTTAAATAATCATACTTCTTTATCTACAAAGAAATGTCTACTTTTTACCATGATATAAATGCATAAAAGTTTTGATTGTCTTAGAAACAGTTATTCAAATCCTTCAGCAAGGTTAGAAATAACAAAATTTCTTGAGATAAACAGGTGTGTTTGGGAAGATAAAAATATTAAAATGTTTGATGCAAGCGTATTCCAAGAGCAGGGACTGGGATAAGGACAAAATATTTTATTATTACTTTATATTATTTTATTTTTATGTATTGCAGAACTGTTTGCCTTTAGAGCAGCCACTTGTATAGAAGAAATGTATGTCATCTTCCAAATGAAGTTGAAGACTTCAAAACAATAATTTATTTTTACCTTTTGGTTTAAGTTAATTAATATAAATTATAGTTTAAGTTATACAAATAATGTTTTCTTAGAGTAAAAGACACTGAAATTGCAGAGTGCACAGAATTAACTAAGGTAAATAAGATTAATAGTTTAAACATTCTCATCACTCCTCTGTCAATAACCTGTAAATACTCTACAATCTCTGACTCCCTGTTGGCAAACAATACTCTGTGTGTATGTGTGTGTGTTTGTGTGTTTGTGTAGACTCCACACTGTCTGCTTATCTTGGCCCATTCCCCTCCAGAGGAGAGAAAGAGATGGAGAGATCACACTGATGAGAACCTGGGTGTCGTTTTTATCATAGCTGGACAGCTCACCAAGCTTCAGGAGCCAGTTTGACGCCTCCTTACAAACACACACACACACACATGCACACATAGATACACAAACACGGCACAGATTGCCTTGTGTTTACAGTCCTAATTGGAGGGGAGGGTTCCAGTTGACGGACAAGCCCTCAGAGATTCCCAACTGCTAAGAACGGCTGGCAGCCTGAGGCTGGGAAAGTGCTGGACTGTAGGCTGGGAACATTGCAAACATGGCACGAACACGGTGGGAACGTAATGGAAACATCCAACTGTCACAAGTCCTGACAGACAGTATCCACCAGACTGAAAGAGATAATAAAGAGTTGAGAGAAATTGGCAATGTCAGAATCAGTGCAGATGTGCCTGTGTGTATATGTGAGAGTAAAGGGGTAGGAGTGGGGTTTTTTATGTACGTGGGATGGGTGTGTTTGCTTGTGTGTGTGTTCTCACATGTGTAAACAAGCACTATGTAGTTGTGAGAGGGGGTATATTTTGGAGACTAATCGAGGGTCTTTGAGTGAGAGTGCCAGAGTGTCACTCAAAACAACGTGGGGTTTGGACTGGGCACAAACAAGGAATGCTCAACCCACATGGGGGCTCGTCCTCAGCTTGCATGCTTTTCAAACTGGATGGAGGGTTAATTATATCACATAATTAAAGCATGATGGTGTAGCTGTGCTGGTTAGTGTGTGTGTGTGTGTGTATGTGTGTGAGTGTGAGAGAGAGTTCAAAATGTGGGTTTGTGTTAATAGATGAAAACAGATTATGTTAATAGGCTACATCTATGAGCAGTATTTAAATACATAAATAGCTTACATATACTTTATGTAAAGCTTTTACAGCTTTATGACCTATTTTCAATATTTTATGCCTCCAGATCTCACAGTATATTTTTTCTCCTTCTGAGCCAATTTTTGAGAGTCCCAAATAGTGTTATGAGCAATGATAATATAAACAAATTCCTGAATATAAAGTGAATTCTATTAATTTGTGGCATGGTGCTGGAGGGAATAAAACTCAAATCAAGTAGGACATTCATGACTCTGCTGGTCAATAGTCAACAGTATGAACCTTAAACAAGGATAAAGAGACAATGTAGAAACATTTATAATCATTTTTTGGTGTAATCATATTTACTCTATTTTCTACATGCTGTTTTTTATACATTTAAAAAGTCACATATACTTTATCCATACACCTATACCTCTAAGGTTAAATCAGAGCAAAGAGCAAAAAAAAAAAAAAGAAACTTAGGACCACAAACATGAATAGCCATTTCTTGTGCACACTTGGTGAATTTATTATGGGGATTTCACACAAAATCTCACAATGTAACATTTTTTAAACATGATCTTCTGGCCTTGCACACTACAATTCAAATCCAGGGGTTTACCAAATATGCCTGAACAAATCCAGCCCTCTGAGCTCCTGTGCCTTTGAACTTGGGGAGAAGGGTGAGCTCCATACTGCAGGGCAGGTTCGAATACACACACACACACACACACAAACACATACACACCGGAGCAACAATGGGCACAGTTAGAGACAGAATGTTACACACTAGGACCATTATTATTATTATTATTATTATTATTATTATTATTGTTGTTGTTGTTGTTGTTGCTACTGTTGCTGCTGTTATTATTATTATTATTATTATTATTATTATTATTATTATTATTATTATTATTATTATTATTATTATTATTATTGGATGACTAGAAACCTGACTTATCCTTGTACCTCTGCATGTACTTTACCGCCTCACACTGCTGACATGAAGTGTGAAAGTGTGTTTTAATTGGATCCATTTGTTTGTCACTTGGCTTCTGAACAAATAACAGACAAACAATTCAACTGCTGTAGTTATTAATAAGTACTGCATAAGAACGACGGGGAACAAATGCAGCTTTCACACAGCCTATACAATTACTCTACTTACAATATTTGCATTTTATTGGACAAAATGTGACCTAGAGCAAATATATATCATGCAGGCCAGAAATTTAATGGGAAGTTTTTTAATTGCCTGGGGTTCAAAAGTGGTTTTATGAGGAAAGAAATTCTGTAATTAATAGTTGCATTAATAGGCCTACTCAGATTAAAGATAAATGTGCACTTTTATTTATTTTCAATAAAAAATACCCTGAAGACTATACAAAAATGTTTTAACTGGTTATACATTATTATAATTGGGGTTACGAATTATTGCTAAAGTGTCAATATGATGCAAACCTGCTTGGTTAGTCCAAATGATCATTTAGATTATCTTATATGTTGCAGTAAAAATACACAAATAATCTTTACAAAAATACATGAATAACCTGAGTAAGTAAATACATTTACTACTACAAACTGACTTTTGACAAACTGCTCAGCAGAAATCTTACAAATACACAGCAATACACAATTTTACTTGAGAACAGAACCAAACTAAACTTTCTCTCTCTCTCTCTCTCTCTTTCTAAATACCTTAACCAGTATGAATGATCTCTTTCTCTGTTTTGCTTCATCACCCTCCGATCTTCCATCAGTGATTTTCTCAGACCGTGGAGCGTCTCGTTTAACTCCGTTTTAAGTTGTTCAACACCGGGAACACGTGGCACAGGGGAAATTAGGAATGTCAATAAGGATCAAACAGGCTCTTTTATTCACACTAATTACTCTGTGCAAATACACCTTCACGTTCAAGTGCTTCGCTCATTAAAGCAGTCTCTCTCTGCTGTGCCATTTGAAGATGTCACAATAATGAAACATCAGCGTTACATTCTGGGAAATACATCACCAGCGCACTGGACTACATTACAGCAGTGTGATCAGTGTCCGGAAATTCATTATTATTGTCCCAGAGCTCATTATTTTCAAAACTCTTCACGTAATTCTGCAAGTGTAAATGTTTGGCAAGCAAGCTAGCCTTCTAAAGGTTTCAGTCCTGTGAGGAGAAAACAGCAGCCGGTGTGGGGCAAGGTTTTCATTCCAATCAATCAGGAGTCAAACCTGATTCCATCCCTTTGTCTTTGGTTTTCTGTTAGGACACTGAGTTTTTCATTGGCTGTCTTTGTTTGCAGCGGCGCTAAATCTGCTGCCGGTGAGCATATCACATTCTGCCTTCTTAAACCGCCTATATCAGCTCACGAGCAAACAGTTACTCAGTGCTTTATTGTCTGCTGCAGCAAGAGGCCGAAAATCGTACGAGGACCCCCGTCTTAGGCTTATACTGAAGGTATAATATATTCATAATCTAAACATAATCACCTCCTGTCTTTCAGTGCAGAACGTCCCAAACCAGCTCAGCTGGGTAAAGTCGGGTTTATGAACAGGCCTCCTGCTCCGTAACACTCCTTCTTCTCTAAAAATATATTGCCCAGATTTGGGAGGTGTGTTTATGTTTACAAGGCTATGTATCATACATTCAAAATTAACTTTCCTTGAGCCTGTAAATTCCTCTTCATAAATACAGACAGTAGGAAACTGAGGGAAAAGATCTCTCTTTTGTTAGCCTATTTGCCAAACTTTTGCACCTGCACTGTGTGTGTGTGTGTGTGTGTGTGTGTGTGTCTGTGTGTGTGTGAGAGAGAGAGAGAGAGATTAAAAGCTTTAGAGGTGTCAGTGTCTCTAATGATCTCAGAATGGTACCCTACTATCATACAATTCCGCCAGGATTAATAGATGGGCGTGTTTAGGACGACCCAGGGGGATCTCTTTTTACCTCACCTCTTAAATATCGAGTGCAATTTCATTTAAATGTATCACTTTCAACACAGGCCAATGCGCAGATGCGCAGATGCGCAATGCTTTATGACTTTCAGCCTTGGTATCTGAATTTAAACTGTGATCCTGTGTTGTTGTTGTTGTTATTATTATTATTATTCTTATTATTATTATTCTTATTATTATTATTATCATCATCATCATCATTGACACATAATAATAATAATAATAATAATAATAATAATAATAATAATAATAATAATAATAATAATAATGGTATTATTATTGTTATTATTATAATAATAATTATTATTATTATTTTATTACAGTTTAATATTTATTTAGTGGGAGACTTTAATTAGCCCAAAAAGGTACGCAAAAATAAATCATTAAATTGACTAAAACAGTCTAAACCCAAAGTGGCAATGAAAAGTAATGGCTCTGTATCATTTATGCCGCTCTTTTTTTACTTAAATAAATCACAATCCTTCAAGGATCCAAAATCCCCTCCGGACTCCGGGCGTTTGAGCGCTTGATGAATAATTGAGCGGTTTTAAAGAGCGACGCTGGCTCATAAAGCGGAGTGCGACTGTTCTTCTCTACTGGAATCAGTCACACACAAAAAACTGCTCTACATAATATTATATATACATCAAATATAAACAGTTCTTTTTTTATTTGGCTATTATATACACGGTATTTTGGTAAATCGTGTAAAGGTTTTTTTTTTAATAATTTAATGTTGCTGTATTTTATTTAATATTATTGATATTAATTTAATATCCATTAATAATGAGATGTATGTAGTTATTTATATTATTTAATATGTGTTTGTCAGACATTTTAGAAGTGCGTCAGCATGATAATAAAACCACAGATTAAAAAGCGCAGGCTTTCATGAATTTTTCTGCCTTCTGAGAGAGAAGATTATTCGGATAAAAATGTTCTCACTTTCGGAAGATGTTCCGATGTCCCTCTTCTATTCTTCGTAAGATTTCAGGAGGTCTTCAGAATGAAAGTAATTTCTCTTTCATGCTCTGGCCAGCAGTAGGTGCAGGGAACTTGTCCGTCTGCTCGTGCAAAAAAAAAAAACAAACAAAAAAAAAACAACATTTTTGTCAAAAAGTTTTCTTCAGCTACACCTGCTGAGGGAAACAGAAAGCAGGGGAAAGGCAAAGCCTCTTTATCAGCATGTGCATGATTATTCACTGATGCACACCATCGTTAGGCGTGTTCAGATACAGAGCATAGTTTGGTCAATGTTTTACGCAGTGCTTTCTGCGTGTCTCTGAAATGCGTGAAATGCTAACCATGTGCTAGGATGATTTATATATGCGAGTATTATCCTAAGATCAAACATAATATAATAATGTATATAATTGTATTTTTTTAGAACTTAACTGCAATAATAATAATAATAATAATAATAATAATAATAATAATAATTATTATTATTATTATTATTATTATTATTGTTGTTGTTGTTGTTGTTGTTATTGTTATTTAGGTTGTATAATTTATAGTAAAATAATGCATTAAGAGAGGAAAATAACATTATCTTTTGTTTTGGATTGACCTGTTTAAAGGCAATATGAGTAGAAGATTATTACCCCATAGCTATACCGGTACAAATAAATAACGCTCCTGAAATGAACTCGTGAGATTAATAAGCCTCACCTGTGTGTAGATTATCCTGGACAGTTGTGTTTTGGTCAGATCCTCTGTTTTTTTTTTAGCACTTCTTTAGAGTTTACAAGCTAACTGTTTGGTCGTCTGCCTTCCAAAAAAATCTTCCCGGATGCTCCTAGCGCCTTTTTTTTTTTTACTTTAGAAAAGTGTTACATATACCCCTGTAGTGCATCCCTGCCTACTGCTTTCAGGCTTATCCAGCATGGCCCTAGTCCAGTGGCAGTCCATCTCCAGTCATCTGTTGTTACATTTCGATGTATCAACATGAGCACTTGCAGTGTGACCGTCATGTGGACGAGAGGACTGTTTTAGGCAATTAAACCTCCTTAAATTCCTCTGGCTGAGCGACACAATGCAGGAGAAGTGCGCAGAAGCGTTTGCGTTCAGTGTTTGCTTTTTCTCCCTTTCACCGTACCGTCTTTACATGGTCTCGGGGATAATAAGGGGCTGAGTCTGCTAGATTTTTTTTTCCTCAGGATTGATAATTATTCCTGAGATTAAGAGTACACGCTTTGTCGTCACCTTTGCCACTGTGCAAGTGCGCCCGTGAGAGAGATTCCCGGAAGATCACCGCAAATTAAAACACTGTCACGTTATAAACACATAATACATAACCCAAACATCATGCTTCTCATATAAACAAGGAAGTTTCAAGTACATGACATGCACCTAAAACATGTTAACTCGGTAAGGATAGATATGGGCTATTAAGATGGAAAGTTACGCATATTTGGACTCTCGAATGCGGTCCAGTGAGGCTGCTCTCTGATTGGCTGAGGAGTTTGCGCGTCAAAAAGTAGCCTGCGACGTTTGTTTCGCTGCCAAAGGCCCGGTGAGGGGAGCCGCGTCCAGCCCGCGAGCCCGAGAGCCGCCTCTCCATTGGCCAGCGCGCTGTACAAATCACACACGGGCAAGTCCGCCTGAAGACCGGCCAATTATAACCGTACGCACTTTAATCTCCCTAAACGATTTCGTCTGCTGTCCGTTTAAGTCGAGCAGCTGAAGCTATTAACTTCCACGCTTCTCGTTTTTAGTTTACAGTTTTGATTAGAATGAAAACATTTCACTATTAATATTAAGGTAACAGTCGGATGTAGCCTGAATTATCGGACCTATTTTACACTTTGCTGGTAACATCAAAAGACTTGCAGTAAGTAGTCGATTTTTTCCTTTTTATTTTTCAGTCATGCAGTACCAAGATTTTAGACCTTTATTATTATTATTATTATTATTATTATTATTATTATTATTATTATTATTATTATTATTATTATTGCTGTTGTTGTTGTTGTTGTTGTTGTGTTGGTTTCGGATTGTTTGGTGGAAACGAGCTTATCAGCTTGTCACCTGTTTTTAACTGGGTCTAAAAACTTCAGGGGGCCGTGTGTTGTTGGTTAGTAGGCTTTATATTAATCGCTGGTCTTCAGATGGACTTTCATACTTTGATATTAGAATGGGTTTAAACATAGTTCCAGTCCACGTGTGTGAATGTGTTCTCTTGGCTGCTTAAGGCTCAGTGTGAAGTAGGCGAAATGAAGACAAAGGGCGATAATTACAGAGGCGTGAAAGACACAGAGCTGCGTCAAAGCAAACCGCTTTCCTTACTGACGTTTTGGATAATGGTGAACTTTCTGTGCGCTCCGCTGTGTATTTGTACACGATGCATTGGCTTAATACAAAGTGTTACGTTTGATGTCGCGTAGGCTATAATGAAATGGCGCAAGAGCTTTTCTTGCTGCCAGTACAGGCCTACTCTAAAATCGTAAAATTTAGCTGCTGTTGTAAAAAAAAAAAAAATTCCATGTGTTTAAGATTACTCAATGAATTGAGTAGTCTGATAAATGAAGAGTTAATATGTTATTTGGACAAATATGGGTTTTGCACGAAATATGGAATAATGCTGTTTTGTGCGTATGTGCGTGTATGCGTGAGAGAGAGAGAGAGAGAGAGAGAGAGAGAGATTTGTCCTCGTACACTAAATCAATGGGGCCAAATGTTCAACTGCAGGTTCGAAGATTCAGCGTCCAGTAATTAGGGGAGCGTGTGCCATCCGGATTATCTCGTTAATTTATCAACAAAAACATTTATCATAATTAATTCTTGGATGAGGTAATTACTATCGAGCGATTGTGCAACTGGTAGACGAGGCAAGTGACAGATTGAGCGAGAAAACCGTTGGATTAAAAAAAAAAAACCTTAAAAAAAAGTTAGGAAGCCCTGTAGCGGGGGGTCGCAGTTTAAAATTGCCGTTGCACATTTGTCAAATTGTTAAATGCTTTATTGTAGAAATTCTTGAATTAAAAATAGGAAATCATTTCGCAGCCTAATTTCTTCGTGAATTAGCCTATATAAAATAACTAATTCCTTAAGTACCCTATTAACGCGAATAAACATTTGTCTTTTGGGTAGACTTGAAAACATTTGATTCCTAAGCCTAGTTTTACATCCTTTGATGTCCTCCATTGCTCATAATAGCAAGATGCCTGGCTTCTTCACCTTCTAACCCCAAAGCACTCCAAATAATCTCAAACCTCGAATCCAATTAGAGAGGCGCTGAACTGGGTGTTAGTTGTGAACGAATTCTACAACCGACTCATTAACCACTGTTACCTAACTCCAGTAAAATAGTCCTATTTCTACTTAGGCCTACGGGAATAGTAGGGAGCACTAAAACACCTAATTATGAATGCATTCACTAATTTAATGGCTGAGCGGGGAACGATGAGGTTCTCTCTCATTGTTACTTGTACTTCTCGCCAGTAGGGCTTTTGTTATCGGCCTTATTTATCGGACCAGCAGCGGCCTTTGTTGCCACAAATGGTCTCCAATCAATTCCCTTATGCTGAAGACAATTAGCCTGGTTCCTATGCAAATCGACATTCTTGCCGCATGTACATAAGCAAGAGCATGTTTTGTGCATTGCGGGGACTTGTTGCAATTAGATGTTACTTTTGGGGGGGATAGATGGGGAGCGTGTAGGTAAGGGGGCAGGGATGATGGGGTGGGTTGGGATGGTGGGGTGTGTGGGGGGGGGGTGTTGAGATGAGCCTTGCTCACTTCACGAGGACAGCTGGAGATCTACTGCGGCTTTAAGAGCGCAGCTGCGGCGTGCACGCGCTTTATTCTGTGATAAATCCCGATTGCAGTCAGAGCGCTGAGTTCATCCACAACACACCGAGGCCGTATCTATTTGTGAACTTCTGTCCTTATCTGTGTGATTTTGGACCAGGGCTTGGTGACCACCTGCACTGGAGCCTGGAACCAAAAGAGGAGCGAGAGAAGAAACTCTCTTCAGTATTTGCTCCAACTTTACCTCCGCGACCAACTTTAGCATGATGTCGTATCTTAAGCAACCGCCTTACCCGGTTAACGGGCTGAGTTTAACCACGTCCGGTATGGACCTGCTGCACCCGTCTGTGGGATATCCAGGTTAGTCACACACATGCAACTGCCTTTGCAATGTCAGACAAAAAATGTCAGTGTTTGTCTAACTGCCGAAAACTTGATCTGCTTGATTTCAAGACTATACATGCTGTTGTAGTTTCTGCCTCCTGCAACGACTACAATAGTTCAGTATGTCACTTGCTATTTGTAACGTTTTATTCCATAATAGGCTACATTATGTAATTTATATGGAGTATGTTTGAGTTATCTAGGCACATTCTTGCAACAACGTTGTAGCTAATGCAGAGGCTAAAATTTAAAAATGCAAATTATTCTGAAGAAATCATATAGGCCTACATCAGCTGATCACTGCGAGTTACTGAGAACTTAACAACTAGCCTAAAAAGTAAAGGGTGATCGAACGAGTGTGTGGGGGAAAAAAAAGCAAATATCAACATATTTTATGAGAATCCAGTAAAGATATCGAATGTCGAACAAAAATAAGAAAATAGAAACTAAATATAAACTATGGCTAATATTGGTATTTTCAGTGGACAAATACACAAATAACCGCTTTCCTCTAATTGTGGGTCTGTATATTATAGGCTGTTTATTTACATTAGTAAACTTCTATAATTTTTTACTCGATCAGTGTTAACAATATGCATTTAGCCTAGAAGTAGAGCAGTAGGCCTGTTTGTTGCTGGCAAAGTTTATGTTGGCGTGATTTCAACATCGCGGACATTTTGTGTTTTATTGGAAACAGCTACTCCTCGAAAGCAGCGTCGGGAAAGAACTACGTTCACTCGGGCTCAGCTCGACGTGCTCGAGGCGCTGTTCGCTAAAACGCGCTACCCGGACATCTTCATGCGCGAGGAGGTGGCCCTGAAAATCAACCTGCCGGAGTCCCGTGTACAGGTCAGTATGGTGTTTACAAATAACAGGGAAAAACTAAGTCTTTGCCATAGTCCATATTTCATTAAGACATGTTTAAGTATAGAAATCAGCACATCACAAAATAATTTCCTCGTGCCCATGTTCTTCAAAGAGCAGCCTAGTATGAAACCGCGTGCAAGGAATGCACAATATTTTTGATGCAGAATATATAGAATTTTATTGTGAAAGCTAAAATATAGCCTACTCATTACAGTATTGTGATATTAATTCTTAATGAATACAACTATTAAAGACACTCACCGTAAATTGTCCACTATTTAAAGCCTGTATGTTTCTAAGGGCCATCTTTCTTTATGACAGGTTTGGTTCAAAAATCGGCGCGCAAAATGCCGACAGCAGCAACAGCAGCAGCAAAACGGTGGCCAGAACAAAGTGCGCCCGGCCAAGAAGAAGAGCTCCCCGGCGCGGGAGGCGAGCTCAGAGAGCGGCGCTAGCGGTCAGTTCACGCCGCCCTCTAGTACCTCAGTGCCGGCTATATCCAGCACGGCGGCGCCAGTGTCCATTTGGAGCCCGGCGTCCATCTCGCCGCTGTCGGAAGTGCTCTCCACCTCCTCGTCGTCATCGTGCATGCAGCGCTCGTACCCGATGACCTACACGCAGGCGACATCCGGTTACGGTCAAGGCTATGCGGGCTCAGCGTCCTACTTTGGCGGCATGGAGTGCGGATCATACCTGGCGCCCATGCACCACCAGCTGTCGGCGCCAGCAGCCTCCGCTCTCAGCCCCATGAGCACCAGCGCCGTCACCAGCCACCTGAACCAACCGTCCGCTCAGGGCTACGGCGCCTCGGGCCTCGGCTTCAACTCCACTGCAGCAGACTGCCTGGACTACAAAGATCAGACATCCTCTTGGAAGCTCAACTTCAACGCTGACTGCTTGGATTACAAAGATCAGACTTCCTCCTGGAAGTTTCAGGTGTTGTGAGAGAAGCAAGCGAGTTGTTTTTAAACAAACAAACAAAAAAAATCTAAAAGACTAGACAAGACACACTGCATACCTGCCATCCTTCAAAAATCAGACAAATAAATTTGGCGAGGTGGATGAGTTGCGCTGCGCCTGCCTCGAGTTAGTCACTCTTGCTTCGAAGTAACAAGGTCAATTATATAAATGGTCCCGGAGTCACATAAAAGCGCATACACGAGCTATATGACCACAAGCTGTTATTTAAGGAAAAGAGAACTCAAGTGAACTTGTAATAAGTTAGGTCACAGCCATGGAACAAATCCTTACCATGAAAAGAGGAGATGAAAAACACTACATGTTAAAATAAGACAGTCTATAAGTAAAGTGTCTGGAATGGGCAGGCTTCTGCATCCAAAACCTCTTACAGCACGCCGAATTATGTCCATGCTGGCAAAACGAGAGACACTTCCATCAGGACGATGTGAACAGGAGAGAGAATGTGTGTGAGCGAGTGTGTGTGTGTGTGTGTGTGTGTGTGTGCGCTGAACGCCCCCAGGGCGACCTGGATGCACTACTTTATTTAAGAAAAAGTGTTTATAAGGAATCAATATGTAGTTTTTAAGAGACAATCAATGTGTGTCTTATATAAATGGTACATGTGTTTTTTTTAATCTGTGCTAGCCTTCGAAACTGTGATCTGTTGTAACTGTATGCAATTTGTGAGCTCCCTCGCAACCGCGAAAACTCGGCTGTGATTTTAATAGATTTTTCACTCTTTTCCTTTGAAGAAAAAAAATTACGAAATGATATTAGTCACGTATGAATTTAATTTGAGCGAATCCTTTAAAAAGACAAATTTCCTAAATTTGTTGAGCGCTCAAAAAGTGGGTATTCCCTTCCAGTGATCTCCTTTTGGTCTTCAGTGACCTGCTGTCGAGGATCTTAAACCTGTCTGGAGTAGTAATGTGGTCCCACCATTGCAGAGAACATTAATAAACGATTTCACATTTGACTCGATATTAAAAGTCATTCAGTTTGGCTGAAGAAGTATGTAAAATAAATGAGTAAATGTGCAAGCGTGTGTGTGCGTGTGTGTGTGTGTGTGTGTGTGTAATTGGGGGGGTAAAGTTTAAAAGTTGGGATTCTTTTTGCTATGTCCACACAATGCATTGTAGACAAATATTTAAGATGCTCAAGAATTATGAATTTAGAATTAACTCATTTTTCCCAGCCAGGTTATTTTGCCGACGATAATTTAAACGAATTAAAGTAAAAAAAAAAAACGACGCGATCACCTAGTTTTATCTATAGGCATAAAATTATTTTAATTATTAAGTATTTACATTTTTCATTTAGCTGGGTTAGTCTTTAAAAAATAACGTTTTGGAAACAGAGCCCTGTGGTCATCCTGTGCTGTTTTTCCGTTAATGTGTTTCCTCACCTTTCCCCATAACCGTATTATAAAAAAGAACAATTAAATAATTAAAGACGAAAGGCCTTATCGTTCTTTCTATAGTTTGCAGTACATAAACTACAAGTGTAAATAATTTTAATAAGTAGTTATAAAGATTTTAGTAAACTTCCTTAAATCAGCCTAACGAAAAAAATGTTTCGTGTGCATGGTGTAATGGGGTTTTTCAATTAAATGTATCTCTCCACTAGCCAAGTGTACTCATACTTTAATTATTTTGCATTGTGAAGCCGTCTGCTTTCCGGTGCTTCCGCTTTAAGAGCCGTGGCACCGGGAATGGGCGTCTTGGGAAAGTGGCGCTAATCCGCGCCTCAAAGAGCCGCTAATCCCGCTATTCCTGCGCCGGGTTTTCTACAGGGCAGAGGGCACAGCGGGTACATTCAGAGCTGCTGCAGCCGAGCTTACACAGGAAATAATAATAATAATATTAAAAAAATAATAATAATCCAAATGTGGAGTGTAATTTGCCCGCATCACTTCGCCACAGAAGCGTTATACTGAACTTGTTATGGACTGCAGTTGAGACATTTGGCGTGGCACCGTAGCCAGGAGTGGACGCAGTGAGTGGGTAAAGGTAACAGTCATATAATAAGAAAACCTATAATTTTTTATACATATAAATTAAAAAAGAATCAATCAAAAAATACGGCAGTTATACTCGGTCATTTTATTAGTTTACATTCTACTACCTATTATATATTATAACCTATGTTTTCCCCTCCATTCCCCCATTTCATCTTTTTCATTTGTTTCACTCAAACCCGATTTCCAGAGAGGTGCTGGAACAAAGACGCCCCGAAGTACTGAGCTGCTCAATGGGAAAGGGTCAGGAGCAGGATGGTTGAAGAGGGCTATGGAGTACTATAGAGAGTCTAAAGGACCAGTGGTCAAATGCTTTCTAAACTATACTGGAAAGCAAAGTGAGAGGGGCAGTGAAATGACTCGACGTGCTCTGCGCCAATAATTGTGAGCAGCTGAACATTCAATTAGCCTGCTTGACATTGCCAATAATCTCCCTTTCATTTACGTCCTTACTAAAGACACGGTCATTAAAAAGCATGACTTGAAATAATCCAAATCCTAGATGTTGCCCAAAGCGAATCGTTCATTTTCTTTTCTCCGAAAAAGTAGAAAGGGGATGGGTGATGTCCATCAGTGAATATTGCAGTAACAAGAAACTGAGTTCTTTCAAATCCACTGAGTTCAAGTGCGTTTGTTTTACATGAAATAGGCTAGTCCATATCCTTCAAACGACCATGAACTCATGAATAACCTGCCCAAGAGAAAATATAAATGTCCTTCATATACTGTCTCGTGATTTCACATTCTAATAAAGTCGGACTGCAACACAAAATGTACTGCCGAAATTTGGGGAAAATGAAATAATACATATGAGAACAAAGACAAGGCAAAAATGCGCATATTAATCAGGTAGAACCTCCTCCTTCTTTAATCATTTAGTGCAAATCACTTGAATTCTGTACTGATAAACAAGAACAATTGATTTTTACAAACTGGTGGGGCATGCCTTTCTATTAAATGGACAAACAATTGCTTGTTTCTTAACAAAAATTTTGATCTAAAAATCTTACTGCTAATTCTGCATTAATTCTTTTATACAAACTAATTGTCACTTCATCAAAATATATTATTCATATAAAATCTCTATATAATCGAAATGATTATAACCACAATCTACTAAAACACCTATAGATCATATTTAATTGCGCTGAAAAATCTCTTGTCAGAGGGAATATTTCTCATTTACACTATAGTCTACTTATTACAGTGATGATCAGTTTTAGTCTGAATATGTAGGCTTAATTATCATCAATACATATCCGGACAAAATTAAATCAGTTAAATATAGGATTATTCACTTTCACTGATATATACTCAATTTCCAATTTGTATTGATCTATTATGTAATAATGTAATTCAGTAATGTGATATTAAGAAATGAGAACACAACGATAACAAGACTCCTCGAATTGTTTTGTAAACTGGCTTACACGAGTAACCGAGTTACTGGTGCACATCTCGTTATAATTCTTCTTTAAAAAGCTGATTAGTCTGTATGTAGGTCAGTTGTGACAGTTGCTGCTTTTGTGTAGTGACAGACGTGTGTCAGTTGTAGCAACTGTTATTTGAATTTTTTAGTGACAGTTAAGCGAAAACACACCAACAAGATTAAGGAGGTAATATGAAGAGTATTACTATATACTATTTTTTTTAAATCCTATGTTAAACTAAGAGTTTTTAATAATATAATCTATTATCTGAATATCTGCACCAGATTTCATACTCTTCAACCTTCTGCTATGTCTACTAATTTAAAGAAATGTTAATGAATACCAACATTTTATAGAAGAATTGAGGTGTTCAGTCAGATCTATCTATCTACCTGTCTGATCGCGTATGTGATTTTTGAACCTCAGAACAAGATCCTTCAGTGGAAGTCCAGAGAATTTTAACTCTATTTCTTTCAACATGTCTATCAGTCGTGTCTTGCAGCTTTACATATAGGCATACTCATTTTCGGCCACACACAACACGATGAGTCCAGGGGTTTTAACTTTGAAATTGTTGCTGTTTTAAGAGTGCAGAAGTCACCCATGGATCAGACATGGCCCAAACGTAGGGGCCTCCGGTCCCGCAGAGAGCGTCTTTCTTTTTTAATTAAGGACAACGCGGCCCTAGAGGAACATGTGGGGCTCTGCTCTAATCCGCACCCCGCGTTGGTTACTGTGTTGGACTAAACAACGGCCCTCTGTTCTTTCAGCACTCACCGATCAGCCAACTTTCTTGGCCAAGTCCTAGCAAGCGACAACGTGCGTGTAAGAAGCGCAATTTGGACTAATCACGTGATACCGGCTGCCTACAATTGAAGGGGCGTTATCAGCTTGCATGCTCAGCACAGAAATTCTCACTAGTCCACAAATATATATCTCTCACACACACGCACACACACACACACAGAGCCTATAGACCAAAATGTATAGGGCGATTACATTATCGAATATTGTTTATTATTTTGTGTCAATAACAATTTTCACGATGTCATATCAGGCCTAATTAGATATAGATATCACGACAGTCTAACAAATATTGCCTACATTTTTTGTCAAATTGTAATAATTCAAAAATTCATCTGCTGTTGTGTGCGTTATTAAAAGCAGGCCTATATATAGGACATGGGCCTACTACTGTAATTTTGTATATAGCTGTATATAGTTATCATTATTTGAATAATAATAATAATAATAATAATAATAATAATAATAATAATCATCATCATCATCATCATCATCATCATCACCATTGCCAACTGAACAGCAGAGTTATCCATTTCTTAATCCAGGCCTATCTATTTTTGTCACATCATGACTGATTTTGCTAATAGTAATATAATTTTGTGTCAATATTAAAATACCATACTAATGAGTATTGAGTAGATTTAACAGTTTATTGCTTGCTGCCAGGCTTAATATTGATGATTAAATGCAGTGATTTGTGAACAACTAGCTAATGCTCCAGGAATTATGCTGGATGGAACAGTTACTTGCTAACAGTTACTTAGCAAGAGAGACATTACTTTAAAGTTTAGTAAGTGAACACTGGCTCCTCACATTTTATAACATAAAGATTTCCTCCTGTAAGTAATATATTTCTCAACATTAAGTCTGAGGAGTTGTAGGAGTTGTAGCTCTCCACTCGGCGTACTTCAGGGACCTGTCCTTAGCCCAATTAGGAAGGTGCGCAAGAGGCGCCTAATGACCTTTTTTCACACCCTTAATCTCCTGCAAATAATGCACTTGTGAGAAAATTTAACAATGACTGGAAAATAATTAGGTGAAAGCATAGGCCTGGTGTATGGCTTTGAGACTTCCCCTGATGTACAAGTGGTTCATAAACCTGATTATTAGTGTAAATTAAGAGTAAAGGTGTGAGGTACCTCAGATGGCCAGTTTATGCTAACAAATTTGCATTTTTGTTTTGACTTAGGACTGTTTCCAGGCCTTTTTGTGGCCTCCCTAATTTTCCTAAATAAAACCTAGCATTTAATGGATATGACATCAATTTAGGCCACTGCATGCTTTATTTATAGGGTGTGCATAGGTAATGTGGGACACCTAAGCATTGTTGTGTTTATTCTGTGCTGTAAACAATAGCAAGTCAACATTTATATTGCTAAGTAATGAAAGTATGAGTTTGTGATGTAATGTCACAGCTAGGACAGGGCAACATGCAAACAGGAAGCTACACACATGAAGGAGAAGGTAAGACTCAAGGTTTAATATTAAGATTAAAAATCTGACATAAGTATTGAATATTGAATTTTATAAGCTCTTCAGATGAAGGAAAGATATATTACGGTATATTAGGGATGTGTATTTAATTACCTTATCACATAAAGGCTTACTAGACAAAAGTAAATAAAAATTCTTATTTTAGTAAAACATTCATCAATTACACCTAAATGTTTGAACCAAACAAAAATGTTCTATGTATAATCTCTTACATTGGGTATTTTGTTTTACTATCCAAACAACCCTTTACAGTGCATTAAATTGTCATTTGTTTGTGCACAGTCATGTCATGAATGGTCCAAACAGAAGTAAATAAGAATTATTTTGTGACACCTATTTGCAATAAACAATGCAATAGATAATGTATTCCCACTTCCTGGTCCAGGACAGGTTCCTAACCCTAGATTCACTGCGACCCTGACCAGGATACAGCACTTACTGAAGATGAAAGACCAAACATGAGTGCATTATAAAATGTAAAATTATATTCCGTATCCCCACAAATCCATGTTACATTCCCCCTCCTCACATCTCAGTTTCCATCCTGACAGTGTAATTAGTCCACAGGCTCCTAATTGTTTGGGGATAAAGCAATGACCTGCTCAAGGGAAACGTTAATCCTAATCAAAGACATCTGAGCACTTGATCATGTAGGTGAGAGCTGTGTAACTATTACTGAGCTCAGAGTCACTCAGGTTTGCCTTAGGTATTAGTAATTGTTATAAATCTATATAATTATATATAATCTGTATTATTTATCCAAATTATTTTTCATAATCACAAAATGAGATAATAGCTGTATTTTACAGGTGGTCATTTAACAAATATATTCCAAATTGAAGTGTGGAATATATTAACAGCATTTATTAAATGTTTTAATATATTTGTTAATGTATATTCTTTTCTATAAACAGCCTAATGTTGATTCAAAGGTACCCAAAATGAATGGAGTCAGGCACTTTAACCTGAATTGCTCAGCTACAGCTAATCATTGCTTTCACAAGCTGGACAACTTCCAAAGTGTCACTATTGTTCTAGGTACATTATCTGGTTACAGATGAAACAATCATCACATAATATTTTTGGCAAAATCAGCCTCATATCCTCTCACAATTTCCTGCATGTGCTGATTTAAAAGGATTCAGAATAGAGTCATAACAAGCATCAGAAGACCCTTGTTCATTTGAGTAAAGTTTGGCCCACCATCCCCTGGCCCACATATTTAATGTAGACTGGCGTTGAAACAGCGTGTGATACACCAGCCGTTTGGCCACTTGTTATTATGCCACCCAGACAAAAGAGCTATTTATTGCAAATCGAACAGCCCCAGGGCAGGCAGTGAATTTAGGGTGGGAGCAGGTGGGGTGTTATGGAGCAAATCTGGCAGACTTTAGACTATCAGACCAGCTCCAAATGAGTGGTGTGTATTGCATTCAGCTATTTAAACTTGTTTCTATATAAAGTTGTGGATGTATGTGAGGTTAGAAATCAACTGAAAATGTTAGGCTCTTTTGTTATTTATTATGGCAGCTGTTCCCAAACTTTCCAGTAAAGCTCTCTTATGCTAACAAAAAACAAAAAATTCAGCCCTTTAAAATTTCAGACCTAAAAAAATGGGTGTTCTGGGGAAATATAAAAATAGAAATAGCCTTCAGGCAGATCCCCCGGCTTGATCCAGTCCTGTGGCTCTACAGCATAAATTACATCTGATAGCCTTTGTATAAGGTAATGGATGGCTTTTAGGAAACAGTTCAGCTTTCTAAAATC
Source organism: Pangasius sanitwongsei (assembly GCA_037576675.1). Classification (NCBI taxonomy): domain Eukaryota; kingdom Metazoa; phylum Chordata; class Actinopteri; order Siluriformes; family Pangasiidae; genus Pangasius; species Pangasius sanitwongsei. The sequence continues at coordinate 14,552,570 of CM075012.1, forward strand.
TAGAATTGTTTGGAGGCTGCCATCCTTCTTCTGAACAAGAATGTAAACTGAGTAGAATCCGTTTACCTGAACTATATTCTCTGTCCAAGAGGGAATAAACTTTATGGGTGTGACAATCTTGTTGGGGTCTGATATCAATGAGGCCTTTGTCAACAGGCCCATTGTCATATGAGTTATGTAAATAGTTAAACCATACACATTTCCATATTTAAGCTACTTTGACCTACACATATTTAAAATCCAGTAACATGGCCAGTCAAAATTGGGTTCAAAACTCACAGCAGTGTATGACCATCTATTAGTGTATAGCTTGTATGAAAATGCCTTATTTGACACCGTACTTTCTAAATGCTTGACATCATGTATACTGCACAAATGTCATTCATCTCATTCCTAAGAACATGGGTTAAGGTCAAATAACTCTCAGTACTGCTAGCATTTTTTTGCTTCTGTATGCAGCCACAGACATTTTGTCTGGGCAGATAGACCTTGGGTTCTTTCGTTAAGGGCTTAGAGATATCGTTTGACATTGTAGGGATGGGGAAGCACTGGTCCAGTGTAAATATAGCCAAATTGAGTTGATCTTTTGGTTTTGTTCCCTCTGCGGTCACTGTGCAGTTTCATTGACTTCTTGGTCCCAGAGGGAGTCCAGAGAATCAGCAGAGGTCAAACTGGAGTCTCTAAGGGGAGCGACAGCAACCTCTCATTCTCCTTTAAAATGACTTATCACGCCTCAAGCTACATCACAATGCATATGGCACCTGAAAATTCTGGGCAAACTGGTATTCATATTTGATCCATGAATCAGAAAGTATCAGCATGTAAAATCTATGAAAGGCTGTTTTAACTGATTGATAGTGGATCCACATCAGAGCTTATATATAGTACAATATTACTATAGAAAGCCTGTAAAGCACATTCATCGCATTAATTAAATAAACACTGTTCACAGTACATGCAGTATTGCGCATTTATTCAGCATGTACTGAGGAGTCTGGACAGTATTACGTCAATACATTCACTGTATGCTATTGAGATGTTTGTTCATTGCTATCTTTGTTATGGCTGTGTCATGATGGTGACCCATAAATACCCTTTTGTTAGTCAGCAGTTGTTCAGCCTAGTTTTCTTCACTCAAAACACACATTTCAACCTGCCATTATTATGTTAATAGACAATACTCACTGAAATGCTGGATTCGCGAAAAACATCCAGTGTTTGGATGTTGCTTCCATTGCTTCCAATGCTTCATTAACAACAGCCATATCTATAGATGGCCAAGTTGTACAGGAAAGTATTTTTATTTGATTAATTTTGATAAGGCAGTTGCTGAAGTGTAAATTAAAATTAAAACCATGTGTCTTTTAGATTTCCACATACCAGTCAAAGCTATGACAAAAACTATGAGAAAATGACTGTGAAATTTTGGTCCATGCCAAGTGAGAAATTGATGACTTTCACACCACTTTGTCAGAGACGTGTTCCATGTTATCAGACTGGCTCTCTTTACTAGCCGGTGGGATGGCAGAAAGCACTCTGGAGTTTTCTAATGAGACTCGACTGTAATTAGTAAGACACACTGGCTTAAAGGCTGAGTGTGTCTGAGTTTGTATGATGCATAGGGTGCCTTTTTATATTGTATGACTATTCCTGTGATTACAACTAGAAGATAAATGTCACCATTTTGCAGCTCTATACATTTGAATCTTGGGAGTTAGTGCAGTACATTTAATCAAATTAGCTTTTTTGAAAAATGCCATCACACACCACTACTATGGTACTGTATGTCAATGTTAGTAGACATTTCTTTTTTACACGATTTTCTCTTAATTCTCAGCAGGTGCCATATGTGTATATGTGTGTGTAGGCATACTTACTGCACATGACCATCACAAAGTTGTGTGCTTGTGAGCGTCCTCATGTTTGTGTGTATATGCGCATGCACTGGTGAGGTTACACAGGGCACCAGGGCTCCAGATGGGTTAATAGGAAGCTTAGTTATATGATTACAATGAAACAATGTCAGCTTCTGATTTGGTAGTGACTGCCCCCAAGCCCATAAGAAGGATCTCACATTCATGCTGACCCTGGGGGGAAAGGGAGTGGTGACAACCGGCAACGTGCTTCCAGTTACACCTCACTCTGAACATCCCTGATTCATACAGCACAATCTGCCACTCTGTGTGCGTGTACATCTGTTAATCCCATTACTGAACCAGTTAATTCAGAATGCTCAGATCTGTGCAAAAAGTGGAGCCAATGAAATAGTGCAATGTGGACATATCATATTTGCTTGTTTCTCCACATGTAAGGGTAAACGATAGTGTATGTGCATATATATCAACACCTTGAAAATAGGTTCTATATGACTTTTTTGGCAAATATGAGTAAATGTTATAAACATTTGCAAGCCACTGAATCAGGGCTGTTCAGTAAGGGTTGCAGGGACGAATGTTCAAAGTTTAAAAAAGGGGCACATAAATGAAGATTTTAAAACACCAAGTACAGCATCTTACTGAACTCTAGCAACCAATATTAAAAGCGGAACATAAACCTACCCTTATTATATGATTAAATTGGCTTTTATCAAATTATATAATATAATTAATATCTTGAATAATGAAAGACTATATGACGCACATAAAAAATATGGGTGTGTTCCGAAGGTGTTTTCTCGGCCCGCTCCCAGTAATCCACATGTTTTAACGATTTGTCGTATATCAAATTTTAAGATCAGAGAATGCCTCCAGCATTAAAACATATGAAGAAGCATAAGTTTATAGTCATGTGAACATGAAGTACACAAACGCAGAAAGCCCTGTTAGGACAATTTATCAGAACACTGGGATGGGCTCCAGATCCATGGGCCTGAATGATTTTAAACACAATAAACTCACCTTTTCCACATATTAGAGCTGCAGGGAAATGCAGATCATGTGACATAAACTCAAGAAAGAGCAGTCAAGGCCTTTTATTTACAGATAAATTATTTTTGGTTGAAACTTTTTCTCCTGATAAAAGTCTCAGGCAAACCTTTCCCAAAAAAATGCAAATAAAATAAAGATTTCAAATAGGCACTCTGGACATGCTTGAGTGCCCCCACACCTCCTCACACACTTACAGAGTATAGAAAAGAACAGCAAAATATTGCTTGAAAGTTTTTTGTTTTTTTAAGTTGACATTATTGTGGACAAACGTTATGGAGCATATATTAAATCCAACTTTTCATTTAGAATTGTATTATTTCACTTTCTTGACACGCAGAAAGCATTGTTAAATGTACATTTAGAGAAACACACACACACACTCCTGCACACTCCTTCCACGGCGCCTGTCCGTCAGAGGGCAGGCTGAGATGGACTGGGAATTTGGTGGTCATGGGCAGAGACAACAGCTCCGCTAATTAAATTCTGCCAGGTTAATCCCTCTGTGTCCCCTACACTCACTCTTTATCCCATACACGCTTAGGGAGGGAGCAAGGGAGGGGCAAAGACAAACAATCAACACTCATCATTGACAATGGCAGTAAAAAAAATAGTTATATGTAAGAAAAACAATTAGAAAACAGCAGGCATTAGGAAATAAACAATGGACCACTTGGGTTGAGTTACTGTTATGAGAAGGACAGATGAGTGGCATGTTAACAAGCAAACTAATGAAGTTTGTGCTACTAGAACAAATTTAATGTTAAATCTGAAAGATAAAGAAAGCAGCATATTAGAGACCACTTTTCAGACAGAAAACATAATGAAGGCTGCTGAGTTTTGCTGCAAAAATAAGAAGCAACTGCGACGGTCAAAGTCTCCAGAAGAACTGTGGCTGGTTCTGCATGATGCTCTGTAAAACGTACAGCTCATTTCCTTATAAAATTGCACAAATTGTACCTGAGGCTACTAATTTTTTTTTTTACCAAAGGGTCGTCACACAAAATACTGATTCATTTGTTTCATTTATTACTGTTTACTGCTTTTTATAGTTATTTTTTAATGTAGAAACATTTAGAAACATTATTTTTGAAGGCATCATGGCTCTACAGCATTTCTTTGCCTACAAGCCAATACTGTATATATATATATATATATATATATATATATATATATATATATATATATATATATACATACACTGTCCACTTTATTAGGAACACCTGTACACCTGCTCATTTATGCAGTTATCCAATCAGCCAATCATGTGACAGCAGCACAATGCATAAAATCATCCAGATACAGGTAAAGAGCTTCAGTTAATGTTCACATCAAACATCAGAATCGTGAAAAAAATGTGATCTCTGTGACTTTAAGTATGTCATGGTTGATAGTGTCAGATGGGCTGGTTTGAGCATTTCAGAAACTGTTGATCTGGGAATTTCACACACAACAATCTCTAAAACAAAAACACTGAGTGAGTGACAGTTCTGTGGGTGGAAATTGTTGATAAGAGAGGTCAGAGGAAAAAGGCTAGATTGGTTCAAGATGCCAGGAAGGATAAAGTAACATAAATAATCACTCTTTACAACTGTGGTGAGCAAAAAAGCGTCTCAGTATGCACAAAACATCAAACCATGAGGTGGATGGGCTACAAGACCACATTGGGTTCCACTCCTGTCAGCCAAGAACAAGAATCTGAGGCTATCATGGGCACAGAGTCACCAAAACTGAAGACTGAAAAAACACCAGGCCTTTTGGTGTTCCTGAGCTCGCCAGTACATTCCTTCTTTTTAAGAATGTATCAAATTGTCATTCAGATTTGCTACTCCTAAAGCTTATGCTATCTCTCTGATAGGTCTGTTTTTTTTTTTTTTTCAAATCCATTGTGGTGGTGTACAGAGGCAAAATTACGAAAATTGTGTCAAGTTGTGAAAATATACAGTCCCCTCCGGATTGAATATGAGATGATAGAATTTTCTAATATTTACATCCAGATCCATTAGATAATTTTAGGTGAGTAAACGTATTAGAACAGATAGTTTTAAAGTAAATTAAAGTAAATAACACTTAATATTTGGTTGCATGTTCCTTGCTTGCAATAACTGCATCACCAAACTGTTCTTCCTGCATTCTTCCTTTATGATGCTTTTCCTGGCTTGTTCTGCAGCTTCTTTTCTTGTTTTTTGTTTTGGGAGATTTCTCCCCTCATTCTCCTCTTCAGGAGGTGAAATGCGTGCTCAATTTGGTTAATTGGGTCACAAACATCTAAAACCTTCCACCTTTTCCCCCCCTAATGAAGTCCTTTGTTGTGTTTTCAGTGTGTTGGTCATTGTCTTGCTGCATGATGGAGTTCCTCCCAATTAGATTGGATGCATTTCTCTGTAAATTGGCAGACAGAATGTTTCTGTAGACTCCTTAATTCATTCTGCTGCTACCATCATGAATTATATCATCAATAAAGATTACTGAGCCCATTCTAGAAGCAGCCATGCAAGCCCAAGCCATGACACTACCTCCACCATGATTGACCAGTGAGCTTGTATGTTTTGCTTCATGAGCAGATCCTTGTTTTCTCCACACTTTATTAGAGGTTAATCTTAGTTCCAGAATTTCTGTCGCTCATCTCTGTATTTCTTTGCGAATTCCAAACTGGTTTTCCAATTCTTACTGTTTATGAGTGGTTTGCATCTTGTGATTTGGCCTCTATATTTCTGCTCTCGAAGTCTTCTTCAGATGGTGGATTGTGATATCTTCACACCTGCCCTGTGGAGGTTGTTGGTGATGTCACTGGCTGTTGTTTTGGGGCTTTTCTTCACAGTTCTCACAATGTTTCTGTCATCTACTGCTGTTGTTTTCCTTGGTGACCTGTTCGATGTCTGGTTGTTAGTAGTGGTTTCTTTCTTTTTCAGTGGTTTCTTTCTTTTTGAGGACATTCAAAATTGTTGTATTGGCTATGCCCAATGCTTGTACATTGGCTCTGATCAATTTCCCCTCTTTTCTAAGCTCCAAAATGGCTTGTTTTTTCCCATAGACAATTCTCTGGTCTTCATGTTGGTTTATCTGTTTTAACAAATGCAGTCGTCACAGGTGAAACTAATGGCTCAAACCAAGAGTAAACATTCAGAGCTATTAACTGTTTAAACAATCAATCTAACAGGGAACACCTGAACAACAAGAAACACCTGTCAGTCACATGTTCCAATATTTTTGATCACTTGGAAAATGGGTGGTTCAAACAAAAGGTGCCATGTTTTAAGTTGTTTAATGAGAGAATGCAATATAATACATAGTGAGGAGTGATGGATTTTTTAGCTTTTGATTGATGGTCAAGTGATTTATCTTGTTGTGGAATTTGTATCGTTATCCAATTGCAAAGTTGTGTTAACTAACGAGATAATGAAATCTGAGCAATAGGTAACAAGTTATGTTTAGTGTGTTTTTGTGTATTTTTGTTCTTAAACCTTGGTTGTTTCACTGTCATTTGTATTTGTATTATTTTAGTAAAAAGACAAGATAGTTTTGTTCTATGTGCTGTATTTTACCAAAAAAAACCAAAAACAAATAAATTTACAGTTTTGAGAAGCCGGTCTATTTGTTAAACATTAGTACCTCTATGCATTCAAAACTCTAGTCCATTCAAAAGTCTATGCATCTTTATGACAGGTAATAAAAAATGTCACACCATAGTCTTCTAACATACAGTATATAATTGAGGTCTGTGGGTCTAGCTAAGGTTGCCAAACAGTCACTGTGTCTGAAGAACATATTACTGACATACTCTGATCAGTTTTTTTCCCAGTATCATTAAATCAAGAACAAAAATTAATAAGGTGAATGAGTGCATGAATGTGTGCTTGCATGGTGCCCTGCAATGGACTGGCATCAGAACACTAGAACATCAATTATTGAGTCTTGAAGGTAACTAGCAAAAACACATCAGAAAATTCTAATCAAAAAGGGTAACCTTCTACCCCACCACAGGAGACACATTGTTCGGCCTGCAGAGAGAGGCCATGTCATTGCTTGCAATGCTTATACACACACCTCCAGCTGTTGGCCCTTGGTCCCACTGGACTGGTCAGTCTTAGAGAACCAGTGATTTACTGACCTCTTCCACATGATGGCTGTTTTGAGTAGCTCGTTCACTTTATTACATGAGACTGGGCTACCTAGGGGTTGTAAAATATGCTACTCACTGAGATTGTTCTAGAAAGGTGTAATTTCTACTGACATTTTCTTAGTACCTAGTGTTTGGAATATCTTAAGAATCTTAAGAATATCTTATTAGTGTCTTTACTACAACTGGGTGCTTCCACACTTCTGTGGGCTGGGTGGTGAGTGTGTTCCTGTGTGTGAGTGAGCATGCGCAGTTTGTGTGCCTCTGTAGCGGGTATGCTCAGAGGTGTAATGTCTGATTAGGGGATTACAGGGGAAGTGCTTCTTCGCAGTTCTCTGAGAAACAATTATTAACATGTTGGTGTCTCTAATCCTGGATAAACACAGCTTTTCAAGAACAACGGAGAGGTTCTCTCTCTCTCTTTCCTCCCTCTCTATTCTCCTCTTTAAATCCATCTCTAAACCCCCATAGTCAGTTGAACTCCAAAGCCTAACCAGTTGAACACACATGGCACCTGCACTAAACAGAGCATTAATACTTTGCACATGTTGCACCTAAAATTCTCCCCCCACCCCCCACCCCCCACTACAGCAGTCCAGCAGGTAAAGCGGACACAACAGGAGGACATAGTTAGGTTGGGGACAGAATGGATTAATTGTGCTTGGGAAGCTTGTTTTAAAGGGCACTGGGTTGAAGATGTTTACAGTATGTAATATTTTGTTTGTACACCTCTAGTTTAATCAGCTTTCTGGTGCAGGGAGGAGATTTTCCTGAGTGTTGGGAAAACTGTGCTAACAGGTAGAAGAGAGACGGCGCCTTCTGCTCCTCCTCCACCAGCCTCATAACACTGTTCAAATAGCATGTCCAACAAACAAAAGAAGGATGTCTCATACCACAGTGCTGTTGAATTGTCAAATCTAATTGGACAGCAGCTCTGACAATAGAGCCAGCTGCAAGGCAAATAAGAGGTTTTCTATTAATATGCTCATTCTAATATGTTATAATGCACAGGGACTTGTATCCTGGATGCTCCACATAATCTAAGCCTAATAATGAAAAGATATTTTAATATGTTGTTATTTAACAAAGAAAAACATAATCATTATATGCAGAAGCTTTCTGTAAGGTCAGCACTTTGTAACAATCAGTAAGTTTTCCACCACAGGAGAGTCTTTGGGACAGAGAGAGCCACTGTTTATAGCTGCTACAACATAAAAGATAAACAGACCTTAACTTCTCACAGACGTTCCACAACATTAAATGTAACTATAAACAGTTAAAAGGTATTTAATGTAACATTCACTAATAAAAAAAAAAAAATTAATTCTTGGCAAATCACTGTGGTAGTAAAGAGTAATAAAACACAGCTAGGAGTGCTATTATAGGAAAATAATCAACACACAGGTAATTTGAAGTGGCCCGACACAAAGTGTATTTACTGTTACCAACCTGAAGTTGATTAATTTCCAATAATTGATTATTATGTTTGATGGCAATATTACAAGCTAGTGAGTGTGAAGGACTCGAACACATCAGAACCACAGTGTGCAAGACTGCACACTCTCACTCACTCACTCTCAACTGATGGACTTGATGGAAAGGTAGCCTGCAGCTCTGAAATCAGACACAGACAGGTGATCAAAACAGCCCATTAGTCTCCATTTACACACTCTCACTGTCACACACACCTCAATCTGCTGACTATTCCAACACTAGCATGGGAAACACTTTGAAGAGTTCAAAACGGAATTCCATTGCTGTTGCGAGTGGTAACAGGCGAGCATGTTAAGCATCTTTCCACAGGTTCAAATGAAATTAGTGTCAAAGTGTAATTCAGTGCTGAGCAGTCATGACTACAGTATTTATTCAGCCCATTATCCCCCATTGTTTATACAGTGTGATTGTGATAATCCTTATGCCTTTTTACCCTTGTTTTTTTTTTACTCACAAAGTGATAATAGACTGTCATGATGTTTAGTACACAACTGTACATATCTGTGGTTCTTAAAGTGAGGTCTGGGGAGGTCTGGGGACATCTGTGGCCATGAAGCATAGCGATTTTTAGGATTTTTTTTGTTACAGTGGTGGAAATCACCACCAATTTCAAAGTTACTATGATTACTTTTCAATTTCAAGAACATGTTGCCTTATCAAACCTCTTGGAATTTATAAATAGTTCGATAATGAACTGGTTTTAACGTCTTCACACTAACTTACTCACTCATTAGGCTAAACACCAGAGCTGTGGTACTAACAAGTGATGAGTCTATTCACCAGTGTTCATGTGTGAGATCTGTACTGTGTCAGTGGAAGCATTTAGCAGAATGTCCAGTCTTACACTGTTCTTAATACAGACAATGGGGAGAAATTACAAAGGTACTTGGCAGCTTTTTGTTGACTTTAAATAATCCAGCATTAATAACCGCAAAAACATTAAATGACTGGGCCAGAGAGGTACATGATGCAGAAGTTACACATTCAAGAACATTTTGGATTATGAAACTTACGCATGGTATACACATGTAAACACATGGAATTTCAACAGAATAAAAATGTCCATGAAAACACCAGTGTGAAGAGAAGGTTGAAAATTACAGGGCATATGTTTGTGTATGAGTTCCACATATAAGTATACACACAGGTTCAGACAGATGTCAGGCAAAAATTAAGAGGAAACATAATTACAAAGAAACACAATACAGTATACAAACACCTCGCAATACCCAAAAGCAATCACCCTGACATACACACCTTACCACCGTTAATCCCCTAGACACTGGAAAGCACACACACAAACACATACTCATGCAAACTCTCTCACACATGCACACAAACACAGAGTCAGTGTGTTTATCACAGTGTGCAGGCTACCAGAACCCGTTAGTCTAATTCCGTTTGTGTGTTTAGATTCGTTTTGCTTTAATCTCCTCTTGTTTGTGCACATCTGCAGGAACAGCATTCTGGGAGAGGGGGAGGGGTGGTTCCAAAAGAAAGATGCCATAAATGTAAATGTAAATGTAAAGATGGGTACGGGTGAGAGAGAGAGAGATAGAGAGAAAGAGAAGAGATAGAACAAGGGAGCAAACTCCAGTACGTACATAAAGTGGTATGGCCACAGGATCAGGAGACAGATGCAATCCAACTTCTGTACATTGCTTTTGTTCAGTTTCCATTCAAGAATTCACATCACTAAATCATGTGAAAATGTGTGATAATACAAAAGCTTGATTTTGGAATGGAGTTCCAAATGTTTTAGTCTCAGTAGTTAAGCAATCAACTCCAGTATACTTGGCACTGTGTAAGAGAACGGTTGTATAAACATATAAAATATTCTACTTAAATTATTGGAAAATAATAAATACTTTACAAAAAAAAGAATTACAAAAAATAATTCTCAAAAGAACTTTTTCTATTATAAATGTAAAAAAACTGTTGACACAGAAATATTTTAAATTAATTCTAGAAAGTAGTCATCCTTGAAAAATATTTTAAAATTGCTCAGTTTCTAGAAACTCTTTTGTTACCTTGAACACACACAATCCCTTAGACATCCATTCTCATGAGAAAAAATAAAGAACATTATACACAAACTAAATAATAGATGTTAACATGTTAACAGGTCAGTTAACAGATATAAAACTATGCATAAACATTCATTTATTCATCTTCAGGAACAGCTTTAATCTGGTCAGGGCCACAGCTAATCTAGAGCCTATCCCAGCAACCAGCCCATCACAGGGCACCATGCACAATCATGCACTCATTTGTACCTATTGGCAATTTAGTGTAGCGAGGAAACCGGAGAACCCAGAGGAAACCAAAAGAACATGGGGAGAACATGTGAAACTCTGTAAAGACCTATGAGTATAGGAGATGTTCTGCCTGGAGAACTAGGCCAAGATCCCTGTTCAAGTGTTTCCAACCTTTTTAGACATTCCAGGAAAAGGCTCACTGCTTCTGCTCTACAAGAGAGGAGGCTTCACCACATATTAATTAATATTAAAATCCGTGTTCTTATAGATAACCATGCCAATAAACCATCAGGTGTCACTAAGAGACAACTATTCACACCCACTGTAGGGAATATACATGTTACCATTTGACTAAATACTGTATCTGATTCACAACAATTACAAATATAAAGCAAAGTGTGTGTACGGTATATTAAGTGTAATTTCCAAAAAAAGAATTTCCAGCAGCATAAATGATGTTCATTTCCTGGTAGTGCACTCAGACTTTGTGATCATACTGTAGGGTGTTACAGTCTCAGCAATATGCAGACCAGCAGCAGTAACCAGGAGGTTCTCAGCTCAGAGAAGAGCAGAGCACATTGGCCAGGCCTTCAGGCTTCTGGAAGTCTCTTCAGTCTGTCACACACAACTCACAACACAGGCTCCACCACCAACACAGCATTACAGGCCTGTTACACAGCATTACAGCACATCTTATTATCCTGCTGAACTCTCTTCATTAGCCCAATTGGATCCTGGGATTTCCATTTGTAAATGGGGAGCTTTTTAGATTAGCTGGTGTCGGCCATTATGACACATTCTCTAAACGTTCCCCCATCGGCACGATTAGCTCCTGTCTGTCAGGCTGGAAATGTAAACTTTTCAAAATGTGATTCATCCCTTTAAGCCTTTCACAAATATTTTCCACAAGAAACGGTAAAAAAACTGTCAACGAAGCAATCCCTGTTTCAATGTTTGTCATCATTATGAATCATAAACTACTGAAACTATGCAATGTAAACCAACCTTGTTAATCCTTATCACTGATGCATTTATCATTTGCCTCACTACAGCTGGGATGGTGGAGGGGACATGAGCATTGTGTACTGCTCAGGCTGAAGATGTTCTAATGTAGAATGTGTGGATGCAGTCTTACTTGGACCAAAAATGTTTGGCTATGTACAGTCAATAAATATCCACAATAAGACATTTTTATAATTTTGGGCACCATAAAATTGTAGGGGTACATGTCAGTACTAAAATTGCACTATTACCCTGTGTTGACAGTCAAGAGTTTGCACTCATTCTGGTTCTCTTTTTCTCGCTCATTTACAGCCTCTCGTTTACAGTCTCCCTCTCTTTTCCCGGTGGAAGGCAGGCTGCTGTTCCTCCCCAGGCTGGCATTCAGACACGGCCACAGCTCCAGTAGCACCAACGCACACTGAGGCAGCAAATTATGAAAATGTGGCTCTGTGTCCTCAATGGCACCACACTTCCTTAATGTGGCACAAAATTAGAACCTGAGGGTGAGAGAGAGGAGCCCGTTTAATTGGAAAAACTGCTCTAGGCCTACACACATGAACACAAACACACAAACACACACACACACACTTTCTCTCTCTCTCTCTCTGTGTCCCCCCCCCCCCCCCCACACACACACACTTAAAGTAATTCATTGCATGAAAGCTGTGATATCATCTCTTACCCACCAACAGTGCACTCTCATCTATAAGGCACCTCTGCTGAGAGCCGTAGGCATTCATAAAGGTGTCTAATGTGTGAGTTTACCCTCAATTATTTAAAAAGCCCTTTACAGAGATCACATAATGAGGGCACTCTCTCTCTCTCTTCAAGAGACAAAAACATTTCTCCTAAAGGGGTCTCATTTGTTTACTCAAAATGTCTCCAGTTATGTTTGATATTCCTATAAATGTCACACTGGTATTATCACAGTGAGACATAGTGCAAGCATCTGTTTCAAATTGTGCACATCAAAACAGTTACATTTGTCATGTTTCATTTGCTTAAACATGCAAGCAGGTGCACTGGGGCACAGGCATGCACACATACACTCACACCTGTATATAATTCATCAAAAGGAGGAAGCCCATTGTCTAAGCCCCCTTTGGCCATTGAATGCCAGTTATTCAGCCACGCTTCTTCCTGCGTCCTGCAGTGCTGTGGTGAGGCCTCACTCTCAGGTGTGCCCAAAGACCCGGGACTGAGATTCCCACTGGTACCTACCCACCCAACCACCCCAAAACCTCCTTCCTCCTCCAGCCTACAGCCTCCCACTCCAACCAGGCTAGTATTAACTAAAGGTTCAAGAATCATCACAGAAATTTGAGTACCAATTCCTGCCTCTTCTTAAACCACACTATACCCATCGCTATTGTTTAATAGATTTAAGGTTTATTGAAGCAAGCAATGGATGAAAATAATAGTTGGAAGATGGGGGTGACATGGAGGCCAGGGTTTCACCTTCACATAGGCTATGAGCACAATAGTATGCTATTTTAATCTTGGTTATTACTGATTTCTTTTCTTTTATATTAAAGGATTAACAGATCTGGGGTCTTATAAGTGAGATGTACAGTAAGGGTTTAAAAGTCTGAGTCAAATGACAAGAACTGTTTTTTTTTTTCATAAATATCTGTATAAACTATAATCATTTAATAAATATACAAATTATTTGCTTATGATTTTCTGATTGGTTTGGTTATGATATATCTTAAACAAGATTATACAATGAAACTATCTAATACTGATATTGTATCAGAAATAATGCATAGAGGACTATATTAACTGAGTCAGTGTTGAGTGTTGGGTTAAAAGATCAGTATCCGTAATATTTTGTATTAGTTTTTTAACAGTGATGAGATAAAAGCAGTCCTTGGTGATGGATTCAGACTTTTGGAATTTTATATAGGGATCACATGGTCTTTCCTCTGTCCCCTTCCTGCAGCTCATCAGTGGTATAAAGTACAAATCCACATGTCCACACACACACACACCTGCATAAGTGGACATAAGTTTCATCTCAACTCCATAACAGTGGCTAGCTCTGGATAGTCTCTTTCCTTCCTCTTTGCTCCCTCCCTCCCATCCTTCCAAGTCAGTGGAAGGAGAGGAGATAGGCCCTGCAGCTAAAGCCTTCTTTTTAGCACGCCGCTGGCGCAGTCTATCAGCAAGGCACAGCAAGCGGAGGTGTCGCTTCTTCTCTGGCATTTCGGACAGTATCAACTCCTCTCTGGGTGCGGGGGGGAAAAAAGAAAAACAGAAGGGTATTATCAGGGAGGGATGAGTACAGCTAAGGCATTTTTGTCTTTTTATTCTCCTCCTAAGCCCCAGGCTGTGCTCCCAATCCGATTGGTCGATACAGCCAGGGATGTAAATGAAATGCAAAGAGCAAAAAGGCTGGCTTCCCATTGCCACTGTGTAATGTGTCTGTTCCACTGCAACTCTCTCTTGCTCTCTCTTTTGGCTCTTGCTTCCATTTCAGTGCCACATTCTCTCTCTGTTCTTTTGGATCTACGTCTTTGTTGTGCTTTGAGTAATGTCTTTCTGTCCATACCACTACTGACCAGTTTGTTTACTCTGATCCCATCATGCTCGACTCCAGCCCTGCACTCTCTTCTTTCACCATCTCTTACTTTCTCTCTTCATCCACCCTCCCCACCCCCACCTCCTGCTGGCTGGGCTCTCCACTCTTATCTGCTCAGGCGGCCCACATTCCAGTGTTGCCGTGGCGCCCTGCCTGCATCCATGGTCACGGCGATTCCATGGGTTCCCACAATCCCCGAGATGAGAGAGGGAGAAACACAGCAGCAATGAAAAATGATGAGAAGAGAGAGAGAGAGACGGATGCAAAGAAACAGACAAGTCAAGAAGACAGAAATCAAGCTCAAATTACTGTATATGTGACTATTTTTAAAGACACTTCGCAAAGAAGCAGCACTCTGGTATATGGGCAAAACAAAATTCAGGTATGTAACATTCAGGTAGAAATTGTGTGTATGTGTAGTTTGCAGGAAGGCTGCAACATATACTGCATTCTCAGATCACACCATCATGGATTACAAGCCTGAACCAATGCCTTAACAAGATTTCTGAATATAAAATAAACAGACTCATCAAATCCATTGGCACGTGGAGTTTAAAGGAGTTGTGAATGCACTGTGCAATGGAAACTGATAGAGGAAAAAGAGAAAATGATGGGACATTTCAAGAGGTTGTCCCCAGATTAGTGGGCCCTTCTTAATCTCCTTTGGCTGGTCCCAAATTGGGTTGCCTTCCAATCTCAATCCCAGACTGCTGTGCTCCTAATGTGGGAGCCAGATACACATGACAGCAGGAGGGAAAAGGATAATTATGAGTGAGTGAGAGGGAGAGAGAAAGTGAAAGAGACAGAAAGAGATGGTTCATTAATAAAATAAACACTGGTATAATATCAATTTATTTTGGTACAAAAATAACACACATTCTGAGTAATTCAAACTGAAAACAAACATTATTTTTCAAAATGTTTTACCTCTACCTGGTCCACTTAACAGTATTTCATCTCACCTTACAAAATACCTCCCAGCATCTCATGACAACAGTGCTCTATTAGAAAATTCTGTCTAATATTTTTTCAAAAGTTATTACAACACCTACTGTGTGTTTGCAAAACAAAAGATATTAAGATAAGATATTCCAAAAATGGTAAGATCATATGGCTTTTTAAGACAATGGCTTTCATCAACACCTAACTGATGGTATCATCATATAGCCAAATAAAAGCAGGTAGCTCAGTTTATCCATTAAGTGCTACATCAGTACTAAAACAAACCACCATATACTGGCATCAATCGGCACCACTGACCTGTATGATTCTCACTGAAATTGGCTGGTTTGATCTTTCATTCTTTCTGCTTCTTTAACCTGATTTTCACCTGCTTCTGTATCAGGAATTCCTTTCTTGTTGGAGTTCCTATTCCCTCAAACAGTACAGCTATATATGTTAAAGCGTGTTCATATTTTCTGAAGTTTCTGAAGTTTTATAGTGGTGTATGTTGTGTTTTTCTGTGTGAGTCCCTGAGTTTGTCCCTCTCCTTGCTGAGGTGTGTGATGGCGGAACGGATGGCACTGCTTTGAGGGTCCATGGGTTCTCTCTCAATATACCGGCTGAAGTGATGAATACTGTGGTTCAGAAGAGACTCTAGCCCATGACGTCCTCCTCCTAAACGGAGCAAGCGCTCAGCAGCCAAAGCCAGATTCTTATCCCAATTAGCAGGATAGTCCATCTGGGCACCCACAATTTGACAATAAATCTATAAATAAAAAAAGGGTAAAATGCTAAAAATAGAGATTGGATTGCAAAAAATAAAAATAAAAAAGAGTCAGAGATGCTATCACAATCAAAAATGTTAGAAAAGCATAATTAGGTGGCCGAGTGATATTTACTGTTGTACTGTTACGTGACTCACTGTTGTATATATATATCGGTAAAAGACAATAAGTAATGCTGTTTCTCTTGTTTTTAGATGTAATTATTTGGTGAATTCCAGAGGATCTTAAGTCTTGTGGACAGCAAGGTGCATAATGGCTTCCTTTTACACTTCCTGTTTTTAAACAAAAACCTGTCATAAATGGAAACCATTAAGTATGTCCTCAACAAACAAGCAAATAACACTGAGTGTAACTAGAATGCATTTAGATACATAATGAGAAAAGTACATCAGTGAATAAGCTTAGAACCTAAAACAAATTAAAGACATTAAAATAAAATTAGGACGTTAGAATCAATTCTTTATCAGCTATACTGGCTAAAACTAGCAGATTCACTCTGTCATACTCACATTGTAAGAGAGCTCATAGAGGTGAGCCTGACCCCCTCCCTCCATCCTCTCAGCAAGGTCAAAGAGAAAGAATGCCATTTTCATCCTATAAAATCAACCACAGAAATGGATGTCTTCTTGTTCTAGAAATTAGATTCTAATTCTGTGAACATGGCACACACTGAGATCAAGCGTAATTGCCTGTGGCTTGCTGGACAATAAGATAACAGTGATAGTGGAAAGCATTACCTGGCCTGCCACATTTCCTCATTGGCTACTCGCTCCCATGAGCCAGGAGGAAAGCTACAATGGAAGATCACAAATAACAGCAATACTGTGATATGTGAAAGTTGTAAATATGAGTCCAGCTTTTGTTTTTTTGGCTTTTTTTCTTCATTCTACTACCCCGCATATCCTTATATCTATATAGTACTTTCTTCACATCGTATAATTTTTTTCCACATTATTTGACCCTAGTATTAAAAATAAATAAGACATCAAAGACAACTGTAATTCTTTCATATTATTTTACAAATGTAGTAAGTTTAGAGAATAAATACATTTTAAAAAGCACTGAGTATGTCAGTGGTATCAGGCTCTCATGTCCACGTTTCTGTTGGCAGAAACGAGCAATCCAGAAGATCCTCGTAAAAGCATGTGACAGCTGATATTCAGTGCCTGCAATCTTTAAAAGCACTCCCATGTGCAAAATGACCCACATATTTCTGCACTTCTTCCGTTCCATTTCATCGCGGATAACCATGCGGCCTCTCCTTCAAAGGAATATTTTAGCATGTGACTTCCCAGCTAATATTTGGCTGCCAGGCAGGGACAGACACGCTTGTAGCGGCCGAGAGGAGAGTAATGTCACACTATTCAACCCCGATTAGCTTGCTGAATACCAGGCAGGCACGCAGAGCCTCAGCGCAGAGGACTAGAACTAATTTCACTTTATACGGACGTATCGGCACGCTGCAGTTTAGAAAGTCATTAGGGTGGGGTCAGCAGACTAATAACGACTTTGAAGCTGGAGACGATGGCTGCCTTCCCAGCAGGACCCCAGTGCAGTGGTTAAGTGGAGACTGAAGTGAGTGGAGAATGAAGTGAGAGATGCGGCTGGAAAAAATTATGGAGCTCAGTTCTGTATTGTGCTCTTTAGATCTCAATTTAAGAGGAATCACTTTTAGAACATTTAGAAATGTATAAAAAAAAATATGTATCTGATATCAGATACATCATATATGAATGGTATGAGCTGGTACATAAAATTTCTAGGGAAACCATTAGTTGGTGAAATGAGAATATACAGCAGATGCATCATGTGATAATGGAGAAGTGTACCTGTTATGAGCCTCACTCCAGTTGTACAGATTCTGTGTGCGCTGTACCCACTCCAAAGGGTGCAGGTGGCTTGTAAGGGGCATCAGCTGCTCACAGACCCCCCACGGCCATTGGGAGAAGGACTTCTCCCAACTTGGGTCTCCTTCCGACAGGCCAATACACACAAACATAGGCCGGCTGCATGCAAGCACATACAGACACACAATTACACAACAGGTGAGATATAAGAGGAACATGACTCCGAGTCAAAGATTTTGTTATTCAGATTTTCGATAATTTGTTGTATTGATGAGCCCACAAAAAACTTCTAATTGCCACTGACAAAGCAAAAGATATCATTATAACAGTTTTCCCTTTCATTTATTCAATTCTTTCCTTTAAAAGTTAGCCAATGTTAGATAACAATGTACAAACACTGTTTTTTTAAATCCTACTGCCTGTTCCTGTAGACCCTCTTGACCAATCCCACCATCCCTCTGCTATTTTTGTTTATATTTGCCTGCAATATGGTCCTACTACCCAAAATATAAAAAATAAAGTAATTAAACCACACTGACCCTGACCAGGACAACACTGCACCATGGCCAATAAACCCCCATTTTAATAAAAGTGACTTTTCTTTGCCTTGAAAGCTTCATATCTGACAGCCCTCTCCCATCTGCATGAGTGAAAAATGTGCACTCCTGCAACATTTTTTTTTTTTTTTTGAGTCATGCGGGATCCTAGTCCTGATGCACACCTGTACTCCCAACCAACCAAACAACAATATCCTGTGCTTAGAGCTGATCATCTGGAAGCAAATTATAGCAAGGCCTGGATGATTTACACTATCAGCTAAAATTCTCCACTTTAAATCTTTTTTTTTTTTTTGGTCACCTAGGACTAGGCATAGATTCTATTCAGGCAACTGTCATGCATTTCCCTTTTCTCCTTTTCCCTCTCAAGTCCCCAGGGTAGAGCCTACAGTGCCTAAAGCCCCAGGCTCCAAGCCTCTGGAAAGGAAATGCTGCCGTCTGGTGGAGGGAGGGGGTAAAGAACCCAACTTTTCATTCACCTACCTCTCCTTCTGTGCTTTGTGCTATCCAATATGACATAATGAAATTAATCAGAGGCATCATGACCTACAAGGCTATGTAACTGCTTTGTCTGAGCTCAAACATTATTTAGCCAGAGTCATTAATAAGTAGCTGTAGTGATTTTGGGGAACATCATTGCAAAAAGTGTCTGTGCATGTTAAACTCACTGTATATTGTGCTGGATAAACTGTTCGATGTTAAAGCTATTCTTCTGTTCAGTGTTAACTGGATCCCAAACTCGCCCAGGGAACTTTACTCCAGGAAGATGCTGTTGCAGCTTAGGCACATACCAGCTATAGGTCATCATCTGAGAATCAACAGGATTGTGGCATGAAAACGTAATAGCTAAATCAGCATTAAACTTATAGTTCTAAATAGTATAGTACTAAAATGTTCTTTGCTGTAAAACCTCTTGGTCAATGAGGCTGAGGTCTGGCCGCAGGTCCTGGCAGTAGTGCAGGTAGCGGAGTGTGTTACCGGGAAGATCACCCCTGGTCAGCACCAATGAGCTCTCTGGGAATGAGAAAATGAGCTCACGGGCGAATCTCTCCACAACATCGTTCCTACTCTGATCAAACTCTCTGGAAGCACACACATTTTATACACGCTATTCAACACTTGAAAGTACTCAGAAAGTAGGCAGAACTTCAAGCTGCACTGAACTAGCACCATTTAAACAAACAAGGATGCTCAAGAACAACCATTAACTTATAAAGCTGAAGGTATGAAAATTTATTCATGATTACAAAAATGAGGTACACAGTAAAGATAACTCTGTAGGCATTGAAGAGTACAGGAGATCCATGACACTATCACACCTCCAGCTGGTCTGCTGTCAGCTCCTCTCCCACACAGAGCCAGCGTGAGAGTGAATGAATGATGTTAAACTTTCTCAGATGATGCAGCTGAGCGCCTTGCCTCTGTAATCAGCCTCTGACAGGTGTGATGAGCGCCAACAAGTACATCCTTCCAAGCAGGCTGATCAAAGTGGCACAGTACGAGGCACCAAACCACACGGCTGTAATCTATGAGACTGCTGTGGCCAGTACGCCTAATCAACCACAGAGCACCGGCGCTTTAATCTGCATGACTAGCGTGGCCAGGACAGCAAATCAAGCAGAGAGTGAAAAGAGATGGAATGTTATGAGTTTGGGAGCTTTTGATGTTTGATGAAGCATGGACATGATGAATAATTAGGTGAGTGACTACCAAGTCCGCAGCACAGTGAAAACCTATGGCCCCGGGAAACACAGTTAAAGGGAGAGGAATGGCTATAACAACAAATACAGCATGAAAAAAATCCAGGATACAGTTCATTTAAAACATTGTGCAGACCTTTGCCTCTAAGGCATCATCTCTAATACTTCACCTCTAATATATAAAAATACAGCTACATATTTCAGCAGTGTCTTAACACCTATAGTCAGTTTCAGAACTACTGACTCCCTTCATGAAAATGAGCAAAAATGAACATGAGCAATGAGTGAAATTTTGAGCTTAAACACATCCATGAAGCTTTATTTAAATTGAAATATTTTCCTTAATATAAAAAGATTTCTTAAGTAGTATGTTTTTTCTTGACAACACTGTTTTCAAAGTTATCAAAACCCTTTCTGATAATATTACGTGAAGCTTCACCTAGTCAGAATAGCAACACAGAACTTCGTCCTGTAATGTCTAAAAAGGTTGGAGAATATATTCTTAGGTTCGTTCATCATGTGGACCACTGTTACTTAAAAAAGTTCAATTAAGAAAGATTTTTAAGGAAAGATACATTTTTTTAATTGTTTGAGTGAAAAATTTGAATCATTATGCCACCTCAGAGCTTCCGGGTCCCCCTTCGATCCTGAGGTCAGGTTACTGTCTGCGTGGAGTTTTACATGCTCTCTTAATGTCAGAGCGGGTTTTTCTGGGTTCTCTGGTTTCCTCTTACCTACTAAAAATATGCCGGTAAGTGGATTTGCTACACTAAATTGCCACAGTTTTCCACCACGACCCTGACAAGGATAACGCGGTTACTGAACATGAATGAATGAATAAATTAATTAATTTCTACATTCTCTTTGGCTTTGTTTAATGAGTTCATTCTCAGGCACACAAGCACACACACATGCATGTTCACCTTTGGTTTAAGTGAATTGTGTGTGAGAGAATTCCTGCAGTGATGAGCCAGGCTCCCACGTTCCACACCATTCTCAGCCCCAGCCATCTCTCCAACAAACACACTGTCCAGTCCAGCCCCACACCAGCCAGAACACACACACCAGCATCAGCCTGTAGCCAGAACCGCTCCACCTACACACA
Source organism: Pangasius sanitwongsei (assembly GCA_037576675.1). Taxonomy (NCBI): domain Eukaryota; kingdom Metazoa; phylum Chordata; class Actinopteri; order Siluriformes; family Pangasiidae; genus Pangasius; species Pangasius sanitwongsei. The sequence goes on from CM075012.1 coordinate 14,573,885, forward strand.
CACACAGCTTTCCTTCAACATTAGAAGCCTTCTTGCTGAGCAGACAAAAGTAAAAATAAATTAGTTGAAGCCTCAGTGTGTGAATCTTTCATGCAGTGTTGATATCACAAGTACCTCCGGTCCATGCATAACTGAAACTAATCATCTATTTGTTACAGATACACTTGACACTCACGACTCCAAGCAGTAGGGGATTCTCAATGTCCAGGTTGGCTCTCCAGGCAAAAAACACAGAATAGACACTCACCATAACAGCAATCAGGCACACGAAAGCACGCCATCTCCTGGGGGTGAAAATAGACGGTCATTATGTTGTAACATACAGGAATGTTTTCCTGCGACACCAAATTCTCCGTCGGCTGGAATGGTGATGCATTCTTAAAAAGCAGAACACCTCACTTGTCAATTAAGCCATTTGTCTACATCAATTGTAAATACACAACACCAACTTTTGATGGAAACTTATTGAAAGCAGCAATTTCTATTTTCATTTCACATGCAGATTTATCTGCTGAGACTTACCTATTACATAAAGCATGCAGCAGAGCCAATACAGCTAATACGAGCACAGGAACAGAGAGGTCAGCCACAAAGTGATTATACTCAGCTCTGAAAGAAAACACATACGCAGCGATTAATGCACTTCACTTATCTTCAGAAACGGTTTCATTTTTTTCCACTGTCAAGGTGAATCTGAACCCTATTCCAAAACACTAGTTCATTCATTCAGAGATCTTCAGTATCGACTCAATCCTGGACAGGGTGGTGGTGGATCTGGAGCCTACGTGAAACAGCAAAACATCTTTAATGAGACACCAATCCATCATAGAGCACTATGAGTATGCGCGCACACACACACACCACACAACTCCATGCCCCCAAAATCACTAGATGCAAGGCAGAAATATTCAATCATTTAGTTAATACTCATGAATGTTTCTGACATTTCTCTGTCTCTTTTCATAAGTCAATAGGCAATTTCCAGCTTTCAAGTGATAGTAGCCTGACTTAATTCCACCATCTTCTCTAACCGTTTTACAAACGTAATGAATGTAATGAACAAGAGACCCATGCACCTTCTACATTGTACTCCCAGGGAACTGTCATGGGAAAATAAATTGTAGGAATAAAGTGATTTTTGGTTGGGTTGGTTTCAATAAGTTTGAAAATCTCAAACAAATATTTTTCATTTAGGTTAATATTTGCCAAACAGAGGGGAGAAAGGAACACAACAAACGTACATGATGGAGCTCTACCACAGACCATCTCCAGATAGGAATATGATACTAGCTGCCATCAGAGTAGCCTGTCACACTCAGTCAATGCCAGCGATCATTTTTACAGCGAAAGCAGCAAAACATAGATGCCAGATCTGGCTTACAAAGCACTGATGCTCTAATAAGGAGGTAAGGATACTGAAAGAGCAAAGCAGGTGTGCTTGGTGGATTCTCTTTCCTTCCTTCTTACTACTTGTTAATAATGGGTGAAAATGTTGGACATTTATTAAAGTGTCCCTGAATTGCAAAATGTGACTTTTAAAAGCTTAAATGCTCTTGGATGGCTATTTACAGTTGTATACATTTGTTTTTGGGTTAAATTCAGCTAAAACACAGCCCTAAATTTCCATTTAAAACAGAGACATTCTCAGTACTTCCCTAAAAACGTTATATTATATAAAGCTGATACACTCACTGTAGCATCTTCATCAGGTTAACTTTACTTTCAGATTTTGCCTGAACAAAACAAGAAAAACAAAGAAAGAAAAACTGCATAAGAGCAAAACAGTGTAAATATTCTCCACAGTCAAGTGTTAGCTAAAGTTATGCCAGCTTGCTGAACATATGTATATATTAAGTAAGAGTGTGTACCAGGCTGAAGGTGCCGTACTCAGCCCTGAGCAGGTGTGTAAGCAGGCCGCTGAGGGTCGTCTGGTCTCCCCAACTCCATCGAGCTTTGTTTAGGTATGAGGAAATTGGCAGGTGGAGATAGGGAAGAAATCCAGTGAGGAAACACACACCCAGAGATACTATGGCTGAAAAACACAACCCCTGGAAGAAGAAATATTCAGCTGTTTCAACAAATACATTACTGAAATTCTCACATTTAAATAAGCAATGCATTTAAAAAATTATTAGCACATTTTAAGTCCACGACTACTGGAAGAGCTCTCATTGCTGGATGAGTTCCCTTGAACTAATTTGCTTAAAAACACTGCAGATTGGCAGAATGTCCAATAATCTACAGAGCAGCCTGCCAGCTTCTAAACAGTGTCAGCAGAGTACAAGCTATTTCAACACCCTGTGTAACTGGTTTGCAGAGCAATTTACTTTGAAGGCTGAGTGCAAGAGTTAAGTATGTGGCTTTTTTTGCATATTTCTCTCTAATTTCTCTAAATTAAATAAAATATATAGAATATGCTTTAACATCACACTGTACAATATGCAGAATTTTAAACATACACATCGGTGCTAAAATACCGTGCACTCTTTACTCACTTTGTAAGTGTAGAGCTGGAGCAGAGCCCAGGGAATGATGATGAGCACATACACAACCAGAGTGTGCTGGTTGCACAGACTCAAGCCACAGCACAGCGCCCCCCACAGAGCAAACTGGAAAACAACAAACGATAATGACAAGTAATGACACATCATGCAAATTGCAAACATTGCATTGCGAGCTGTAATTGGGAAATAGTGTTTATTACCTTTTTCTTCTGGTCCACAGTCTCTGCATTATGGAAGCAGGCTGAGAGGGAGAAAAGGAACCCCACAAATAGGTTATTAAGTGAGAAGACTTCGGCCACTAGTGACCACTGCCAGACGAGTTTGGACAGAGCGAAGCTTCCACTTGCCAGCACAGCTCCCGAACCAGGCCCAGCCATTCTGAGTGAAGGAACACACTTTCAGTCACTGCACTCAGACAACTTTCTCTCCGGGATTACCACTAAGCTTCTGTTTTACTGCAGCTAATAAACAAAGCTACACATCCTTAATCCCCAACCTGGTGTGGATTACAGTCTGACTTTTGAACTACATGACAGTAATGGAGTGAGGTTACATTGGTGCCACTGTTGTTGGCATAAGGAGAAATAATCCATCAATCCCTTTAGAAAATACCAAAGTAAGACCATAGAAAAAATATACAGTGCCAAAAATGCATGCCTTATATTACATGAGAGTCTGGCACTTTGGCACATACTTGTTCAACTTGAGTGTATATGCAGTAACCAGCAGCCATATGGTAGTAGACAGCCTGGTGCGGCAGCTGGTGGTCACACTGGGGGTTTGACCCTCACCAAAAGGCCCAATATTAGCTGAAATTGAATAGCTCTGCACTATTCTGTAATAGAATTTTTTTTCTTTGTCTAGTACATTAGTAGCAAAATTCACCACACATTTCATGATGCATTCAATATTAATAAAAACTGAATGGATATTATTGGCAAAAACAGAAGTCTTTGTACTTGAAGTACTTGGAAAAAATACTGTAACAGTGTCGCTACACATAAAAAACTGGCCATAGTTCAGCAACTGTTTTCTAGCTCAATCGTTTTATTAATCAACTTATCCAATCACATGCATTTATGTAAATTATTTAGCCAAAAACAGCTCATCAGACTACAGACTAGCTACAAGGTAAGAGAACTTAGGTCAGACAGGGGAGAATCCTCAATGACGTTTATAGGTGGTTTTTTTCCCTTTTCATTTTATTAGCCCTCTCTGGCCTGATTAGTGAACCTGAATAGTGTTTAAAGAAAAGTTGACAATGAAAACAGAATGTTTAAAACAATTGGACAGAGAAGTGTCCAATTGTTCTCAGTGTCAAATTTAAAATAACTAAAAATAGTTAAAATAACTAATAATAATTACAATAATTTAAATTAGTCCATGGCACTAGTCAAAAGAGGTAACGTGAAGTGCTACTACGGAACAAAATATAACCACTTTGAATTTTCTTACTTATAGCCACAAACTAATCACTAGGGGTTAAGCAGTAAAAGGCCACTGGTGTCACCATGCAGTCATGTTAGTCACCGATCCAGACCTTTGTAAAGAACCGCAGTAGCCACATTTAGTTGACTACCCCAGCCTTAATTAAAGCCAATTGTTTCTTACTGTTCAAGGCCTAAACATAAAATAATAACACACCACTATCCTCATCTGTTTAACAGTAATCAAGGCAAATTTGTATTAATACCCAATGCTTATTAGTAAGACACACTGTGAGAGAGTGGAAGCACAGACAGCAAGGAGAATCAGAATGTGTGTAGAAGAGAGGAAGCCAGAAGATAGAAACCAGACTGGATAGAAATGCAGAAGGAAAAGTTGAGAACGATGCCTGGAAGAGAGCTGGAGAGAGGGGGGAAAAAACCCAACTCTGTCTAGCACATTGGTTTGGAAAATTTTAGCGAGCTTGACAATTAAAGTTTGGGGGGGGGGGGGGGGGGGGGTAGTCAGGCCCTCTCAGTATGGCCCTCTCCTCATTGTACTGAGTGGCTTAGAGTCCTCATCAGCCTATCAGCTAAGTGACAGGCAGAGAGCTGCTCTATTCAGCAGCACAGATACACGCCGCGGGCCAAGCGGCTGCCAGGTCCCTCCTGACCCTGCAATCCCTTGCCGCTGACAGCTTCAAGCTCCATGGCAAATTAGGAGCTCTCACATTACAATCGCACAAGACAGATTCCATTAACGGTATCTGAAATTGAGTAGAGAGCAGGGCCCCCGCCTTATCAGACCTGACTCATAAGCAGCGGCAGCACTGCTGCAGCGCGCACGCTTAATCGCAAGCCATGATACCATTTAGACGTTTCCAGTGCCGTTTTGCCTGCCGCTGTGATAGTCGGCCACAAAAGAGCCTGATGAGACTTAGGCGAAGGGGAACAATGGAGCTTTCGCAGGGAAAGCAAAGTAAGTCTGGAAAAAAGAGAGAGAAGAGAAGGGTAAGGATGGAAAAAAGAAGAAAATGGGGGGAGCGGAACTCTTTGACTGTTTTGCCTTCCTCCTCTTTCCCAACCTTATTTTCACAGTCATTTTATTTTTTCGATTTCACAAAATATGGAGCATGTTTGGGTATGTGAATGTAAGTGCACTCAGGCTAATGGGGTGTCAGAGTACGAGTAGTATACTTGGTGATATCAGCTACTTAGTAGTCAACACAGACAGAAGAGTGAGGAGTAACCACAAGCACTTTGGTTAAGGTGCAGACCCCCCACACCTTCAAATCTACCCCCCTGTGTGTCAATTAACCCCAGCACACTCTGGAAACAGGGGGCTACAGCAGGAATTCCATCCAGTGGCAGGGGCCCTCAGTTTGAAACATCACATCCAGCCTGATTTAAACCTCCCCCAAACATCAGTAGCTGAGGTTGACAGGAGTGCTCAGCTGTATTCACTCCCCTCTTTAAATCTCTATCCCTCTAATGACGCTTGACATCCCTCTATTTACGAGTGTCAGTTTGTCTAAGGGAAGGTGTTTGATGAGCTGCGTGCTTCACGTCTCTCATTTCTGTACTTGCAGGACCACCCGGGTCTCTCCTACTCCCTTCTCCAACTCTGTCTGCTTCTCTCTCTCGTCTCTGTGATAAGAAAGAATGAGTGACACTCCAGTGCAGCATCAGAGGAATATTTGCTTTTATCTCTGTGTGCTGTCTGAGATGCTACTGTGTGCACTCCTGCACCTCATCTTTGCAGCATGTCAACAAAAATAAACATTCACTCATGCAGAGGTAGTTATACATACATCATATTCTTGAACACACCTTTTCATAAAGACCATCAACATGAGGATTAATCAGCTGTTCTCTTAATCAACTACATAATGGAAAGGTATAGTAAAAACTCTAATGTATTTTTAACTCTCAAATGAAGAGAGTGTCCCTGAAAATTTATTTTCGATTGTTATGATATTTAATGTTAATTTGAGTTAACTTCTTAAACTTTCAACTTATCATTTAATTGTTCATTTTAAAGCATATGGAGCGTATATTCAAAGTTGAGTTGCATATAGTATAGTTTTAAAATTGCATGCAGACATAACTACAGATTTAAACGCCATTTAAAAGTTGTGCAAGAGTTATGCATGTGGGGCAAAGTTTGCTTAAGCATAGCATGAATGCTTCATCAGCTTGTCCTTCAACCTGTGGGCATATTTTCTGTACAGGACAGTGATTCAAATTAACAAAACTATTGGCATTATTTTTATTACTTTGACAACTCAAAATAGCAAATTAAAAGTGACCTCGACTATGCTCACAATTAAATGTCAGTGTGTGATCTTTTATATATATATAAAAATAAAATAAATAAATAAATAAATAAAAATAGGATGTGCTGGATCAAGTGCCATTTTTATAAGCTGCTGAATAATGAAGGTGGAAAATATATTGTTAAATTAAATCACATTTGCAGTGTTTAATGTGATAAATATAAGTGCTTGCTATTTTCTCATTCACATCATTGTATTGGTGTTTTTTATGTTCCATTTTTAATTGTCTCTTGCCTTGTTACATTGCATTTGACAGCAAAGAAAAACAACGCTATTTCCTTCTTCAGTCTGCACTTTCTATCCCTGATTTTTTCACACTTACAGGCAAGTGTTTGGTGTTTAAAGGTGCTGGTCTTGATACTACTGAAAAAACATATCTCAAATGCTTCTCAAGTAAACCTGGCAACCCTGGAGGTGTGAACTACATGCAGGTAATTTGCAAATGGCACACACTGACGAGCAAAAACTGACATAAGCAATTGAATAATCCTTCTATGAAAATGCATAATTTTCCTTGGACTTAGGTCACCAACTCTGAATACAGCCCTTTATTCAGTAACTACTATGAATTAGTAACTACAGTGAAACTAATAAGAAAGAAACAAAGAATGTAAGTCTGGACCCCAGAACAGCTCTAGAGGTTTAAGGGGTTAAATATTAGATGTGATGTAAACAGTGAATAATTAGTCATCATCACTTAATTCAAGGGGCTATATATTTGATGAAGGTTAGTTCATTATGATGGATTTGAGTGTTTATTCTGAAATGTAACTCCACATATTACAAAACATGCATTGGGGCAGGAAATACAGTATTACAGTATATGACTGATCACATTTTACCACTAATTTGAAAGTATTTGTTGCACAAAAACTGATATTCATTTTATATCTTGCAAAAACACTAAAACTTACAGTATGTGAACAGTGTCTATGAGAACAGCCTAGGGGTGTTTAAAGGTTTAAAGGTTGGAGGAAAGGTTGAAACAGGACAGTATAGGGCATTCTGCACAGTGCGTGCCAAAAATTAATCATTCCCCAAACAATACAGACAGTAAAACAATTTCCCGCAGCAAGCCATCTTTAATCCCCTAACTACCCGCACCATGTGGACAAACAGACTCTAAGTGTGTATGTCATTCTGCAATTTCTTCCACCATCATTATTGCAGCAAAGTCATTAGTCATCCATGGTTCGAAATTATGCACAGTTGTATAGACTGTATTAATTTTGAACATATGGTAATAGGCAAACGCTGATCCTCTCCTTGCTTGGTGACTGCTATTAGGAAGTGCCTGTGGAGATGGAGAAATGTAATATGGATGTAATACTGACTTCCAGTGTAGCAGACACAATCTTGGGCCTCCAGGCAAAGAGAAATTAGAGTAATTGTATAATACTGTAAAATAACTGTATTTCCCTTTATTCTGAACCGAATAATCAGAGGAAATGACTTCTTTATTAAATATCTGTTAAGGAGTATTACTGCATGTATGTCAAATGAAGCATTGGTCATGCTGGGGGTGGCCATTTATCAGCAGTGTCTCACTGTGTGACATAACATCGGGCATGGCTTACCGTTAGGATAAGGCAAACATTTAACAAAAACGTATCCTTCTAGTCAACATTTGGTATGTGCTAATAAGACAATCCTTCCCAAAAGAAACACAGTTGGGAATACATAATAATGTTTTCCAAATCTAAAGCATTTTAACATTTCTAATTGCTTGATATCACTCTTGTATGCAACACTAACACAGTCTGATTTAAAAATCCGATAGAGAAGCATGCAAGACTGGGTGAATGTGGCGGCTATGATGTGGAGAGCAGAGTTACAGCCATATGGTGAAGGCCCCTAGAAAAACAAAAACGCAGTGAGACAGGTGGGCTCTGGAGCGCAGCCAGCTGTGAAATCAGCTGCTGTACTCAGGACTGGTTCAGCCTGATCTTGGCAGGTGTGTACCATCGCATGTGTTGAAGAGAGAGGCCTGGACAAACAAGCAGCAGGGAGGATGGGTGGAGTCCCTTTTAGACCACATGGCTGATTGTGTTATGTAATGAAGTTCTCAGGAAGGTGTGGAAAATGCTGAGTGATTGTTGTTTACTGTTTTAATATGCATTGATTCATAGTATTTGTATGAATTCAAGTGGTGATGATATGTGCAATTTATTAAACAGTATTCAAACTTCAAAAAAACTATTTTAAAATGAAACTATATCTCATTTAATGTTAAAATGTACTTTTACTGTCTGCACAAAGTTTCGCCTGTTCTTCCTGTGCTCACGTGGGTTTCCTCCAGGTTCTCTGGTTTCCTTTCACTGTCCAAAAACAGGCAGATGGGCTATGCTAAATTGCCGCTAGATACAAATGTGTGTGTGTAGTGCCCTGCCATGGACTGCCATACCATCCGGGGTTAATTCTCCTGCCTTGAGCCCACTGTTGCTGGGACTGGCTTCAGATCCACTGCAACCCTGACCAGGATAAAGCACTTACAGAAAATGAATAAATGAATGAAAACTTTCACTTAATCTTTAATCTTTAGTGAAAACACAGAGAAGGTTCAGTACAATTTTCTGGACCTGAATCTCAAATTACTTTATAAACTGTTCATGAGAGCACTAGGTAGGGCCTTCATGTTTTGTCTTATGTAGGGAGCAAACATAGTGAAAAATCATTTGAGCTTTGCCTCAACTAGATGATGGAGGATTGTACTTTGATCATGGGGACGAAATGTAAGATCAAGTTGATTAGTGATGAGAAACTTTAGCAGACATTACACTAGTCTACTACTGAAGAATTTTGTGCCAGTAGAGAAGCAATTCCAGCCAGAGACATTAATCACGATGTCTGTGTGATTGTGTGACAAGTGATTAAGTATGTCATGGCTTCCTTGGTGGTGGAAATAGTCTACATAAATGAAGGTTACTAGATATTAGAAGGTAAATTTTCTGTTATCAGAAACCCGACTTGAAAGCTTTAAGGCAAAAATATCTTCCAAATTGTGCCAATTTTTTTATTTTTTCAAATCGTGCAAAACAATTTGAAAAAATAAGTTTAAAAAAAAATAAAAAATAAGTCACTAAAAAAAATTTAGTGAGTGGAAAATAGTTCTCATGAACTACGAGTTCAAAGATCTCAAATAGCTGTATATTCCATAAAGGTTTAAAAGCAACATTCAACAATTACTGTTATTATTGAGGCCGGCCTTCCTCAAAGGCTCATCAAGCACCAGTGTGGAAACATAATAAGACATTCAATTTGGCTATCAACCATGTTTTTTAGAAAAGTGTTTCAGTAATTGACAAATCAAAGGGAGGCCAAGTGATGGGTTTGAGAAGTGGGTAACTCAGTTTTCGAAAGGAAATGGCTTCCAAACCCATCAGTATACACAGACATCCACCTCATTTGACTTGGAACATCAAAGACTCATGATGCTGAGGATCTTCCAGTTCATTTGAAAAATAATAATAATGAAGAGGAAATTTAGCTCATGTGGTATTGGTTAGTTACTCCAAACTATATGATTACTTAACTCACACTCTCAGCTAGAGTCTCTATATAAACTTAAATGCAATGCTTTCCCTAAATATTGCTAATCAAATATGGAAAATGAGCACACTAATGCAAAACACTTTTTGGTCAATGGTACCTCAATGGTGCTCACAGTTTTGTACAGATGACAAGAATGTTTCTGGAGATCTTACTGACTCGCATGTTATTTAAATAACACACAAATTATATGTGCAAGCCCAAACCTAAGATGACAAAGTGCACATGGACGCAATGGAATGAAGTGGCGCAAGGTGCCAGGGTGGCAGTCTGGGGACAGGCCTGCCCGGTAGTGCTCCTGCTGGGTGTGGTATTCCATTTCAGGTCTCCCACCGGGCATAGAGCGTATACCTGAAGACCCCAATGCCAATCCAGAAGGGCATCCCAGACAGTGCCGGAAGCTCTGAAGCCCCAAAATGTTTCCTCCTCCCAGCCCTGGCATCTCACACTTGCCAGCTACAGCTCTCAGCCCAGTAGATGAGCATGAGGCCAAAACCACAAACCATTAAAACCTATTATATGCTCAGTTGAAAATATAGATTGTATACTGACACGTAAGATCTAAGAGGGCTTTTGCACTGGAATGTGTGGCACCAATGTAATCTGTTCTGCATCTTTGTGTGTGTGTGTGTGTGTGTGTTTGTGTATCCCCCATCAGCTGCAGGGATGTAGGCAGGTGGAAGCCCAGGATATGGGTAATGACTTTTTAGTCTCTTAATCCAAAATTGGATCTAAATCCCTTCTGGATTAAGAGTAGGAGTTGCATTTTACAAGTGGCCTCAGGGCAAATCTTTGGTCAGCTTGGTTCACAATCTCTACTGATGTGGCTCCTCTGACCTCAGGCAAGTCATGCAATATTTACGTCATTAAGGAAGTCCTGCACAGCAATGGAATGTATTAATATGTGTAGATGTAAACATGGAAACATAGTTTGGTAGGATTTCTCTGCTCTTTCTCTACATTTTAAATAGAAAGGCAACATACTGTACATAGTTTATTGGCAATAACAACACTGCCATTCTGCAGTTTTTGTTTGCTTGGTGTTGGCTATAAATACTAGGGATACACTGATACTGGTACTGGCATCAGGTATTGGTCCTCACATTTCTCACAAAAAAAAAAAAAAATACCCAGGATCTGTATTGAGCTGATACAAAAATGGTGGATCAGATCCTGTAACAAAGGGCAATGACTGGATTTCAATTATGAAGTGCCTCAGTTAAAAAAATAAATAAATAAATAAATAATACCCACCTAGTATATGCCTAGTATACACTGTCGTGCTAATGAATAGATGACACAAAATGAGAGCAATTTTGATGTATTTCAGGCTTAATGATGACAGTCAACGTAAAGCAGACTGCAAACTGTACTCTGTGAAAATATCAAGAGGAGATACTACAGCATCTTCCTACTATACAAGCAACCTTAACCTAAAGATAAAACCCAGCATGAGGAGTTCACTGCTAGCAGCACACAGCAACAACTGACTCTACAATAAACGTTGGCTGGGCAAAAACAAATGTCTACAGTCAATGCTAGATGAGTAAAATAACAACCAACACCCAAGATAAAAATGGAATTTAATTAGAGCTGTACAGAAGAGCTTTTCTGATGTGAAACCAAACCCACCAGTTAAATAATTAACGCTATATAAAGAATGAGCCTAGCAGCCTAAGTACATAAATACGCCTGTGCACACTTTCATGGCCACACTTTATACTGAGAAAACACAAACAGAGCCAAATATCATGTTCCATGATGTCCCTGGTTTATTAATACTAAGGAGGTTACTCGTTTGAATATCAGTATTGATGAGTAACAAAAAAAACATGTATTCACACTCAGTCTAAAAAAAATGGTACTGATGCATACCTAATAAATAGCATGCAGAAGCACTGCCACTTCATATTCCTTTTTTCATTGCATAAAGGCTTGCTCAGACAGAAAGCTGTATTACAGTAACTTCAGCCACTTACTCTCTCAGGTGAGAGGCTCCTACCTGCAGACAGTGTAGCAAAGTGCCCCACTAGCCACGGCCCCTAGCACAGCACACAGCACATTGACGGCATGTGCAGGAGAAGTGGCAGGAAGCAGACGGAGGGTCAGCGAGGCCAGCATGGTGAAGAGAGGATATCCAGGGGGATGGGCCACCTGAGAGAAGACAGCATTCAGAAAACTGACATACTGCAACAAAGAAAACAGTGTAGGATGAAAGTGACCTGATCTAGCCACCCCCCTTCTTTCATCCTCTTCCTCCTCTCTACTCAAGGACGGCCTCTGTTTTATTAGTTATGGCTTCTCTGCATCAATCTCTCACACACACATACACACACAGACACGTACACATCTCCTCCTGATAACCCTCCAAAGCCCTGATCTCCTGTCTCGTTGCATTCCCAGCAATTAGGCACTAAGTCCCCTCAGGAGCGATAAGGGCTGAGCTATTAAAGGCTGCCGCTCTCCTACTGGCCCGATAACACACACAGGCATGGCAGAGACACACAGCACACTCTACAGTAAGGGGATTTCTGAGAGATGAGAGAATGAGAGAGTGAAAGAGAGCACAAGAGCTCTGTTTGAAGATACAAAAATCCTTAAGAAAAGTGGGGCTAATATGTGTGATGGTAGCTAGGGCCAGGTACAACTGACCATAATTTACAAGCGTTTGATTAAACACAGCATTATATACACAAAAAAAAAATATTGTCTTTATATTGCTACACACCATCATCGTGAAATACCTTGCAACATATGTGTTAAAGCAAAGTGGTGTAGTTTAAAAAACAGTAGGTTTTTCCAGTATGCCAGGGACATTATTAATCAACACATGCCTCTGAGATTTGGTCAGGCTGCTAATGGAGCATAATAAACAAATGTGTTCTGTTAGAGGGCTTATTTGCATTATTGCTGCTGGAATATGAACACTGCAAAGATCTTGAGATAATTATTGACAAATGATATATTGTGACAATGGACAGGAAGAAAAAAAAATATTTGAGATGTATTTCTGTGGGATGGATAGAAGCAGAGAGCAAGAGAGAGTGTGAGGGAAACAGAGGGCACGGAAAGGACAGAAGAAACAGAGACAGTATGGCAAACAGATGGTAGGGTCAGGAAGGGCACCCTGCAGTGCCAACAAGGTGATCATGAGGTGGAAATAGAGGTGTGTGTGTGTGTGTATATGGTGATCTCATTCAGGCATGCGTGTTAGTAGAGTGTATGGTGAGGAAGGAGGTTGGAGAGGTGGAATTGTGCCTTTGCGTGTGTGGTACACTACAGAAGTGTAGAACACACAGGTCGAGAGCTGGGATGGAGTGAAGCGGGCATGCCTCAGGGAGCTTAAAGGAGTAGATCCAGTGCTCAAGGGAGGAGGAGTAGGGTACAGCCAGCGGCCTGCTGCCCGGAGAGAGCGATCCAGCCTGAGGCCACACGGACAGAGGGAGCGAGGGATTACTGGCACACTGATACTGCCACAGCCTCCCTAAAAGGATCATGGCAGCGTAATAAACTTTATTAAATAATAAAACTTATTATAACTGTTAACCCGATTTGGTTCATTCTTCGCGGCTTACACAAGCACACACATGCATGCACAAAAAGCAGAGGGGTTGAGAATAATGAGCCTTATACTATACGTAAGGCAAAGCCTACAAAAGCCATTGCCTTGCCATTCAGTCTAATTGGATTTGAAGAACGGGGTTGCAAATTATAGCATTCTCTACTCCTAACTTAGTAAAAGAAGTACATAAAAAGGGGATGATGAAAAAAACTTGTAGCCTGCAAAGTAAATTAATCAACCATTTTTTTCTCCCAACATACTTAATTAAACTTCCTTAATGCTTCTAAGAGTTAATGAGTGAATTGATTAAACAATAACGGCTAATGCTTACCCCCAGCTCACAAGCAGCGGTGATCAACTCTCCTGTGGTAGAAATAACAGAGAGGGAAATTAATGTAAACCCAATAATTATTATTAAGAGACAAGTCAACTCCCGAAAGTTTTCCCAAATCAAATACTCGCACTGGGGTTTTGCATTAATTTGCCCGGATCAAAACCTGCAAATCTTCCCAGTGTGACATTTCATAAGCGGCACGCTCATTCTCTTTCATCGTGTGATGCTCCCCTGATCCCCAGGCAGTGCGCGCGCACACACACACACACACACACACACACACACACACACACACACACACAGAGAGGCAAACACATTCAGTCTCTCCACAGTCCCCATTCGTAGACAGAACACTCATATTCAGACTCACTCATACACTCTAGGCACAAGTCTCCTCAATCATCTAGTAATGTATACATCATCCCACATGCATTCACTCCCACAGGTCTTTATGCAGTGCCACACACAGAACACACACCACAACAACCGATAATTTAAAGCCTTTAACATCCTCAGCCCTATGCCTGATTGTAATCTACTTTCTTTTTTCTGGTTCTGTATAAAAGACATATACACACAAGCAAGTATCACAGTCTCAAACAGGACAAATGACCAATGTATAAACTAAAACATTGATGCTGAGGTGCTGTAACAAATTAACTTGTTTGTAGTATATAATTAACACCAAACTCTGCCATCTATTGGAGAGAGCAGGAGGTGTTTTAAGAAAATGTGTTTTTGGATATTGCACATATATTCTGATGAACCCCAAGCACTGTGTGTTTGACATAGCTACTGGTTACCAGTGCAGATCAGATGAAGAAACATTGCAGTCATTCATAAAAGGCTTTAACTATGAAATTGATGATGTACACTGTGCTAAATTTAACTCCCACGTTTTTGAGTACACATTGAGGTTTTATCCAGAGAATAATCAGGATGACAAGTAATTAACTAAACCTGAGCTTAATTTAGCATAGAAATACTAACTTGAACACAGTCTAAATAGGAATTAACTGCAAAGACTCTTCAGCAAACTGAAATTTCCAAAAATGTGTCTGCTTGCAAGGGAGAGAAGGCTAAACAAAAACTGTTTATTAATAAACATTTTAATTAATAAAATAATAATTTGTAAAATATACATATATTTTTCATTTATATTCTTGAGCCCTTTTAATATTTTTTTTGTGCAGGATGTCTTACAGGTATCTTAAGAGATTTTATCTTCCACTTCAAATGCAATGTAATTTAATACCATGTTTTCAATTATATAAGAATATCTTAAAGTTTTTTTTTGTCTACTTATGTTTATTCTACATCAAGAAGAAAATACAACTACATTTTTTTCAGACATATTGAATTGAAATTCCCATATCAGTCCATCTATGTGTGCTAATGCTAGCCTCAATTCCACACACTGCCTTGTTTTGTGCATGTGAAGCTGTTTTATCTAGTGTGTGATATGTCAAATCTTTTCAAAACATATGCAATTGCATAAGGAAAAAAACATGACAATAGATCATGAATCTGATAACCCTAAATTAATAAGACTGTGTAAATTTGAATTTATGACTAATTTCATATTAAGGACTTTTACTTAATTTCAGACCAAAGAAGACTTTTTTAGGACGCAAGGACACCATGGCTGTTTGCAAACAGAGGGAAATTCAAAATATGGCAAAAATCTGAGAAATGCTGTCTGATGCAACACACTAACCACTGGAAAATCCTATAAACTGTGTTTGCTGATGCAACCCTAAATGCTCAGTGAATTGCTGAAATTCTGAAATTGGCAGTTCCAACATTTCAGTGAAGCATGGCTGTTTTGCTGTCATGTCAGAGCTCCTCTATCTGTGAGTGCAGGCTCCTGACTCTTCAGTACTGGAATATTCTTTGCTTTCACTGTTTGATTTAGCACACCCATGAACCCATACAGACCAAATCACACATGGTGAGGTCAAGCCCACAACATCTCCAAGGACATGGCTCTCTCTTTAATCAAATTTTGTTATATTATATACAAAGACAGATATAGTTATCTCCCATTTTTATTCATGCAATGCTCTGTTAAAGCAAAAATCTATGCCAGCTAGTGGAGAGCAAGGTGGGGAGAAATACAGTGAAAGAGGAGCAGCAGCAGAAGGAGCCAAGTGTCTTTGTGACAGTAGAGCACTGGGCATCCAAAGCAGTCTTTCTCCCCCTTAATCTCCATCATTTCCACAATCAAATTCCTAGACAACAGTAGTCCTGTGGGGAACTTGCTTTGCCTCTCCAGGGCGTAGCACACCTAAAGGGATTAGGAGTGCGAGACGGAGACCTGGAAATATTCTGCAGAGCATTCAGCTGGTTCTATCACACCCATGTCATGCACTGTTTCTGTGCACCATGCTCAGGGATTGGGTTTTTCCACCTCCAAAAAGCCAGCGTGGACCTGAAGCAAGGAAGAAGTTACCAGGACAGAAATCTGACCACTGCAATGCCCCTTGTTTAAAAGCAGATATTTTCCCAGTTTATTTTAGACATTTTTCTGTATTTACACTGCAAGCCTGACATTTGCCAGGCTTTTTAAAATCCTCACAAATAGCCATGAAAATACACTATATTGCCAAAAGGATTTGGTCACCTGGCCAGTCACACCCAAATGTGCTTTTTGAACATCCCATTCCAGATTTAGTTGCTGTTATAATCACCTCCACTTTTCTGGGAACACTCTCCTGGGAAGGAGTTTGGAACATGGCTGTGGGGATTTCAGCCACAAGAGCATTAGTGAGGTAGGACACTGATGTTGGCCGAGGAGGCCTGGTGCACCATCCACGCTCACAGGCTTTCCCCAAGGCTCTGCACATATCATCACAGATATTGATTGGTGCTGTATGACATGGATAAAAAGAGTGAATATATTGAGCAGTGTCACAATAATGACATGCCCTGGTGAACTGGTAAACATGTGATATGCATTTGTTTGACCCTTTCTGAATCACGCTGATGCGACAGTTTATCATCCAAACTGAGGTGGTTTGTTCAAATTCTCATTCGCATATTGCGGGCAATATCAGTATTGCAAATGATGTATTGTACAGTCCTAACAGTAATGCGGTAGTGCTCAATCTCATGTTCTTTTATTCAGCACATTAAACCACACATTCCCCACGCTGGTCCTGGAGTAACCCCTGCTATGCACATTTTAGCCTTTTACATGCTCCCAACACACCTAACTCAATTGATCAGGTAATTAAGTCTCAAGATTCAAGGGGTTTATTGTCATATGCACAGTGAAAACACAACGGTACTTTATCTCCCTAAAAAAAAAAAACCCATTAACAGTCACTCCTGAGTTGAAGAGGGTGTGATAGAGCCAGAGTTGCCAACTAAGTGACTTTTTAGACCCCTTTGGTAACATTTGTTTTTTTTTAAAGAGCATAGCGACAAACCTAGCAACTTTTTTGAGCAAATATTAGCAACTGTCCTCCACACAGAGATCTGGCTCTCCAGCTCACATCACAGCTGCTGGTTATACAAGTCTGAAGATCAGGTTCAGTCAACTCACCAACACTGCATAAAGCCTGACTCTGCATCCATGCTGTTGTACGTAGTTCGTCTCTTGTGGGTGTGTAGCAACTGCTACTGTTGTCGCTTATGGGTGTACACTGTCCAGAAACGGTAGTAAACAAAATGTATAGTCTACAACCAATGACTGTATATATAAGTGGATGTTGTAACAGGGGTTGTTGTACTGATATTATAACTAGCAAACCAACACGAGTGAGTGCAGTCATTTCATAAACCAGGTCTGCTAACACTAGCTAAATTTCATAAGAATTTACACTTAATGATTTCATCACTGATCACTGTTGTTTGTCCCACCTGTGCATCTCTAAGAAATGTGATAATCTATTCTCACATAATTTTCTATTTTGATAAAACACAACTCTATTCTAAGTGTCTTCAAAAAATTATTCATGAATCAATTAATATGCAAATTAGTTTGTAACGTCAAATGGGGATTTCTAGCCATGCAATAGCTACTTTCCCCTTTAAAGGGCTGCCAACACTGGGAATATGTGCATTAAGCTATCATATGCTCACGGTAGCGCACACACACAGAGAGACAGACAGACAGACAGACAGACAGAGAAGCTGATTGGCTGCGTGTGATCTAAACAAAGGCACGCGCAGCAGATTACCTGAGTCTCCACCAGCGACAAAGCGCGGGACGTGGTGCAGGTACAGGGCGAGAACACACGCTACCGTCGCGCCTGTTAAAGTCCAACACGTTTTTTTCGCATACATTTCACACCACCTGACCTAGTGTTTCTCGCTTACACTACTGTGTATGGACTTAATGGCCTGGGTGGGATAGTTTCGGGAAAAGTTGTCTCCTCGGCTCCTGAGTTCCTGCCGGTTCCGGAGAATTCGGTTTCCCCGTCAGTGCGCATGTGCGAAAAATCATGACGTCACCTGCTGTTGCACTTAGCTGCTTGTATATGCTCACTCCGCGCGTGTTTACAGCGTCATTATTTTCTGTTAATCAAATTAACAGAAGTAAAGTCAATTTCACGTTGCTTATAAAGTAGCTTGTAATTAAATCACATGTTTTAAAGTATAGAATATATTGTAGCCAGAGGTTTTATTGCTCCATCGTTAGTCGGATAAACCTGCTAATTCACAACTTGGCTAAACGTTGGCTTGTTAAAAGTAGCTCAACATGTACACCCTACAAAGATAAAACGCAAAAATTCTACATTTTGTGAACTAATTCCCAGATTTTCATTACTGACAACATTAAAAGATGTGTACATGTGCTTTGTCGGTGGATAGCGCAGGTCCAGAAACTTTTTGCGCTGTGAAGACATTTCAAAATAAAGGTCACGTATTTCAACGCCACACTGCACGAATTAATAAATCTGATTCAGTTAAATGTTGAATAAAAAAAAGAAGAAATGCAGTTCATGTGTAACTGAACAAACCTTTAACTAAACTGTGAAAATTGATTCTAGATTTCCTATAATTTTTATTACTGGCTTATAGAAGATGGCTATAACTTTAAAAACACATGACTGAGACTCCTTATTTCAGTTCTATGTTGGATAAAACACTTGTGTCAATATAATTCATGACAAGGAGTGTTCTTCCCACTCAGCGGATCTGAATTCTATAGAACACCTTTGGGATGTGGTAGAATGGGAGATTCGCAGCATGAAAGTGCACCTGAAAAATCTGGATTGTGTAATCATGTCAACATGGACCAGAATCTCAAAGGAATGTTTCCAAAATCTTGTGGAAAACATGCTATGAAGAATTGAGGCTGTTTTGAGAGCAAAGGGAGGCCCTACTCAGTTTTAGTGTAGTGTTCCTAATAAAGTGTTCCATGAGTGTATGTATGTATGTGTGTGTGTGTGTGTGTATATATATATATATATATATATATATATATATATATATATATATATATATATAT